>OY986045.1:25008070-25610570 GCA_963920215.1 Nineta flava
TCCGTTAGTCAGTCAACTCAAATAATCCTCAGGTCAGATCATACCCTCAGTCAAATCTTATAAAAGGCAGAACTTTTTTAATATCATTGTGAGACCAAATTAGCAACAAGCAACATATCTCTGAATCCATATACCAGAAATAGTGACGATTAGCTAATTCATACTGATGATGACTACATTGTAGTCGAAATACGTATTTATAAAATACAAATAATTGTTCTAGGAATTGGGGTAAAATTTGAAATGTAATTTCAAAAAACCTACAGGTCTCTTTGATTATTTTAATAATCTTTATCAATATTTAACTACCTATGTATCTGAGAGCACAAGAGTGCTGAGAGCACAAATTATTTATGGTTTTACCGAGTATAGCCCAAAACGAGTATAGCCCAAAATTATTTCTTATTGCTCTATTGATATTTAGCGTATCAAATGCACAACAGTTCTTATGTCAAATATGATGATAATCTATATTATATGCATTTTTTTTACTCACCTCCATCTATACCTTACAGTTCATGCTGAAGGACCAAAGGTTGATATTTCTAAAACAACATCTGTGATTTCTTAGGACTTAAAGCACCGATAAGCGATACAAAAATTTGATTCGTTCAGTTATACAACGAATTCACAATTGAGTTGCAAGGCATAGCGGTTGCCAGGGAATGTCCGCATAATAAAAAGGCAAAATGAATTTAAAGAAGGTGGGAAGTCGTACAAAAAAGTGTTTAGATAAAAAATGTGCGATGACGAAAAAACCGAGCTTTGATCGAACTCTGTAGACACAGTTATGTCGTATATCCCAAAATTTTAACGAATTTTTGAAAATCTATAACCTCCGATCTTATAAATATAAAGAACTGACATTTAAATATTCATATTTAAACTCTTTCAAGAGATAATTTTTGAAATTAAAACTTCATGCTAAGCATATTTAAATAGAAAACTGATAGAAAATGCTCCATCTAGTTGTACCATCTGAAGAAATTCATAAATCCGGGTATTTAATTTGATATATTCTTAAATACCCGGTTATACTGAATTTATGAAAAAAAGTTTCAAACAAATGTTGCTTACCTTACATAAAAGGAACATTTTTTGTCTTAAAATTTTTTTTCTATCTTACGGTTTCAAAGATGGATACTTACCCCCCCCCCCCCCCCCCGATTTTTCCCATTTACGAACTTTATCCTAATTTTTAGCTCTTGAACAAACAAACAAAGTTGCAACTCGTATCTATTTTCGTGTTTGCGTGTTGACAATATTTTCTACGATCAATATTTTCAACCGCTACAAAGTAGGAACTGCACTTAATAAAAAAACATCTAATTTTCGAAAAATAGAAATTTGGCGATTTTTCGGAAACTCGCTTGCTTTTGGATATTTTCGAACGGCAAAACATTGTTCGATACAAATCAGCACAACCAAAAATATATCAAATTTTCAAAACTTGTGTGGTGTTAATTGAAACTAAAACATTTTTTTGTGGTTAATTACTGGAAAATCATCGTGTTTAAATTTTTCTGAACTGTACAATGTAGTTCAGGTACATCAACGGATCAATAGTCAATCGAAAGACAAAATCAGTCCTCATCCATTCAGTTCGCTCATTTATTCTGGAACAATATTTTAATACCCAATGAAGTATTAACCGCAAATATTAAGCTTGACGACGACATCACTGTTTTCGGTAATGTTTTTCTTATTGTGTAATGACAACATGGCACGCATTTTTGATAATATGGTACGCATATTGTTTGTTTGGTCACTACATACAAAAAATATTTTTTAATGGTGATGTCTTCTCGAAATGTTTTATTTAATCTGAAAACAAAGGCACATAGTTAAACTGCCTACAAATCAACATCCGCAAATCAAACGAATAGCTTTCGGGAAACGAACTGTGTACAGAGTACGCGGGCGGGAGTAAAATAAGGTTTTCTGACTCATATATTTCGGTTTATTACGTGTAAAAATAAAAAAACAACAATTGAAATTTAATTATGACTTTATTTTCACACAATAAGTTTTACATCAGTGTATTATTAATTACATAAGATAAATTATTTGTATTTAAATAATTAAATATACGCAATCCTTAAATTAATATTTTTCTAGTTAGATGAAAACTATTTCTATTTAAATATAATCTTTAAGTACAGTAATATAGATTATTTATTAGAATATTTGCAGTACTTTATAATTACTTTTTGGTGATAAATGTACATGTACACTCCTATTCATACAAATTGAACCAGTTGAAACATTGTAAGTGTTATTGTACATATATTTACTAATATATACGCTTATTACTGGTGGTTCAATTTTTTTTCAACAGGAGTTTATATATATATATATATATATATATATATATATATATATTTATATATATATATGTATATATATATATATATGTATATATATATATATATATATATATATATATATATATATATATATATATATATATATGTTGGGTACGGATTACATCATCGGTTATTTGTTGTATATAATACATTTTTTGCTGAAATAATTTATTATTTTTCAAATTTTAATAATTAGTTCACAGTCTTTTATTTATTTTTTTTCTTTAGAAAACACAAAAGTACATTTATTCTCAAGCTTTATTTACATATGTTGACAAAAAAATAAATATTTTGTAAAATTAAAAAAAAAAAAATACTTGAACTGAACTGAACTATTGATTTTAATCTTCGCCGGCAAACTATACGGTAATAAAAGAGCGCTGGTTAGTTTCTCTACATGGCTATGCAGATTTTCTACACATAACATCATAAAACATTAGAAAAAACATGATGTCCACAAAAACTGAGCAACGACTAATAATTATGGGTGAATGAAGATATGCAGGTAAATAAAATATCCTATTTCAATTATTAACAAAAAACACCATGATAAAAATACGTTGTAAAGCTCTATTAAACTCTTTGTTATAATATATTATGATGGGAAAATGAATTTCTTTGTAAAATTATTTTATGAGATCAAAACACTAGAGATTTGTAGTTCTTAATATTGTTTACAAATCCATCTAAAACACTAAAGATCGATTACATCAAAACTACAACTAGTGAGACCATATAAACAAACAGTACAAAATCGTCTTCGTTGTAAACATTACTTTATAATTTAATATTTTCTAAATTTTTGAATAATCTTGGATGGTTTAGTAAAATTTCGAGTGCACTAACTTGATAAATACATTTCAGGTGTGTGAATGCAATCTATTTAAATATGTTTGATATAATTTTATTCACTTTTTAAATGCATCAAATTTTTCATAGTACTTATAAAATAATAATAATTAATATTCCTATTAAATTTTTTATTCATTTCTTCAGAGTAATAAAACAATAAACAATCAACAGTTTACCTACTACAAGACGATTTGCTTTTTATTCAAGTTGGCTATAAGATGTATTATTACCTAATAATAAAATAAAGTTTACAGTTGTGTCTGTCTACATACGTAAAAGTTCCTTTTTGTTTTTAATTTTACAAAGATATGTTCAGAATTTTATTGAATAGTTTTTTAATTTCATTTTTTAATTTCATTTTACAAGTTTTATATAATAAATATATTTTTTTTCGATAATTTTTTTATATTTTATTTAGAAAATTCATATGTAATTATTTTGCTTCTGTTATATATATTTATACTTTTTTTTTTCTATTTTAAATATTAGCATACCACATTGAGCTAAGCGCATTAGTTTGTATTTACTTTGTAATTATAATTAAATAATTTTACATATTACTTAAATATTTACAATCTTTTAATTTTTTTTGTATATATTTTTAATCTTTGTTTTTTTTTTTGTTGAATATTTTAGTTGGACCCCATTCTATAATTTAGAACAAAATATATCGTATAAAATAAGAATCATAAACCAAAAAATTTTGGTGAGTTTTATTACATATTTTAACAATCAATACTTCTATGATTTGTACTACTTGATTTATTTACAGTTAGGTTAGGTTTGGTTAGGTTGTAGTGGCTGTCCTGGATAGAACACACTTATACCATAAGGCCCATTGTGATACCTAAGGATGTGGAATGTGAGTGCAGGACAAGGAATTTTGTGCGTAGGTTAGGAATTGGTAGGGTGTGCGGCTACAGCTGACTTTGACAGGAACTATGCCGATATTCATCTGGAAATTGCAGAAAACCTTCACAAGCATAGCAGGCTACTTGTTTATACGCCGACAGTTTAGTCAATTAACCGCCCTCTTTTTTTAATAATTGATAAACTGCCTATGTCTGGATTCAAACCCATAACCTCCCAGTTCCAAGTAGAGCGCCTTAACAAGCGGGGCCAGTTACAGTTAATTTCGACAATATGACAAGCAACCTTCCAAAAATTATGAAATATAATAAACAAACAATCTAAATGTATACATGTCAAATTGTTTTCAAAATTGTTCTTGCAGCGTAAAAAAGCAAGTTTATCCCCGTGAGTGTGGTAAGAAAATGGGACGAACCCTTTTGGAGGGTGGCCTGAAATTAAAAAAACTTTCCGCTATTATAGTGGTAGAGCTTTTGTAAGGGACCTGTGTTTATAACTGACCATGTACTCGAAGGGAGCTTCTATTCCGTTACTTAGTATGTAAACACTGTATGAGAAATGTAAAATTATCAATTACCGTCCAAGTAGCCGAGCGGTCTAAGGTGTTATGTTATGCCCGACATCGGCAGTCAATTATTAAGATTAAACAAAGGGACGGTTAATTTACTAAACTGTCGGCGTATGGACAAGAACAAAGTAGCCGGCTATGCTTGATAAGGTTTTCTGCACTTTCCTTCACAAACTCCAGATGAATATCGGCATAGTTCCTTTCAAAGTCAGCTGCAGCCGCCCAACTTACCAATTCCTAGTCTACACACAAAAGGTCTTCCACTCTACTCACATCCTCAGATCCTTAGGCATCACAATGGATCTTATGGTCGAAGTTTAGTCCGTCCTGGGCAGCCGCTACAATCTATCTATCTAGAATTGTCAATTAGTTGAAATATTGATAATCGATGGAATACAATATTCTCATTTGTAGAATCCAAACTGAGAGGCAAGTAGGATTATAACCACTACAGATATTGATTTAAATGTAAAGATGGTTTTCCTTATTTTCAACCAGTTTCACTTTCAACCGTTCGCTAATGCACTTTCGGACGTAACAACCTTATTACTGTTTTCTCTACAGCAAACCTAAGTTCCAATTTATCATTGCACTGCATTTGTCGGGTGTCATTAGTCCTACAATAGTCGGGTTTAGATTCTTATTGCAAGATAGTATATTGTGGATGATATGCTCTGTTTTTAAACGGTTTTATTTATTTTCCTATTTGTTTATTTATTTATTTATGTGTTTGGGTCAAATATTGCAATCTGAATTAGAACGTCTTCCTCTTATCCTACGGAGTTGAATTTTTACATGTTGATTCAGTTTCGATTACATTGCATTTTTATGGTATGCATGACCGGTATCGGCATGGGAAAAGGGATGTTTAGAGGGAGGATTAAGCTCAAAATTTGGGATATCTCTCTTAATATTTAAAAAACCGAAAAAAACATAAGAAGTAAAGTTGTAGAAAATTAGTTATACTATTATTAAATTTCTCATCATTTCTCTTTTTATATCTAATATTAACAGAGATAATGTCGGTTTAATATTGAAAATTTTAATCCTAAATATCTCTGTACACATTCAAGTTGTAGCAAAAAATGGTGAGGTAATGAATTGTAGCAAACATGATTGTCTACAACTTAACTCCTTACACAATTTTCAATTTTTATAATATTAAGTGAGATATTTTGTGTTTCTTCTTTCTCCAAGCACCACAATGAACTTAATAGAATGAGAAATATTAAGTAACGAAATAATAAAAACTAAAAACTTGAAAATAAAATAGGTAAACAAATTTTTTTAAGTTAAACGGTTTTATATTGAAAGGAAAGATAAGAATGATGTAGATAATGTTCTAAAAGCTAAAAAATAATTAGGTAGGTCCTAGGTACTAGTCATCACACCCCTCTTCTCATCAATTTAGAGCATTGATCAGACTTAAAAATAAAATCGTGGGGCCCGTGTCATTTCTATCATCAGTCAACCGCTCATATCATTATAAATGCTATTTAAATGTTTTAACATGTTACGTTACGCCCCACGATTTTATTTTTGTGTTTTATTTTTGAATGCCCTGAATTGATGAGGAGAGTGGTACCTAGGACCTACCTAATTATTTTGTATTTTTTAGGTTTTAGTACATTATCTACATCATTACTATCTTTCTGTTCAATATAAAACCGTTTCACTTAAAAAATTTTATTTCAAAATGGCTTTTCTATGTTTCTTTAAAAATATTATCAAAATATTTATAATAAAAATACACCGTTCAATACGTATTATTATATAAAATTTGACGTAAATTATATTAAATTTAAGTGTCTTAGTTCTTAATAGGCTTTATACCATATTGTATGATACCCCATAAAATAAATTAAATATAATATGGCATGGAAAAAAAAACATTGGATGATGCGTACAAATTAATAAAATGGACAAATAATGAAGTCACTTAGAAAATAAATGTGTAAGATGAAAAATATAAGAAGAAAACGAACCGAGTAAATTATAATTAAGTTATTTTAGTTAAGTTGTGTGTGAATTGAGGACATATTTCATGTTACAATAACCGAACAGGAAGAGGCAAAGTGGAATGCAAACAAAGATGGATTATATACAAACACACATACATATATATATATATATATATATATATATATATATATATATATATATATATATATATATGTATATATATAGTTGTGTGTGTACAAAAATAGAAAAACTTTTTAAAAGTTCACGAAAAGAAAGAAGAAAATCTTCTTCAAAACTACAGCACTAGTTCAAACTGTTCTTTCAGATTGTCATGTACAGGGAAATTTATATTTGAGATAAATTCTATTCTACTAAGGTTTGGTATGCAAAAGCGATCATACTGATGGAAAATCTTTAACAAATATCCGTTACCAACGATTTGGTCCAATTTTGTCATACTGGCTCATACTGACTCGTTTGGTGTTTGGATTTGATAGCATCCAAATAAGAAACCACCCTAAATCCTAATGCTTGAAATACCTTTTGCAAAAAAAACAAAACAAATTGTTGAGATAAACAGGCCCAATTTTTTGAATCTGGAAAAATTGGAAAAGTTTACAATCTGACATATTCCGAACGCTATTTTATCAGTGCTTACGCCAAAATTGAACAATCCTTAGTTTGGATGTGTCTGTGAGTGCAACATGTTTAAGTGCTACCCATGAGGCCCACAAGATTAACTTCCCAGTAGTTGTTTTAATTATCCGAATACTTTTCGCACAGCTCTTGTTGGTTGGTTATTTCAACAAATTTTTGCGGCATTGTGAAACTAAAACCCCGCCAATTGCTTTAATCTAAGAAAAAGATTTTCCTTAATACTTGTTTTCATTAAAATACACAGATTTCAGTTATCAGTTATCTGTTACTTAATATAGTTATTTTAATTACTAGATAAAGATAATTACAATAATGCTAAGTATATATGGCGACAAATTAGAGAACAAATTAGCGACAAATTATCATTTTTATAAATTATAGAATATAAAATCGACAATAAGTATATAAATTGTATTAATATTTGTTTGTTTGTGTATACTTTCGTGTCCACATAACGTTGTTTATCCAAATTCATTTCGAATACGTATGACAAACTGTAGAAGACTATAGCGTATACTCCGACAAATTTCATTGTCATTGAATTTTATTAATTAAATTAAATACTTATATGAAAAATTAACTCGTCAACCAGAAATCGAACCTCGGGCCTCTGGATAACTAGTCCAGTGTGCATCCTCCACACCAAAGACGATTGTGATGTGACAGCCAACTTTTTCATATTATTCTAATTTTTATTTTATTTATTAGATAGTATTTACTTCTTTCTGAAGTGATTTGTTTATTAATATTTGTTTGTTTGTGTATACTTTCGTGTCCACATAACGTTGTTTGTCCAAATTCATTTCGAATACGTATGACAAACTGTAGAAGACTATAGCGTATACTCCGACAAATTTCATTGTCATTGAATTTTATTAATTAAATTAAATACTTATATGAAAAAATTAACTCGTCAACCAGGAATCGAACCTCGGGCCTCTGGATAACTAGTCCAGTGTGCATCCTCCACACCAAAGACGATTGTGATGTGACAGCCAACTTTTTCATATTATTCTAATTTTTATTTTATTTACCATAGGCCCGAGGTTCGATTCCTGGTTGACGAGTTAATTTTTTCATATAAGTATTTAATTTAATTAATAAAATTCAATGACAATGAAATTTGTCGGAGTATACGCTATAGTCTTCTACAGTTTGTCATACGTATTCGAAATGAATTTGGACAAACAACGTTATGTGGACACGAAAGTATACACAAACAAACAAATATTAATAAACAAATCACTTCAGAAAGAAGTAAATACTATCTAATAAATAAAATAAAAATTAGAATAATATGAAAAAGTTGGCTGTCACATCACAATCGTCTTTGGTGTGGAGGATGCACACTGGACTAGATATCCAGAGGCCCGAGATTCGATTCCTGGTTGACGAGTTAATTTTTTCATATAAGTATTTAATTTAATTAATAAAATTCAATGACAATGTAATTTGTCGGAGTATACGCTATAGTCTTCTACAGTTTGTCATACGTATTCGAAATGAATTTGGACAAACAACGTTATGTGGACACGAAAGTATACACAAACAAACAAATATTAATAAACAAATCACTTCAGAAAGAAGTAAATACTATCTAATAAATAAAATAAAAATTAGAATAATATGAAAAAGTTGGCTGTCACATCACAATCGTCTTTGGTGTGGAGGATGCACACTGGACTAGTTATCCAGAGGCCCGAGGTTCGATTCCCGGTTGACGAGTTAATTTTTTCATATCAGTATTTAATTTAATTAATATAAATTGTAGTAAATGTAATTACTACAACTTATGATAGATTAATCCACTTAAGCAGTATTAAGACAGTTATTTAATTTTTTTTGTTTTCCATTCACACTAATCCCAACTTTCCCCTTGACTGAATCAGGTAAAATATTTATTAGATCGTATTGACGTTAATACGCTTCGATTGACACCTCAATGAAGTCAATATCTTTTTTGGATCTATCGCTTAAGCTATGCGATTTGTTGGAGTGAATCTCCAGAAATGGAAAATCACAAACGACAACTACTGCAGGGAGTGCAACGGGCGAAAGTAGACAGTTGAATACCCACTGCCCAGCGCTGGAAAATGAACCCTCCATCATAATGAGATACAGTTTTCTAAGCAGCCTAGAGGATGAAGTAGAGATAGAAAAAGAAAAGGAACTCTGTACGAAACTGGATATGCTTCAAAACAAAGAACAGAAATAGAGGTTACAGGTTTTGTCAGAAATTAAGGTAGCACATCGGACCACAGGCCTCAAACCTAATCTAACCTAGCCTTTAGAACGTCGGCGGCATAGGGTAGTTCAAAACCGTCATGCATTTTGTTTTAATGAACTTGTTATTTCTGAAAACTAAATTCAAACAAAATCTAACACACGAATATTAGGAACGAGTTGTCACTATTAATTAATCAATTTTACAAACCTCAAATTTGAGACCACTTGGATTTGAACTACCGACTTCTGTCTATCAGGTCCTAAATATTAAGCGTTCAATTTCATGTATAGTGATTTTTTCAATTCAACTCGAAGAACTCTGTAGGTGTATAATAATGTTCACTCTATTTCACTCTTCTTCATATATATATATATATATAGTTTTTTATATATAGTTTTTCTATGATAATAGAATAGACTACATTGGCACTACTGCAAATGTCATATGTAATTTATATTTTACGATTTTACGAGAAAAGAAATTTTTTATAATTTACTTTTGTAGGTTTTTTTAAGTGTATATTGACTATAAAAATAAAATATGAGAAAAGTTTCTTTTAGATAATTTCAATGTGTACTTTTTATCAACATCTTGATAATGTACAAATTTATTTCCTTGTGTATTCACTTCAATTCAAACTTCAAATTAATCATATCTCCTGATATTTTTCTTGTAACAATGAAAACAGTCTTTTTTATAATTTAGTAAATTATGGCTGCCGGTTACCGACCTTAAATTGTCAACAATATTTTATTTTATCTGATATACACGTATAAGTTTTGAAAGCATGGTGCCAAAAAAATTTTTAGTCCAATGAATGGTAATCAATATTACATTGGCTTGATCATAACTTTATTTTATGTGCGACTAAGTTGGACTATATTGGCGAATTTCCTGATAGGAAATAGAGGTATTGGTCCCGTACCGAAGTCAAAATTTCGCAAATAGCGGTCACGGTTTTCATTTTATCGGAATGAAATTTGGTATTTGAGGCGCTTTTGATATTCAAAAGGTCAAGTCCTTGTGAAAATTGGACAAGGGGAAAGCAGGGTTTAGAGGGAGGGGGAAACACAAAATTTGACATAAAATCCTTCGAAATATTCGAAAAATCCCTCAAAATTCGAAAAAATTATTACTGTTAAAGTTTTAGGTATTAAATTAAGTTTTGTTTCTTATGATTTTTTCGGTTACACTAATATTTACAGAAATATTGACGGTTTAAGATCGAAAACTAAATTCCTTAATATCTCTGTACACATTAAGTTTGAGCAAAAATCATAATGTAATGAATTGTAGCAAATTTGATTTTCTACAACTATATTCCTTACGCATTTTTCGATTGTTCTAAAATTAAGAGAGATATTTTGTGTTTTCTTCTTTCCTTATACCCCCCCCCCATTCCCCTCGACGTATGTCATTTATTAATAAAATTGGACTTGCAAATACTAAAATCATATACGGCATTTCAGTTTGATCAGACTAAAATTGTGACCACTAGATAGTGATTTTCGTATTCTAAGGAAATTCGCTAAGTTGAAGCAGCTCCTGCGTAACGAATTTTTGTGCAGTTTACATCGCAATCGTTATATATAAGTTATAAATATGCAAATTTGTATATTAATATAATTTGGCTATTATTAAATTTAAATTAAATTTTTATAAATGAATTAATGTTAGCGCCATCTAAGAGAATATTTCAAAATTAAATAACTTTTCGTAACATAGTAATATACGTACCTGTCAATAGATGGCAGAACATGTTTTATTCTATTAGTGCCATCTAAGCAAAATATTTTAGTGGGAAAATCCCATACTACCGACCTTCATCTTCAATAGGCCGTATCTCATTGAGTGTCACAACTGAAATGTCATCAGTTTAGTCATTTCTGTAGTAAGTTAAAAAATAAATAAAAATTATTGAACGCTAAATAAGTGCTTTAACAAAGAGTATACTGCTTATATGGTTTGCAAATAATGTATCAAACTCCATAAACGAAATAGAATCGATGTTCATTAAAAACTCGAAATTTTTTACGTTTATAATTTACTTCGTATTTCTATTGTTACTCGAAAATCAAAATATATCAATAAATTCTCTAAGAAAATTAATTGTGTAATAAAAATTGTTATATTAATAAAAAAAAAAGACGTTGGAGAGTGATCAAGTTATTATCAAAATTCAAAGAATGTTTTTTTTTTTAAATATGATTTTTAGTAGTTTTCTATGTATAGAAAAAGATAATAATCTATATTACCCCGATCAGATATTAATTACATTCTATGCAAGAAGGAATGTCTGATGAAACTTTGGTATAATATATTCTATGAAGTAAAAGTTTAAATTACGTAAAAGTAAATTAATTTCAAAAATGATTGTCAATTTATTCATCGAAAACATTTAAAAATCGTCCATAAGTATGTATATTATGGTGTGTGTGTGTGGTACACAATAGCAGGAACACTTGATGATTTGTATGAAAAACTATAGCTGTTAGAAATGGCATTACTTTGTTCTCGTTTCTTCACCATACCCTCCTCCCCCACACAGAATGTCGACACATGATAATAATAATAATACACTAACACACAAACTCTAAAACAAAACTAGGCAACAAAACACTCAATTTAACAGTTTAGTTTTAGAGAGTAGTGTACAGAAAGTTTTAGTTGTTTGTGGTGAACTATATAGTTCTAAAGGCAGAGTGTATTAAAATGAAACAAATTCTATAAATAATAATGTTATTATGATAGTTTTATTTCAAACAATCAGACTCATGCAACCTCGTTTGCGTCGTCATACTGTTCAGTATTTTCCGTACAAACTTTGCATGTACCTTTTTACTCCCCAAGGGATTGCAATTCGAAAAACCCGTTCTCAATTCAATTCTCATCGGACCAGTCTCAAAAGAAAGGTGCTATAATTACTACTGCAGTATGCTGGTCGAAAGCATTGGGGGTGAACGCATTTGGATGACCTTTGGTGTAGAGATTGATTTTTTAATGCCTGAATGAATTAGTTAAATAAGTTAGTTATGAATTAGTTAATTGTTGTGTTGCTGTTTGTGTTGTGTACACGTTGCTTTCTGTCAGTAAAACAATTCGAAAGCATTGGGGTGAACTGTACTATGCTGCTTGAAAACATTAGGGATTAATTTTTTAATACCTGTTAGGAATTATTTAGTTTTGTGTTGCTGTTTGTGTTGTGTACACGTTGCTTTCTATCAGTGATCTAATTTTCAGAATCGGATCAGTTGTTCCAGAAATTACCTACCTCATACTAACGTACAATCTATATACACCATTAATTAGATATTAATTAAATAAAGTAACCAATTAGAGAAGCGCGTTAACGGAATAAAAAATGGTGGGGAATGCACGCACAGAGATATGTAAGGAGAGCGAACTTTCAATTCAATGAAAATTGAATGATTCATTATACCTGAAAACTAAATTTTTCGGTAAAAAATTCAAGCAACGAATCACCCATAATTTAGCTCACTTAAATATTGAAAAAAATTATACTTAAGAATTTATTAATGTTTTTTGCACTGATCAAATCAATTGCAATTTAGACTTATTTTCAACTTATGGTTAAGTAAATTGAAGGTTTTCAAATATTGGGAAGTTTTTGAATTCAGACCGATTAACGAAAACTGAGTTTTTTTAAGATCTTGAATCGTTGAGGTCCTAAAAAACTATCCTTTCTATGTTTATGATAATCCCAAAAATATTTTTGTAAAGAATTTTTACACTACTGGACCGATCGATTCCAAAATCTAATCAGCTCTTAACTTTAAAAAAACAACGTCAAATGCCGCTGTAAAATTTCATCGTAAGAAATCTAATAAAAATTGAATAATTCAATTAATTTAATTTTTCGGAAAAAAAGAGGTAAATTTTATTTCCAAAATTTTTTAAAATTCTACTATAAAAACTGTACCGGATTTGAAACGCATAAGGTTGACTCACTCAACGTTAGGGATGGGGAGAGCTCGCTCCTGTCATGCATCTTTGCTGACGCAGCGTTAATTCCCCACCATTTCTTTTTCCGTTAACGCGTTTGTCTTATTGGTTACTTTATTTAATTAATATCTAATTAACCGTGAGTCAGGTGTAAAAAATGTCCAAGGACTTTTCATCTTAGTATTTCATCCCCTATCTACCCTTTCAAAAAAAATCCATGACTTTTGACTATATACAAATAAATTAAATTGAAGTGTCTGTTTGTAATGTCAAAATAACAGCTTCTTACTAAACGCATATGAAAGTTTAAAATATGAAAGCATATGAGAGTCTCTTTTTCTATTTGTTCCGACTAATCGCCGAAACGGCTGGACCGATTTTAATGGGACTTTCACTGGCAAATGTTATAAGAAGTAACTTAGGCTACTTCTATTTTAGAAAAAGAATTAGGTTAAAATCCTAATCTTCCGAATCTTCAGCGTCAGCAAAGCGGGTGGCGGACGGCAAGTATAGTGTACAATTTTACCTCTTTATAATACTAGTGTAGATAGAACGATGAAGTAACAATGAGAATGAAAAATAAAACAATCAGGAAGTTCTAAAAATAAAAATATTGTCTGCATGTGCGGTTTATCAAGTTATTAGCGAAAATAAACGTTAAATAAGTAAAACCACGCCCACTGCCTTCCCAGATTCCGGCACTGAACACATCCACCGCAATTAACAAAGCTGCGGCGTTAAACAAATGCTTTAGAGGACACATTTTATCTTCATTAAATTTTCGTGAGATAAAGTTATGTATTTTCATATGGATTAATATGTTACCTAATAAATACATAGCATGATCGCAGAATCAGCATCCTGGCATCATCGCAATACACAGCAGTAATAGAGCTACGTAACGAATTTTTCTGAACATGTAAACATTATGTACTTTCATCAAATTATGTTACCATATTGTACTAAAAAAATTTTAAACTTTCAGAATTTATTATTATTTAAATGTATCAACAAAAAGTTTATGTTGTAAACTTTTACAACATGAACTTTTCCGCGACATAATCTTATAATGTTAAACGTAAGTGAGCTTAAAAAATCTGATATCAAACGGCCATATACAGACTAGGCCTGTTGTATATAGAGGTAATGAGGCTATTCACAATATGTTTCTTTTTGTTTGCGTTGTTTCAGTTATGATTATTTATTAATAATATTATTTTTGCTTTTCAATTTTCATCCTGTTGGGAGTATATTATTATAAATGAGAAAATAATTTCGTATGAGAAAAAAGTATTTTTTAACTTGACAGGAATGCATTTATAAAACGAAAAAAGAACGAAAACAGTTTCGACGTGAAATAAGGTCGATCGTTGCTGCCGTTGCGTACAAGAGGTAGGTACTTCGTTAAAGGTTATACCACTAAACTTTCCCTGATTTTTATGAAGTAAAAAATATTATAACGGTTGTGTGGTTGAAACATACCCAAGGATGTCTCTTTTAGTATATATTGATTTTTATATTTTGATAAATTCTAAATTCAATCAATTCTGGATCTATTAACAAAAATTAAAAAAACTTATCGTGTATATGAATTGATCTCCTTGATAAATTCCCAAGTTGTGGATGGTTTTTTTTGTAATGAACATGCGATGTCAAAAGTTGCGCTATCATTTCAAAATTCTATAATTAATTTGGGCCTCATTTAATCGGCTTTCGGAAAAATGTTTCGAGTTGTTAAGGCACAAATCAATCATAAAATTATCATTTTTCAAAAATGTATAATTGATTTGTGACAATATTCATTAGATTTTCCAAAAAAATGCTTTGGATAAAAGTTAGTCAGTATCTAAATAAGAACTTTTAGTCGTAAACTTTTCGCAGAAAACGACTGAATACGGTACAAATCAACTAAAATATTTTGAAAATGGGTGCTATTATTGTTTCCCATAGGTTTTTGGTTTTTGTTGATTTTATTATTATTATAAAAACCTATCTTAAGATTTGTTGGAGTCAACAAAGTAAGTTAAATAGAAGCTTGTAAAAAAACTAAAATGCAATCTTTGGGAGCTTTGTGTTGAAATGACCATAGTCGTCTAAAGATTATTATTTATTTCTTTTTATTATTTTACTTCTATTTAAATTAATGCAATTTTGCATCCACAATTTAATAATAAACCAAGTTTATTATAATATGTTTCCTTGTTTCTGATAAAATTTTTAATAAATTATTTTCATTTATTTAAAAAAAAATCTACTGCGGACTTACAGAAAGTACGAAATATATTAGATAATTCATTCATCAAAAAACCAAAATAACTTTTCAAATGTACAACATACCCATGAATTTCAGGTGTTCATAAATTTTTTTTTTGTAAACTAGCGTCTATTTATTTCCATTGTTAGTATGGTTACATTTCGGTTGTATTATACCAACGGAACCAACTAGCGTTTACTTTGACATTTAAGTAATATGTTTGAACATTGATACCATTTTTTGACATCAAATGCTTGATATAAAAAATCATACACATCTAGGAATGGGGATCGAACCCACGACCTCTGACATTCTAGACCAATGCTCTACCAACTGAGATACCTTAGACGTTATGGTAGTGCTATGCATATGATCTTTCACTATCACATTGTTTGGATCATAGCAATTGGTGCAGTTTTATCGAACACAGTGTATAATATAATTTATATATAGTATGGTTAAATAGGTAGATATTTTGTTTTCACCTCACACCATTTTAATATTAGGTTTACGGTTCATGTATTTTTACAACGATTTTTTTTACTCTATATAATATAAGAAAACATTTTTTCGTTAAAGGTGTGTGTGTTGTGTTTTCTATTTTACTTGAGTCTTCTATTCTTTCTACAGTGGCTTCATCAAGTTTATTTCGATTAAATCAAATGCTGCAATAATGAACCATAATACAGTATATTCATAATAATAGAAAAAAAAATTGTGCGTGTCAGCTCCGACGCGCCATGGACTTTACTCTTATAAGTCATTACTATATTACGAATATATTACGAATATTACGAATAGTAATATATGTTACGAAAAGTTATTTAATTTTGAAATATTCTGCATGTGAGGGCGCTAACATTAATTCATTTATAAAAAGTTTTAATTTAAATTTATTAATAGCCAATTTATTATATAACGATTTATAGTGTGCTAGTATAGTTTATAGTTACTAATCAAAATTGACATTTCAAAATCGAAACAAAATTTTAATAAAATAATTTTATAGTTATTTTTTAAAAGCTAACATTTAATATACAATTCAAAACGAAAAAGGAAAATTTAATGTAAAATCAATCTTAAAAGATGTTGTAAAACATCATAAAGTCAAATTGAATATAATAGCGTATAAAGTATTTGCTTTTAAAAAAAAACATAACGTTTTTTTTAACACTTGATTACACTACCCATCAGATTGTCGTACCGGAGGCTATAAATTGAAATCGATTCTTAAGGAGTCCAACTCCAAAAACTGATTTTGGTATAACACACGACGTACTTCCAGAAAAATTCATTGCACTCGACCAATGACGCAGACTGATCTATCCTAGATCCGAATAAGTGCCAAAGTTACGTAGGTTAATATTATTTAAGTAATGAACCTTTACCTACAGCCGCAAACATTGAAAGCAGTCAGTGAAATGAGATAGTTTAAGAATTTATATAAATTGTAGAGCCTCAAACAGCAGATTTGGGTGAAGTGTGTGATGCATGATGGATCTGACTAATAATGTGTTCTATAATAATGTACCTCCACTAGTCTGTGCTTGTAAGCTTATTAAAATAATTGAAGACACTGTATAAAAGTATAGTACAGTATATCTTATATGTTAGTTTTTCGAAACAATATTTCTTTTTTCGACATCTTGACTCATTGAGTATAATTTAAAATATTTTACGATCGCTACGACGATCTCCTTTCTAAACCTATCGACCTATATTGTAATATGGTAATCTGTCTCTTTTAAATTTCCAATACTTGATTTTAAATTAAATGAAAAATAACGTTAAAGTGCTGCCAATATTTATTTATTTTCGTGTAAAAAAAAATACAAACCTAACCTGTAAAAAGTAATTTATTAAAAAAAAGTCGGATATAAAACGTTATACCAGAAGGGTTCCGTGGTTTAGATTAGTAGTTATGTATTTACTCGAGTCAAATATCATCAGAGTTTTATTTATTTTTTTTAAATTTCCTAAATATAAGGTTTGATATAAAAAAGTTTAAAGTTCTATTTAAAATAATAAACAGAAATTGGGAATTATTGTAAAATTTCTGTCATTGTATATATTGATTGCTGATGTTAGATTAATTCGGATAAATGGTTCGATTTGTTTGTATCGTTCAGCTTCTCCTTGTTACCTAGAAGATCAAAGCAATCCATGATAGAAAAACTTCTTACTTTAAGAAATCTTTAAGAATGGAACTATAACGATATACAATCTAGTTTTCAAGGTGACGTTTTGTATTACTAACTACTAGCGACCGACTAGCCCGGCTTCGCACGGATAGCACTAATTATCTACCACATGAATTACACAAAATTGCCAAAAACCAAAAAACTAAAATTTCTGTTTATCCGATCGCTACCAAACTTTACAGGATCACCGCTGGGCAATTCTGAAGATTGCCTGAAAATTTCATCGAAATCGGACCAGCCGTTTTGGAGTCCATAGGGAACATATATACAAACATCGATTTTTATATATATAGAAGATTATCATGTATTAAAACTGCAAATATGTTATTAGAGTTACGAAAATATAATTGGGACATCAAAAATTGTAGTAAACTGTCAACAACTTTGCTCATTATAAAATAAATATTTCCATTTATATGTATATTCCCGTAATATAGAAGATGCATCTACATTTTACGTTTCCCCACCCCTTAACCGATTTTGCTCACTAACGAACTTAGCCTTTGTCACATACCTAATTTCTTTCCCATCAGATTGGAAACTACAGATTGTGTCCAGACATAAAAGTCTACAAAATTGAACTTTTTTTTGACAATATTTTCTGATACTAACGGATGTTAGTATTTTGTTCTTTTTTCCGCTATCAGGATTCTAACAGCTCAACTTAGGAATAGCAGTAAAACAAAGTTACGGTTTGTTTTACGCGGCACAGTGTTTTACACTGTGCCACGGCACTTTTGTATGCCGTCAAATTTTAGAATGTATCTAGTAAAGTATTAACCAACATAAAAACGAAAAAAATATCGAGACTGTTAAATGTAGAAGACGATATGAGAGTAGCATGGACATTTTTACGACCAAATGTAAATGAAATTATCAAAAAACATCAAGCTAAAATTTCTCATTAAAAGTATTCTTCTTATTAACTTGTAATGAATCCCTTAATAAACGTACTGTTGTTTTTGTAGTACATATTATTTTATTTTACATTCAAAATTATTATCATAAACTATTTTACACAGTGTATTATAGAAAAGTAAACAACTTTTAAACTTATTTTTTTCTTTGTGTGTCGTCAAATTTTAAAATCATTAAAAGTGTGCCGTGACAAAAAAAGGTTGATAATCACTGGTCTAACAATACACTTAATCGCACTAGTAATGAAGACCTGATTAAAAAAACATGGAGAATTTCTCACGATATCCATGCTGAAGATATCCATTTGAATGTCACACATGCAGTCTAAGTTTCGTCGCTATTATAATAACAATTTCAATTTAAAAAAAGTTACGTCGTATTCTATGTTTGGTTACTCGTATGAGTCTATAAGTAAAAATTTTAGTCCCACTACTAACATGTACCTACACTTGGTCACAAAAGTATATGGCAATTTTTAAAATTTTATAGTTGATTTATGCCTTATTCATTCGGTTATCGAAAACAAATTATAATAAAAGTTGTTACTTTTTTTCTAATGAACAACTTTTATCCAAACCATATTTTCGGAACCCGAATTAATAAGGTACAAATCAATTATAAAATTTAAAAAAATGGCATAAACATTTGTGGTCCATAGTATTTTCCATGTGGAATTACATCTTGACAAATTTATGTGTGTCGTTAATTAAATCAAAGAGAATTGAACATATTAAACTTAGCGGATTTCATATATAACTTAAGATTAATCTTCGATTTAATATAAAGAATAATGTATTATTCCATTATTCCATTTAACTTTTGTATTAAATGTCAGAAACCCAGTTCGAGATTCAGATAATCCAATTCTTTTAAATTAAAAACGAATTTTAATATTGTATTTCTAGATACAGAACCATTTGTCTTTATATTCGTGGACAATGTTTTTTTTTCTATCTCTCTCCATTTACTTTGGTATATATGTACTACGCTGACTGTATCCTTGATTACTGTAATTGCATTTGTAATGTACATAACAATAATACAAACACCCATAAATTAATCACACAAACAACTTGTTCAAGAAATAATTGTATGTTTCATAGAAAAATAATAACATCTTTGTTTGCATTATATGTTGTGTAAAAAAAATTTGCATTTAAAAAGAATTATAAATAATAATCGTTATACTTCTTATACGTTATACTATGTACGGTTTTTTTTATTCATTTTGTAGTATAATTGTTTGCCACCACATAGCTATTTAAAATAAATATCAAAACTATATGTGAGTTTTGTTTGTAAACGAACAATGTATAAGTATTAGTCCACAGTACAGCACGGTTTTTTTAATGATTAGTAACAGGCTATATTTTTGTCAGTAGCATCCTTTCGACGAGACGCCCAACTTTTCTCTCACGAACATTCTCGATGATAGTGACTAGCGAAGCGCGTAAGAGAGTAACTGGTTTGTTGGACGATGGCAAAACTTTTATCAGTAACAGTTAATTTTTTAGTTAAATAGAGAGATAATGTAATAAAGACTTCAAAAAAACTTATATCCTACAAAATGGATGGTGTGACAGGCAGGTCCCCCACCCCCAACATGTTCAGATAACGGGATATACATAGTTATTAGTAACAAGCTAATTTTTATGCTGTTAATTAGTAATGGTATGTATAATTTGATGGCCACCTTGTCCTACAAATTCAGTGGTTCAATTTCCCAGTCCTACGTTCTGAACATGTCAATGTAAAATTATCCTTTATAAATTAGAAAAATGTTTTCTTATTTCAATGACACACAACGTTTGCACATATTGTATATCCCATTCTTCAACCTTTAGTTCATAAAAGACTACTAATATTGTTTTTATCGTGAATACACTCAATCGCGTAAAGTAACGGTTATTTAAGTAGCGCCAAGTAATAACTATGTATACCCCATTATTTGACCCTGTTGGGGCTGGGGGACCTGCCTGTCACACCATTCATTTTGTAGGACACACGTTTTTTTGAAGTCTTTATTACATTATCTCTCAATTTAACTAACAAATTAACGGCGACTGATAAAATTTTTGCTATCGTCAAACAAACAAGTTACTCTCTTAGGCGATTCGTTAGTCACTATCAGCGTCTCGTCAAAAGGATGTTGCTGACAAAAATTTAGCCTGTTACTAATCATTAAAAAAAAACTGTGCTGTACTATGCATTATATGAATTTGTTTATGTGAAGTAAATTCGAATTTGTTCATCAAAAATGAATTATTATTTGTGTTATACATTAATATCCAAATATCTAGAATGAAATATTTGTCATAAAGGAAATGCATTGTTGTGTAAATGGTTGAGCACTCCGACTAGAACACTATACAAGATGCATCAAAACTAATGCAACGTATCAATAATCAATGTGATGTTTGAAGCAAAAAATCTGTTTTGATATTGATTCAAGAGTTTCTTTTTCCATGGAGCCTACATAAAGTTTTGTTCTATCGAAACGCACAACGTTTTCAAATTTCAAGAACCATTTTCGTCGAAACAGTATATATTTTCTCTACTTTATGAGGAATAGGTTCATTCATAATTCAGTCATGATCACGACATTAGGGTTCTTTCGTCTTTTAGTAATATGTAAATTTGTTCTGATAGTGTTGAATCCGGTCATCATCAGTACCATTGGTAAACCATTTCTCAAATCTATGAATGGACTTCTCTACCCATAGACCAAGGGCTGATATAATGTTTCTCTTGTTAGCTTCGAAAAATGGTTTTAAACCTTGACATGATAGAAACTCGGTTTTGTACACTCCCGTTCATAAAAATTGAACTAGTTGAAACATTATAAGTTTTACTGTATGTAATATATTAATATATACGCTTAAAATGTGATTTACTGGTTGTTCAACCTTAATGATCGGAGGTGTACGTATGACTATATTGACAAGGATGCCCACAGTTTTTATGGATATGGATCTATTCTGAGGCATAAACGCAAACAAAGGATTTGTGATTCCTACTCAAAGTATACGTTTACGTAAAGTAAATTTCAATTTGTTCATCAAAAATGAATTTTGATGTAAAACATTTGTTGCGGCGTGTTAAATCGACCGTTGACCCGGCGACGTTTATTCGCCACGCGATCAACAAGTAGTTCATAGTTGATATTACACATAACAAATCAGTTTTTAAAAAAATGCTCATAAATGGCGGTACATATACAGGTTCAAAAACTCATTCATAGGTGGCAATGCATATTTTCTATACAAAATAGTTAATAATAATAGTTTAAGTAATTGATTGAAAGAATTGAGCCGTCTCAATTTTTAAGAAACTATTTAATTTTTAAGTATTAAATTAATATGTATTTTTTAAATGAAGAATAAATTTTTTCTTAAAAAAATCTGAATATTTTTTTTTTGACTATGACATATTTTTTAATTGTGTCATATTTATTTTCTTTAGTAAACCATCCTTTCATGAATATATTCTATACAAAATAGTTTCGATGTTTCACATCTGCCAGGTATAGCCGCGACGGCCTACTTCTACAAATAAGAAATATTTACGATAAAGGAAATGCATTGTTGAGTAAATGGTTGAGCAATGGTTTCAAAACTAATTTTATCTATTAAAATTTTTGATTTAAATATTTTTTTAAGTCGGATATGGATTATAGAAAGTATTGAACAGTATCCTTTTATAATATATGTTATGAAAAGTCAGTACATGGTAAATAAATCTTCAATAAAAGGTGCATTTACACAAATAGTATATTAATAAATAGTATATTCTACAGGATGCTCAATAATATATACGTTAGATACAAAGTGACAAGTTTTATTCACTTAAATTTGGAAAATAACGTCCACTCTTTTATTCATCCAGTAAGATAAACTCGATGAAATTAATAAACAAATAAATAACAGAAAACATACATATAAATAACTTTTTATTTATAGCTACTGTTAAAAGCTAAAATTTGTGCAGTCATTTATGTAGCTCTTTTTATAAAAGGACAGTAAACTCGTAATTTATATCGACTAAATGCCCGTAAATGTCTGTTTACCTCAAATTATGCATTATACGTATTGTTTAACTATACATTTACATAGCACGCTATACATAAGTGTTTCATGACGTTGGAGTGATAATAAACGTGGAAACTTCTGACACGCTACCATAATCATTTTTGTTGAAAATCTTACTTTTAAAATAAAAATGTCACCGACCTACCCTTAGGAAATAGGACAAGTAAAATTATGTCATTAAATGGTGAACTCATTTCTGAGCCGAGAAAATAAATTTAAAAGAAACGCATCTAGACAGCTACTACTATTTTACTATTTTAAGTTGGTAAATTTGTTTTTGTATAAGAATTATACCTTTCCTTTGAATGCTTCTTGTGATACATTTTGATTTTATAACTTTATTCCATTATCTCTTATAATTCACATTTCTTTTGATAATAAAAATAAGTTTATTTTCAGATAATCAGAGTAATGAATTTATTTAACGATCCAATTATTATTCTACGATTCAACGAAATTGGAGTTGATGTTCCACAATTACTAATTTTATGATGGTACAAAAAAAAATTTAAAGTAATTCTTGTGATTGATTTTCATGAAGAAAAGCCAAACATGTGGATATTTGATTGATGGCCTTAGTTAACTAAATTATTATCTATAAAAAAATGTCAGTACAATTACAAAAGAACGTATAGAAATACTGATTTATCTTTAAATGGTAACATTCATGAGGAAACAGAACATGAGGACATTTGTTTCAATTTATAAATATACTAGCAATACAAAAAACCACTAAACCAAACAAAATGATTAGGTACTATAAATGGATATAAGAAGGTAGGTATTTATTCCTACCTACCAAAATATCAATAATTACAAATAGAAAAAAACTTTTTAACAAAAAATAGAACCGACGAAAGAAGAAAGTAACTGAAAAGCAAAAAATAACAACTTTGTAACAAAAAATTAAACCTTCGAAAAAAGAAAGGAAAAAATAAAAAAGGAACTTTTTAGTCTAACTAAGTACTACACTAATGTAAATACCTAAATAATTTTGAGTTGGCGCCAAAAAATCTCCATCGAAATGGACAAAGGGTGAATGTGGTTTTCGGTTAAAAGTAAATATTACAAAAGTTTACATTTTGTTTGTTTGGCGCCGACTTTTTTTGTGGCTTATAGTATCTTAGAACTACATATGTTTGTCAAGTTTTAACAGAATCGGTTCACAGATGAAATTCAGTGGTGAACAATAAACCATTCCCTATTTTCTACCCTAAGGAAGGAATTTTTTTTTCAAATTTATGTGGTTCCATTTTCGAAGTATAGAAATTTCGATGATTTATCGAAATCGGACTACTCTGTAAAAAGTTATGCGTGGTCATACATTTAAAACAATATAGGTGTTGACTTGAGAATCTCCTTCGTTTTTTTCATCGGTTAAAATAACATTCAAATTGCGCACAGATATTGAGTGCATTCAAATAGTGTTTACACACAGAACTTATACATACAATCGATTATAATTATTTTCTTTAGTGGAAGCGCTGGGAAGTCTTATTTTTTATTTTTTTGTGGCTAAAATTTCAAATTTATATGGTTCCAACTTTGAAGTATCCGTTCAGCCGTTTAGTCGTGAAGAGATAGCAAACAAACAGAGTTACTTTCACATGTATATAGTAGTATGGATGTAAGAAGCTATAAGCCGCCTTCGACTATAAATTACTAGTGTACGGAAAATAATACACGTTTTTATGATTTTCTTTTTATAAAATACAAACTTAAAACATGAGAAAATTAATTTTTTTTAAGATTAACTCGACGTTTTTATATCTACCTTCTAGCGAAATTGTAATCCTCTACACTTGATCTAAATAATATATAAAATATATACCTTGAAAACAAAACAGATCGTAATAAAATTTATATCCTGCTTGGATTTCCCAAGGCTGTTTTTTTTCTTTCTTTAATAAAACAATATCACTAATCATCATTTTATTTTGTCAGTGAAAATACTTTCGTTTTTTTTTTGTATAGTACGTTATTCTTTTCTTTTTTAATTTCCGCTGTTAATGTACTGAAATATTGATTAATAGTATTAAAGGATGATAGTATTTTTGGGATAAATTTTCATCATTATTATCATTCTCATTTCCACATCAAATTTAAATACTACGATCATAATGACATACTGAGTTAGTTAACTTTGGATGAGCTACATAATATACAACAAAGACAATTAGTTCACACCTTTGTGGCGATAGACAGCCAATATTAAAGCCCTTGAGGTCTTACTTTGTATATGTATATTATTATATGTGCTTTAACAATGATATACATAAAACTTTTGTTACAGTATGGTCGTTGAATAAATTTTCCCGAATAAATAATGGACAATTTAAATTTTACATATCTATATTATTAATTATTTTTGTAATCATATAACCGAACTTAAATTATCATTTCACCTATTATCTATCTGTCATATAGCAATTAAAATCGACATAAAGTGATCTTTTCCGTGAATGAAGAATAGATATATATAGGTAAACTATAGTAGATATGCTTCGGCATCTTTGCAAATAACTTCTAGTGCAAAAATCTCAGAGACGTGATAAAATTTCAGAGATGTGATAAAAAATTGTTTGATAACTTGAAAAGATATTTTCTCCTTTAATATATATATAATCGAATTCCACAAGGTATCTCTCTCCATATTAGTAACTCATGGAAATTTTATACCGCAAATCCTCTATAACTAGTAAGGCCGCAATATTATTCGAGGGCCCTATTTCAGTCTCTGTAGATTTTGAATATGCAAAAATGTAGTAATCACGAAAAAACATTAAAATTTTTCTATAGTATTTATTATGTTTCAATAAAATAGAAAAAATTTTTTAAAAATAGAAAAAAAATGCACTTTATATGAATAGAAAAGAGATTTTACTTAAGTACACAAAATAATATTTGTTTAAATTGTATTTTTTCAAGAAAATCTTCAACTGCACAAACGAGACGAGACGAAACAATAGAAAATTTTTACAAGTCAATACAACAAAATCACTATCTATAACACACTGTAACATACCCTTATTTTAATTAATGAAACCCCTGTACTAATAGAGGTGAAAAAAAGGCAGAAACCTGTTTAATTAATTTTTTTTTTTCATAATAAAATAATAAATTAAAATTATGTTTATTACATAACACGCAATAATTAAATTAATTATTGAACCTTACATAAATGTTTTTTTATACATTTATATTTATTTACATGGATAAAATGACTGAATTTACTTGTTTGAAATTTACAAAACATAAATGGAATAATGAGAAAAGTCAGATGATCTATAACTGTGAGTTGTTTTTTCGGTTGTTTTTCTGTAAGATTTTCATTAGTATTTAATAAATGGTTAGTAGATAGACACTAAACCAAAGTTATTACTCTTACGGCCATGTTTCTATTATCCATGTTAACCAACGATCATAATAAATTAATTCACGGTAAAAAGGTCAGTTTGTTATAGTTAAAAAGTTATTTAATTAAACACCAAAATACCATTTAGTTCAAAATAAAGTTCCATTTAATGTTTTGGTAAAGAAGTACGTTATTGACATCAGTACTGGAATTTTGAATATCTACTTAATTTTTTCACATCTTACACGTTTTTACTATGGTTTTCGGTCGAAAATTCCATCATCCAATACATCCGGAGGAAACTCAATCAATTGCCAGCAAGTTTTACAAAAAATTAAATGTATTTAAAAAAAATTTCGTTACGCATGAGCTGGCTGCTTCAACTTCTGCGAATTTCCTTAAAATACATAAATCACGCTTTAGCGGTCATAATTTTAGTCTGATCAAAATAAAGTATCATATCTGATATGATTTTAGTATTTGCAAGGCCAATTTAATTACTAAAAGGCATAGATCAAGGGGAAAGGGGGCATAGAGAAAGAAGAAAACACAAAATATTAAATAGCTGTCTTAATATTAGAAAAATCTAAAAATATATAAGAAGTAAAATTGTAAAAAATTATGTTTGCTACAATTTACTTCCCGATCATTATTCTGAAACTCTAATGTGGACAGATAGTCTGGTCAAAAAGTTAAAAAACGTGTTAATCCTTGATACTGCAAATTAAAATAAGTTTGATAGCTCGTTGAACTTGTTATGACGTCTAGAAAGTTTGCAAAAATTTCAAACCCGCACATAAACAATTTCAAAAGCTATAAACAGGTAAAGATTCCGTAGAAAAAGGGTCTACTTTTTTAAAAATTACTCAAAAGCTATTGGTGCTAAAGGAATTTTACAGATTCTTAAAGAGGAGAAAATTTCCGAAAAAAATGGACCCTATTTTCAACATGAAATAAAAAATATTAACAATAAAGTTCAAGTGCCGTGAGTCAACAATTTTTTTTGAAAATTTTCTCCTCTTTAAGAATCTGTATGTAAAATTTCTCTAGCACCAATAGTTTTTGAGGAATTTTGTAAAAAAGTAGACCTCTTTCTTTGGAATCTTTAATTGTTTAAAACTTTTTAAGACTCGTTTCTAGACGTCATAACGAGTTCAACGAGCTTTCGCACGTATATTTATTCGAAGTAGCAAGAATTAACACATTTTTTAACTTGTTCACTAGACTAATAGATATTTAGCGTTTTTTACCTTCAATGTTAAATTGTAAATATTTCTGTAAATATTAGTGAAACAGACAAAAATGATAAGAAACAAAATTATACCAAAACTACAACTTTACCTTCAACTTTACTTCTTATGAATTTTTCAAGT
Organism: Nineta flava; assembly: GCA_963920215.1. Lineage (NCBI taxonomy): Eukaryota > Metazoa > Arthropoda > Insecta > Neuroptera > Chrysopidae > Nineta > Nineta flava. The sequence goes on from OY986045.1 coordinate 25,035,725, forward strand.
TTTCGTATATTAATTAAGGGAGATATGCCAAATTTTGTGTTTCTCCTTTTAAAAGGGAGAGTTGATGTTATGTGAAAACTTAAGATGAAAATGCACTCCCTTGTTATGTCAAAACTTAAGACGAAAGTGCACTAAATGATAAAGAAAATTTCATGTTTGAAACTCTTTTATAAAAACACATCGTTTCAGTGTTATTTGGGAACCCTAAAAAAAATCACAGGTCGGTGAAAACGTGATTCAATTCATTTATTCGCAATAATATAATATTAAAAGTTTTCACATCGTCGATTATTAAATAAGAAAAAGATTGAATTCTTGATGCCAAATGGTTTAGGTAATTTTCGTAATTTGAGATCTTATGAGGTGAACGGACGGCTATTATGAATAATGCTTATAAATTAATTAAGAATTAAGAAACACAACACTTCTAAGGACATAGTTGGGGATAATATAAGAACTGTAAGCTATGTCTTCATTCATTTAGCTTTATTATGAAGCTCTTTAAAATAGAACTACAGCCTTTTTTCGGTACATTCTGTATTGTAAAATATCTTTGTATACACGATTTTATATTACTTTAAATATTTTTAATGAAAATCAGTAGAGCATACGTTTTTCCGTGTATAATTTTCCTACATAAGTAGTAATAAAATTATATTGGGAAAAATAGAATTCCCAACACAATATCCACTATTTTCACGCAAAAATGCACACAAAATATATTTTTCTGCAAACAATGCAACAATTGTTTTACAATTAATACAATATAATGTTTTGAATATACCTTTTTGTTGTTGTTTTGTGTTTGGTATCCAAAATATTAATTAATAATATTATGAATAGAAAGTTTTAATTTTTGAAAAGTTGTAGTGGAAAAAAGAAAATTTATACCTACGTAAAAACTTTCATTTATGTATTTCGTGAATTATGTATTGACATAAGTCAATAATATACATAAAATAGTAAAATAACACATTGGCTCATTTTATGAAAATTATCTGCTTCTCGGGCATCTATCTGAGATAACGACAAGCTGTAAACGACGTCATCTAGCTAAGAAAATTCAGGAACAATTTGATTATTGCGTGTAGACTAGTTACAAACGCTAAAAAACCATGTGTAGACATTCAAATAGGATATTTAGATATATTAGAAGGTGATATAATAGTAATACACAAAAATGTGACCTAATCGTATATTATGGATTAGTTCTTTGGCAAAATTATGTCTCAATAGTAGTGAAAGTATGGTACAAATTAAATTTCCTAAAAGTTTGGTTTCTTTACATTTTACCTTTTATTTTAGTTTCAGATCAATTGTTTAATTTGTTAAGATTAACTTTGGTCTGCAGCGCATAATATGTTTGACCTACGAAAAAACTTTTGTAATAAAAGGTATAGGAAACTGAATTTTTATAAAATGTGAATAAAGTTTACAAAAATGTAAGAAACAAATCGGAATATTTAAACTAAAATTTTCTGAAATATAAAATTCTAGAGAATGTTTTAAAACTGGCAGATATGAAGTTTTAATTTAAGTGGTGCAGCAGTATATGCGAAGATATTTTTTGATAAGCGTGGATAGACAAAATTTTATAAAGCGATGTTTCAATGTACTATATGGACCACAAAAAATGTTGTCATTTTTATAAATTTTATAATTGATTTGTGCCTTATTGATTCGTTTTTCGAAAAAATACTTCCGATAAAAGTTGTTCATTATAAGTAATAACTTTTTTTCGAAAACCGAATGACTAAGACTCAAATCTCCTACACAATTTAAAAAAATGACATCAACTTTTGTGGCCAACTTTTTAAGCACGTGGTCAACATCAGAGTTCTTTATAGTCTCTTTAATCCTTTTAATTAATAATGAGAGGATACGTCATCATCATTTCAATAAATAAGCAATAAATCCGCATATTAATTACGTAATTGACTGACTCCATTAATAGACCTCATAGGATAGCGAAAATTTTTTCTTCATTTGACGTCAAATGTTAATAAAACATATTGCTCGACTAACCGCAGTTCACGTGAATTTTATCCATCAAATATTACTGGTCCTTGAACATATAATAGTATAAGGAAAAATATTTGTTATGGATTGAACCATGAAGAACAGATAAATAGGAGATTGAACGACATAGCCAATTCGTCTGTTTTTTCGTCCTCAAAAACGTGTAGAGATCATAGTTATTATTTTCGCCACTAGCGGCAGTGCGAATCTACCCGTACGGAATTATTATTATTACATATTAAAATCAACGGTTATCACATCTTACAAATAAAAATTGTAAGTATAAAAATTGTTTAATTTTATAAATGTGAAAAAATGGGACGATGTTGTATAGGGAAAGCATAGATATACTGTTATATATCAATGAGTGAAAGATTGTTTAAAGTTAGGAATGCGTGTCTGCATTTACGAAAGGAATATGGTCTGTAATTACCGGTTTTGCCATCTTTTTTCTTTATCTAATATTCTAATATATGTCAGTTATTGTAAACATATATTGTATATTATTATTATTAATTGCAAAATTATCACTATGATTCTTCATCTTTTTATTTATTGCAGATTATTAAGAATTCTCTATTCTTAATATTTATTTAATTATTACTTGATAATCGAAAACAATTTTTTATTATATATAAAACTATGATTTCTTATAAACTGAATGCGAAAGTGATTTAATGGTGCCTACATTTAAACATTTAAATTCCGTACGGCACTGAGACCAGTGACCCCTACTGATAAAAGATAGTTACACCAATTCGTGGCCGTTTATTTAACATTACGTTCGATCTCCTAATATATCTATTCTTCATGGATTAAACAACAAATACCCAAAGATAGTGACAGAAGTGTCTAACGTATGCTTCGAAGCATTTACCGCCCTCTTTAATCTTAATAAGTAACGATATTTTAAATGATAATAAAAACACTTTCATTTTTTCAGTTTTTTTAATAGATCCAAAACAAGTAAAATTAAAATTTTATAAAACCCCAACGCAATAATATGAAACATAGTAAGAACTTCCCGTTACCCCCACCTAATTTATGTATAAAATGATAAGTTAAGAACCACCGATAGCAAACCAGCTCTCTAAAAATAAAACCCACATTCAAATCGTTCTATTGAAGTTTGAGAGCATGGACCTTAAACAACACCACTATTTTTGCGTCGGTGTTTAGAATGACTGTATATATTTCAAAGAAGATAGTATATTAAATTTTTTATAAAATAAAGTATTACCCTTTATATGTAAAATGTGCGTCAATATAGTAGATAATAAAATTAGACACGCTTAAACACTGATTTAATTGTTGTATTATCATGGATTCTTAATACGTTTGAAAAATTTCAAATTCTTCCGAACTTTCGGACGTCCGAAAGTGGGTAAAACTCAATTAATATATATACAAGTCAAGCAAATATTAAAAGCGTGTTAAAAAAATGGTTGTAAATCCTATTAGATTTTATTAACATGTTAACTATGTAGTTCTCTACCGGATACCATACAAAACTCTTAGAAATACTATTTTTATATTTAAATATAAATATGAATACATGCAAGTCAAGCTAATATTAAGAGCATGTTAATAAAAATGGTTGTAAATCCTATTAGATTTTATTAATATGTTGTCTATGTAGTTCTCTACCGGATACCATACAAAACTTTTAGAACTACTATTTTCATATTTAAAATATAAATGCTCAGAATTATGAATTGTTACAGAAGAAGAGTTCATGAGGTAAACATATTGTAGAAGCTCACCAATGCAATAAAATTCGACGAATTTATATTATTTCAAATGTACCTGGAATAGCATAAAAATCAACTCCTACTTTTAGAAATAAAGGAAATTGTTTTTTTTCCTTTTCATTGCAAACATATCAATTTAGATACAAACACGTATATAGACTTATGTGGTAGGTTTTTATCAGATTTGTTAAATTAAACTGTGTAGATTTAATCTGGACAAGTTTAAATAATAAGATTGTGCTATCGCTTTACACAGGAGGGTTCCACATCGTCAGTGTAACGTTATTATAAAATGTACGTATGGCTGTTGGCACTATATTGCTTTTTCACATTCATTTAAGTTTGTTGTGAAACTGGAAAGGATAAGTTAGGGTGGGGAGTTTGTCCTATGCTAAATGCATTGATATCTCATCCATTTCCATTTCCAATTGTAAATAAGTAAATCAGTAAAAATTTTGCAATTAGATTTCAAATAATTTAATTTTTGTAAAAAAAAATTGTTTAAAAATTTAATCCTAAATTTCATTTTTTCGAAGAGTTTTAATAATTAAAAATATGTTTTTATGTATTTAAAAAAAGTTGCAAGGTGAGAAAACTAGATAAAACTAAATAAAACTAGATAAAAATAAATATAACTAAAAATAAAATTAGATAAAAATAAATAAAACTAGATTTTACACATTTTTCGATCTACAAATTTAATTATCTCAAACACAGGATTAATTTGAAATTTGGTCCAGGTATTTATAAGACTTTGATTATTATTATGACAGTTAATAAAACAGGCATTTCTGGTTGTCGAGATATAGATTTTTATGTCACTGTGACTACCACCAAACCCATTTTAGGCTATGTAATAACCTTACTTTAAAACTGTAACTTTAAGATTTTTTTACTCAAAAACTGAAAACAGGATCAAGTTTAAACTTTGACAGGATATTCTTTATTATTTTAATAATAACCTGTTAAATTTTGAGGAACCTGCCATTAAATTGAATTTTCTTCATAACAACCTTAAGGTAGTTTAGAGTTCACAATCCGAGGTCATAAGAGTATGAATAAATGGATAAGAATGATCAACTGAATAGAGAATTCTTGAATAGGGACAGAAGCCAAACTACAATGTCATAAAGTTCGTCCTATAAGAGCTAGGTTGACTAAACGATGCTTTCTTACAGAAAGGAACTATAATGCATATTAATAAAGTAACAAAAGTTATGGCTATAAATATTACTTGATATCTAGTATAAGAATATTATGGTCATATCTATAGTTTTACAGATGATAAATTTTCTCATTTTATCAATATTAAAACAGAAATTCCAGTTTTTCCTGTTTTCTCCACCAACAAAGCTCCTCTTTCCTCTTGACTAATTTTAAACTAACCTAATCTAGCTTCTCAAATGCAGCCATCATGTTGATATACAAATGTGCCGATTTCTTACAAATCATCAATTTCCATCGTTATTGAATCAGGACACTCAAAAGTGATCGGTTTTTAATTAATTATACTATATTGTGCTGATTTATTTTCCTAAGTGCATTTTGGTGTGGTGTAAACTTTCCATAAAACAGAATGGGGTCAAATCTAAAAGAACTAAATTAATCTAAATAAGAAATTTTTTAAATGTGAAACATAAATTTTTTTACATGATTAAAAATAGTAAACCAATTGGAAGATATAATTATTATTATAGTCACTTTTTAGCTTTTATGGATTTCCACCAAAATCATAAAAAAATATTAACCACAACACGGACATTCAACAAAACCAAAAAATTACTCGAGACAAATCCGGTATAACACTTTTTTCCAAATGTTTATTTTCTTTAAACTGCATATTTAATAATTTAATTTTACAATTTTTAAATGTTCTAGCGCTTCTCGTTCTCGACATATCGTATTCATCCACAGTCACAACCTATAGTCCAAAATGGTATTTTATGAATTACGGAACCTTGAAAAATCGATATTAGTTTATCTTTTTTTATTATATAGACAATTATATAAATTGAATATCCATATCGTTTAGATGAATTATTTTAAATTAGAGACAGTTTTTGTTATGTTACATGTTTATTTAATCAAAACTTATCACAACTTTCCATATAGAAAAGCTTTTTTGAGTGACGGAGCTTTTTCTTACGTATGTGTTATACTCCATGGTGCTATGATTTTAACAAGGAAATATTTAATATTTATGACAGATTGTGTTAGTTTTGGGTGTGTGTATGTGTGTATGTTACATAAATTGTAGTTATATTTTACATGGGGGTGTAATATATGTGGCATATTACTTTGAGTAGATGTGCCTGGTTCTGTATGAGTCGCTAAAGTTAAAACACATCTAGTTTATGGTAATAATAAGATATACATGTTCCATACACAAAATATTATAAAACGTACCAGTTCGTACTATAAACCATAAAAGTTGATGTCATTTTTTTTTAAATTTTATAATTGATTTGTGCCATATTGATTCGGTTTTCGAAAAAACGCTTCGGCTAAAAGTTATTCATTATAAATATAGTAGCAACGTTTGTTCGAAAATTATTTAAGCACAAATCAACTATAAAATTTAAAAAAATGACAAACTTTTGCGGCCAAGTGTTACATTGAACGTCGAACATTATTTTCAAAAATATAAACTTTTGGATAAGTTTTTCGTATATTTTGTAAAGGGGTAACAAATTAGCGATACGTTTTCTAATGATAAATAGTTGAAGTAGTTTACACTTAATTACTGAAAGAAATACTCATAAATGACAGATAGTATCTGATAACTAATCATATTATGTAAGTAATTGTCATTCCTCAAAGAGAGTTTTCACATTTACCGACACCGCCACGACATTAGCACAGCACCGATATTGGTAGAATATCGTATAATGTACCCATAACTACACGATACCGACATGTCGTCCAGTATTAAAACATTCCAATTTATGTTCATGAGATTACGTGTCCACCGATATCGTTGTCGTTGCCGTGAGTGTGAAAACATCCAGGCGGTGATTCATTTTATATCAAAAAACAGACTATTTATGACGCTGTGGTTCTGCGGCCTTATAATGTTTAACATACACACAGTTATATAAATGTGAGACAGAAGACAATATTGATATTATCCGCTCTGATTTGACATTTGTGGTTAAAGCGACATTTACTATGCAATGTAAGTAGCAGTGAGCAGCAAAGGCAAGCAATAAGTGGTCCTTAAGTAATAGTAGTTCTCAACATATGGAAAGTTATTACGAGGTTAAGTATCTGTAACATCGCTACGAGTGGCTACGAGTGTAGGCTTGCGTAGTAATGATACTCGGATCTTGTAGATGGTCCGACTATGGGCTACACTCCGCCACTGAGTGGTCAACTAGTTCACTTGTATTTTAGCATTAGCTGCTACAACGACTGGTGTAAAAATAAAATTTTATATAAGCGATTTGTTGTTTCATGTAAATATTAACTTGTGAATTGTTGAAATAGTTTGTTAAATAAAAGAATTTATTTTATATCAGAAGCAAGTTTTCTTTTTAGATAAAATCCTCAGCACGGATTTTACAGTAACATTGAAATTGATTTCCAATCATTTGATAGTTCATCAACATATTGCTCGGAATTTTCTGCTGTTTTCTCATAAAAACTGTTACCGCTTCCGAGTCGTTCTTATTTCCTGAGTCGTTACAGCAGTTAGTCAATAAACGTTTCAGGGTTTATCCATGTTTTGTACCGTTCTTCTTTAGTTAATATCACTGAAGAAATTGATTACCTAAAAATAATGTTCTGGTATTCATAATATCGTGGCATTTTTTTGTTAATTCGTGTATATATTTTTTGATTTTGGTATGTCATTCTTAAAAGATTTGTGATGAATTTCGTACAACCAGTCTTGAATATATCTAATGCAAATATAATCAAGGTTTGGATCAAACGCTTATACCATTTCAAATAAATAAATAAATTTCAAAATAAATTAAAATTTCTCTAATAACAAAAATAAATAAATTGAATTATTATTTTTTGAATTACAACATATTATGTGCTTTAAATCAGTTTTAAATAGAGAAATGAGTATGAATAATTATTTTCAAACGGAATGGATGATATAGAAATTATATTGTACCTACAGCAAAATTGTAACAGTCCTGAAGTGGTAAAACTTAGGCAAATTATCTGCAATAGATAAGTTTTTCATATATAAATATTACGCGTACCCTACATTTTATAAATAAGTAAACATTCATTCATTCAGAACCATACTGTACGTTTGGGAGTAGATACTTTATGTGAGACAGTACGTATTGTCGTACTGTGTGAGCTTAGTTAGCAATGTAGTAGTGCACCACTGCTTTTGGATATACAAATTCTGTTGGGAAACATCAAAGTTGTTTTGTATAATACAAATATACATACATGCTCGTATGAACATATTTGGGTGAGTGTGTTATGTATCTATCCATCTCAGTAACAAGTCTTGTGTCATTCATTTCATGTTGACAGTACTACAATATATAACACTAGTGACACGACACGTCACTACTCCTAGATATGTATGACTTAATATTCTATGAAGAATGATTGTGACAAACCTGTGTTTCTTTAAATCACAATGTGTTTATTCCGTATAAATATTTAAAATGCTAAATTTTTACAAATTATTTTTATATGGAAAGTTTTATGATAAACATTTTAAATAGTTATTTAGAATTGTTTATAAATTTTTAAAAATTATCCCCAAGCACATTCGAGTATATTGGATAATATTTAAATTTTATATCAATAGAAGAAATTACACTCCATTACACTGTAAAAAATAAAATATTGGACCCAACCACACTAGGTAGTTGGTTGACACCGTACCTCCTATAGGCAAATAAATTATTAAAGGCACTTAAGCTAAACACCTAAACATGGAAATAACGAATTGATTTTTGTTAAACAATCTACGCAATGTAGTCAAAATTGTATATTATTCGGTAATTGTAACCAATTTTTTTTTAAAATTGTGTTTTTATAAAATAAATAGTTTCAAAATACAGCTTTTCAGAAACGATTGCTTTTGACATGTATCTAATGTGATAGATATACAGACCGTTTTCAAAAGCATTTCTAATAGAGAATCAATGTTAAATAAATAAATAAAATATTTACTATAAAACTATACATACACATACATACTGAAACTGAATGCCTGGAATAGTAAGGCTGTTTCTGGAATAAAATTTCCAAGAACGTCTTATGAGTGGTTTTGGAATCTTCAAATGGCCAGCCAGATCGCCAGATCTATCACCTAACGACTTTTTTGTGGGGTCTTAAAACAAACATCTATTCACGGAATAGGCCTGAAAATTTTCAACAATTATGGCAAAGCATCGTTGAAAATTGTGCGAATATTTCTCCTCAAATGCTAGAAAATACCCGGGTAGATTTCTACAATCGACACGGATATTGTTTAGCAAATAATGGAGAAATATTCAAACCGATGGTTTAACATTTTTTTATTGTCGGAATTCTATTTTTTCTTTTTGAGGTTTTATTTTTCTTCTAATTTGTGTGGATTGTTGTTTTATGTTATAACGTTAATAGAAAACTATCATTTATTTTCAAACATTCCTCATACAAATAATAAGAGATATTCAAAAAAGAATTTTCAATTGTTAAAAGTAACGCTAAGCTTAAGATGACAACAATCAACATATTAAACTCACTCTCTTTACATGTTAATGCAGTATTGAGTACAAAATAGTCCAGCAAACATACACAACAGACACACTTAAGAGTACCCCCCACTATTTTTATTTCTTTATTAAGCATATTGTGTATAGTTGCTATAGTAAATAATATTTAACATTGATTCTATTAGCAATGCTTTCCAACACGTACGGTATATAGTTATAAAAGAAAAGTATGTAACCATAATCTTATTGCAAGTATGTATAGTGAGTGTATGTGAACATCATGTATTCAGAGTTAATACTGAAAGTCGACTGTAAGCAGAGATAATATAGAGAGATGTGACAAATTCAAGTTGCAACATAAGTAATAAGGAATTTGTTGGTAATTCGGTACAACGGATACCAAAATGCTTAATAAATTAATACATCAAATGAAACTCTTGTGTACAATGTATATTTTGTGTACAAGAGAAAATTGTTTCGAAAAAATGGATAATTGTTATGACTTTCAATCAAACTTCTACAATAGTTAAATTTAAAATTTTGCCCCAATTCCTAGAATAAATATTTGTGTTTTATAAATACGTATTTCGACTACAAGGTCGTAACTATCGGCGAATCGTAACTATCTCTGGGATTTGGTCAGAGATATGTTGCTCGTTGCTTATTTGATGCGTGTCTGACAATAATATTAAAAAAGTTTTGTGTTTTATATAATCTGACTGAAGTAGTACTTGAAGGATTATTTTAATTGACTGACCAATTAAAGGATTAACCGTGTGAAGAGCCCAGCCCATTTATTGACGATATTCTTTTCTGACCATGCGGCTTTGTTATTGTCAATAAAGTGAGGCTGCTAATCGAAGCTAACCTTGATATACAATAGTATAATTCTTACTATACCGTGTAGTTCTAACAAATGCACCGCATTTAAACCCAGCATGTAGTGAGTAAATAATCTTCGGTTCTTTTGCATTCACCTAATTTCTTTACTGTGTAAGAGTCGTTTTTCTTGATTTTCACCTGCACCCCTCAAACATTTTTTTTCTCTGGAAATTGTAGAACTTATAACTTGATTAGTATACACGTATTAGAAGCTGAAAGTGTTACTAATATATTAGAAGATGAAAATACAACAAAGGATTATATTAAACGACTATCTCGTTTTCAAAAATCAATTATGGAACATCAGTTTACGGCCACTGTTTATTGATAATGCTATATTGAATATTATATGCTCTATAGAGTTATGAGACTTGAGATTACTTGTAAATTTTACTAGCTTCCTTAAAAGAGACTTCGCACGGGTAGCACTAATTATCTATAGCCAGATGACACAAAATTGAAAATATGAAAAAAATGCAAAAAAAAATTTTTTTTTTCCGATCGCTTCACAGATTACCCGCTAGGCTAATCTGAAGATTCCCTGAAAATTTCATAAAAATCGGTTCATCCGTTTTGGAGTCCATAGGGAACATACATACACACATCCAATAAAGAAATATATAATTTATACAAACTTTAAGCTTTTAAGACATGAATATATATATATATATATATATACACCGGTGCAGACCGTCACCAAATTACCAACAAGTAACATCTCCTCGGAGAATAATTACAATTAGCTAATTCATACTGATGATGACTACTTTGTAGTCGAAAAAAGTAGGCAAAAATCGAAATTTATATCAAATATAAGTTTATATTTTATATAAATTATATAACTTTATCGGGTTGGTTAAAAAATTTCAAATGAACATTCATTACTGAAGTACCTATATACAGAGTAATTCCTGTATTTACTCCGGGTCCGTCAAACTTACGAAAAAAATATTTTCCCAAAAGTGGTATTCTCGTTGGCTGCGGCCAAAACCTACTTAGTAAACGGTGTGATATTGAAAAAGTTTTCCGCACACAACCTCAAACAACCTGGACTATATTGTTAGTGGTTCAAATGAAAAATACAATAATAATAAACTTGTTATGCTTCCATGAGGCAAAGTGTTCACAACATGAAATTGATTGTAATAAATTATTTTGTTTTCTTCCAAGATTTGTATTCCTTATTTATTTTGAAAATATCACACAAAATAAATCACACACAATGTTTTGTGAAGAAATAAAATAATAAAAACCTTTCTTTCAATAGATATAGGAAAAATAATGGAAACACACAAATAAATACTAAATAGCCTCTTAAATAAACCTTTTCACAAGTAATCATCACAACGAATAAAAAGCATGTATAATGACATTTATATTTGTGATTGAACCTACTGTACATTCGACAACACAAAATACGCATTTTATTTTATAATAAATGCTTTTTCAAATTGTTAGAAATTTCCTGCTGATATTTGGTGTGTCATTTATTTATGGATGACAACAATTTTGTAGTTAGTTAAAATATAATAGTAGGATGGTAATAGACAAGGGACTAAAAAAAGATGACATCATATGACAGACAAGTATCTATCATATGCTGGCTGGGTTTGGTTTCAATGCGTTTTATATACATATCAAAAAGTATACATTGTACAGTGTCCTAAAATTTAGATGACAACCAATGTTTACATACAATTTTATTTACAGTAAAATAATACAATAAGTGATTGTTTAGGCATGGAAATAAAATGCCTAGAAAACATTTTGTTGGATGGAGAAAATTCCAGCCATTCAAAGGGTTTATGAATCCATACACCAGGCATATTTTCTAAAGAATATTACAATTATGTGACATCATTTGAGTACAGTAAAATATAATAAGTTCTCTAACGGTAAGAAAGGAAATTTTCAGGCGAAGATGTACACTGTTTGACAGAAGAAGTTAATTCACTCTTTCTCAGATTTTACAAGAAGGTACCATTTGAAAAGAGATTTCTGAAATATACTTCTGCCAGTAATATCGTCCTGCCAGTAATACTGAAGAAGCGATGGATTGTGTGTACGATTACCTGTTGGAAAACAGTGATGAATCCCAGTTTTCTTTATCACACCTTCTGCAGCAAATTAAGGGTGGTTGTATCCCTGATGTGAGAACAACGAAAACTCACCTCCAAAAACGTTTTGTCGATGACATAGTCATAGTGGAGATGGGCTCCAACAAAGGGACACTCAGTACAGCTATTTTTTGAGACTGTTGTTCTCAAAAACAAGCGTGGCCCCTTGAAGCATGGAAGAAGAAGTGTGTGTCATTTTCTCATGTTCTGATAACTGCTGTACGACCTCGATCTTTTGTTTCCTTCCTTCTGATTAGAATTGGTACCTACTTTTACCGAAAATATGGATACAAACATCTGGTAAATATGTGCGCTGCGATAGTTATATGCGCTGGTTATCTTATGACTGTTTTTGGTTATCTGCCGTTTTTGAGAGAATCGCTGGGCATACAGGTTGATCTCAAATGAAAGCTAATTAAATTTAATACAAGTTTATTACACATAATATTTGACGTGGGATGCGTATTTTAGAAGATATTTTACGAAATAAGTGACCATTTCGAAAAAATTTCACTTTTTGGAAAAAATGGCCTATATTCTAAGAACTGTATCTTGTATCTTGAAGATACAGTTTGAAGTAAGAACTTTAAAAGTGTATAGAATGACTATACCGGTGAGACCCTTCCTTCACTAAGATATTGAGCAAAAACTAAAAAAAGTCCGAAAATTTGATGGTTTTTTGGATACACCGCGGCTCGCACAGCACTTTGGAAATTGCAAATCTGGTTTTTTAATATTGGTTTAGGTCCTAACAACATATAAAAAATTCAGAACGACCGGACCTTTTGCAAGCACGACCGCCTTTTCATGTTTAACTTTACTGAACCGTTTAATTTACAAAAACAGCAACGGGGATTGATATTTTGCATAATAGCCTACACCTCAAAACAAATTTTTACGAAGCAAGTTTGAATTCCAGTATTCTTATTAAATACGACTGAAAAATAAGATTCAGTGATATGATTTGGCACTGTAAGTACAACAAAATAAAAATTTTTTTTAAACGGATAAAATATATGTCATAGTTTTGAAGCACCCGATAAGTATATACATAAAACAAGGGAGAATATGTAAGAATAGGAAATCCGTACGAATGAATTTCGTCACGAAGGGGTGATACGAAGCAAACACAGCTCTTATAGCTTTTGTGACGAACCGACACACAAGCACATGAAAAACACCTGTAGAGTTGTACGTACATATATATGAAAAGGATGCGTTAATACAATACAACATTTACATACCATAACCATCATAACTTTTATTATCCACCCCTTTTCTGTTTCAAATATTATATCAAATTAATATTCTTATTACTTTTTCATTACCCTTAACAGTGAAGTATGTAAAAATATATATTTATTAATTGCTGGTGATGTGACATAAAAGCTTATGAGAAATAAAAGGAAATAATTTAATTAAAAAAATTAATGACACATAACAATAGAACTATAAAAAAACTACTAATAACCGTTTGTTAAATTCCTATCGCAACGCACATAAATTAGGGTGCCATAGCTATATCTATGGCACCCTAACTGTTCAAAATATCATCTCCAACCAGTAAAGTTTGTAAGTTTTTTATGATTATTTCGAGTGGATTTCGGAACTGTGTACAATAAATACATATCCATTTGTAAAAATTAAATTGAATAATGACAAAACCTCCGAATGGGTTGAATCACGTAACAAAGAGCGTAGATCACGTGTCTCTTTCTGCTATTCGATGTTGAATTAGTCTTCCATATGGGTACATGTGATTTACAGCTCAGCTCTATTTACTTATTTTAAATTAATATTTGTTTTTAAATTAAATATATTGTATAATGATTGTAGATGCAAAGTTTTTTTCATACCTGATGAATTATTTAAAAGTAATAAGTGCTTAAACCCAAACAGTTTTAAATAAAAAAAATATTCTTGTGTCAATCTTAGTTCACCTAAGCAAAAATTTTGAAATATATGTACAATTATTGTTATTTTTGGAGTCGGTGTTAGCATAAAGAAATTGAAAAAATATTGTCGTTTTTATTTTGAAAAAATATTGTATTTATTTAAATTTTAAGGTTTCACATAAAATTTATCCTTCACATAAAATTTGGACACCGCCTCCAAAAATAACAATAATTGTACATATATATTTCAAAATTTTTGCGTAGGTGGACTAAAATTGACACAAGAATATGCAATTATTTTTTTACTTTTTAGTGCATTTTTGGTTTTTGAATATTTGATTTTTGAAGTCGGGTTTCCATTTTGTCAAAATTTTTTTTATTTCTCACTTTTTAGTCACTTTGAAGTTCTATAACTGATTTTATTTGTACACATTTTTTTTAATCCGTTTTTTTTTTTTTTTTTTTAGTGCATTTTTCATAACAGATTTTCAGTTTTTTTTTACATGCATTTTGTTTTTTTTTGTAAAAATTTTTTTTTTGGGGTCGGTTTTTTTTGTAAAAAATTTTTTTATTTGAGGTCGGTTTTTAAAGAAAGTTTCTTATTTTTCCATTATGAATGAGTATACCCTTTAAAACAAACAAAAAATTTTCCCCTCATCAGAATGCGATTTGATGACAATGGGACCAAGCGGAAATCAAACCCTTTAAAACAAAAATTCAAAATCGGTGCATAAATGACGGAGTTCTGAGGTAACAAACATTTTTAAAAAAATACAGATTAATTGAGAACCATCCTCCTTTTTGAAGTCGGGTTAATAAAATGACTATGAATTTTGCCGACATTAGGCAATTTACACTTTGACAAGGGATATATTTTGAACAAAAGAGGGTATTAAAAATCCATAAACGAAGAATATTAGCGCGTATTTAAAGTTTGGTGTAGTTTTTGTGGCTTTTGGTGGGTTATTCCAATTCAATCAGACTATATTTTCTGTATGTAACGAATTGCTGATACAACACTCGACTGATGTAACACTCGCTTGATCGATGTTACACAGTATTTTATTATGCTCTGTTGCACAGTGCTTTCTAGACATGTAGTAAAAAAATGTGTGTCATACAGTAGAAAGACTTTATTTAAACATACATACATGGGATGCTTACCGAAACAGACAATAAGGAAGTCTGTTGCATAAGAGACCACACTCTCCAGTGGACAATAATTTTGTGTGTGCTATGATTTTTGCATATTGAAATACAAGACAATATTTTTCATTATAGAACGAAAGATGAATTATCGTTATTATTTTAGTAAATAGTTACATCGCTAGCTCTAACATTAGAATATTTAAATTTGACTATACAGTTGAAATTCGGTACAGGAGTGTGTTTATCATAATTACTCGATGTTTAAGGAAGAATATTTTAATTACGAGCCATATTATCAATGATATCATTTGATATTATTTTGATAAACTAATATCATTCTAATAAATTATTTAAAAACAAGGGTAACTTGTTACGTGAAAGTGTAACTTGTTTTGAAAAATTTACAGTCTTACAGAAAAAAATTCAACAAATATTTCTGATACTGTGTATGACGGAATCAATTGAAACATTAGTAGTTTATATCACACCCCGAATATACGAACCTTCGGGAGGACCTGATAAGCAAGTTCCAGGCTATTGCCAACATATGGGAGAAGCGAATCTCATCGGACTGAGGTAGAAGGAGGAGCACAATGGATCATAAGGTCGAAGTGCAATACTTTTTAGACCCCAAGATGTATCTATCTATCTAAGTATTTTATATAGTTTTCTGTAATCAATGTGTGTCTTTGTATTTTTGCAAGTTTTCCGTTAGGTTCTTTGACCAGACACCTAAAAAAAATTACTGTTATATATTTATAACAGTACATATATTTCCATTCCATAAGTTTAAAACAACAGCTCTTTAAAAAAGGAAACAAATGCACATTTGCATTTTGTTGAAATCGTGTTGCAGTGATGGGATGTACATAATTTCTCACTATCTGCCATACCTACATGTGGTTTTTGTTATTTGCTATTGTTTTTAACTATTGTATTTAATTGTTTTTGTAAATTTTGAGTGTATTCCATCAATATATACCGTTTATTAAAATTTTCTTTTTAAATAATTCCTTTTTAATAACTTATTTCGTTCAAAAGATATTATTATCTTGTATTGATTTTGTATTGTTGTAATAATTAAATAAAACAAATATTTGAATTTTTCGTTGAATCACTTGATTTGACTAGTTTCGAAACACAGTTCCTTCTTCAGATACAAAAAATGGAAAAAAAAAATTTAATTTCTTTTTTTTTCCTTTCATTTTTCGATTCTACGAAAATTTCAAATATTTGTTTTATTTAATAAAAATTATTATATTGGAAATTCCATTGAATATTTCTTATGCTAAACGATTAAGGAGACAACAGTCTATAAGAAACAAAGAAACTAAATCCTAAGTATTATTACAATTTTGGAATTCAAAATGTTTCATCCTTTTCAAAATTGTTCGGGTGTTGTTACTATAGAAATTTTATGATTTCATATGTAGGCTACGAAATTTTTGTTATTATTACAAGACTGTTATACTCGAACGGAAACAAAAAAAACCAGTATTATTTAATTTTTTTTCCACTTCAATTGTTTGTTTTAAATTGTTTTACGGTCCTTTATGACATCATATTGGGTGCAAATCGAAATTCTGATATTTAGATGTTTTAAGTTTTATGTTTTCTCATTATTATTATGGTGGAAGTTTTGTCAATCAAATAACTATGTCTCAGTTCGAAGTCAAAATAATTAATTGTAATTAATATTAACCAAGACATTTTTTTGGTATTTAATATAAACATTCTTTTAATAATAGACGATGAAACGCGACAGTTTCTGTACTTGGACCCAATCTGTACTCAATTTAAATCCATCTGATATATTTGTCCATCAATTGACTCCATTTGATATATACTTTTACAAATAGTCGGTAAATATGCCACATTTTTCTCAAATGCTGATCAACTTTCTTAATAACTTAATTATTAATTGGGTGATCCGTGGTATAATATAGTTCAGCATGTTTATATTTAACGTCGTTGAATTTTCGGTGTGGTTGTAAACACAACATGAATCTCATTGACAGAATTAGGATGGTTAGAGAAATCCATGACTCCTCAAATTCAGCATTGCAATTTTTTATTAGAGCATCAATATACTGTCTGTTTTGGAAAGCTTTGCTAATAAAGAATCAATGATAAATATTATTTACTATAATAACTACACAATGCTTTATAAAGAAATAAAAATAGTGTGGATACTCTGTAATTATATTTCAATAGTAGTCTGTGTGTGTGTATGTGTACATACGTAATGAATAATAATATTATAAATTACGTGGGAATCACTAAATCCCCACTCTTAGATGACATCAAACAACAGATGTTTGTAAGTATGTGTATGGATGTATGGTTTTATAGTAAATATTTTATTTATTTATTTAACATTGATTCCCTATTAGACATGCTTTTGAAAACAGACTGTACTATACTTGTAGGTATAGTATTATTTTAAAATTAATTTCTGTTCTGTTTTTGAATTTTTTTTTTATTGAGTTATAAAAAAAAATTGTTTTTTAAGAAGAGTAAACCTGAAAAGGTAAGTCAAGTTATTTAAAAATAGAGTATTAAAACTCACCAAAAAAAATTCCACTTGTTCAAAAGTTCTATAACATCTAACTATTCCTTTAAAATATAATTAAAAATAAATAATTAACATAAAAAATGACAACAAAAAACACACAAAGAATCAAGAATCGTGTTGAACAATTTTTTAAAAATTAAATTTTCATTATACGAAAATATTATTCTACGAGAAAAAATTTTCTTTTTTGCAAATTTCTTTATAAGAATACAAAGCATAATATATATCTTACTACTACCTTATTTCAGGAAAAGAAAGAAAGATTTAATCTCAATTAATTAAAAATTGTAACGAAAGGTAGAGTATATAAATTATCTTGTATTTCTTTTCCCCCGTTAATTCACGTTTAAGTTAATTTAGTATATACATACCTATATATGTAATATATATACATATATATATATATATATATATATATATATATATATATATATATATATATATATATATATATATATATATGTATGTGTGTGTGTGTGTGCTAGCATTCAAGAAATACCTGAAAAAATATAACCTTCAAGAAAATAATGTCGTGTCAATTAACACGGTTACCTGATGATTATTTTCTATGTACATTGACGTGTTTCTAAAGAACAAACATGTACGTTTGAAACGACTGTTCATACATACCAGTAGTCAGTAGTGCACAAATAGCGTCAAAGATCGAGATATCATTTCAAAATTTTATAATTGATTTTTGCTTCATTCATTCGGTTTTCAAAAAAATGCTTCGGAAAAAGTTTTTCATTATAACTATACAACAACTTTTATTCGAAACATTTTTCCGAAATCCGGATCAATAAGGCATAAATCAATTACAAAATTTTGAAATGATTTCCAACGTTTTAAAGAATGTATGCTACGCTAAGCTTGATATGATAATTGGGTACACACACAATTTTTATTTACGGATAATAAAGTTTTTAGTAAAGTATATAAGGCTGTTCCAAAAACCTACTTTCTTCAGATATTTCATGTATAATGTGTCCTGGCACATTTGTTTTTTCTTTTTTTTAATTTCAAGAACGAATTAATTATTTTGTTGTACGTATATAATGTTCCTGATAATTAAATTTTAAATCTTCGGTAATTTTGCTTACATTTAATAGAATGTCAACTAAATCAAATTATCAGGAATATTATTGTATTAAGAAACGGGATACATATTCAATGTCAGAAAAAAAAATCTTGAACAAAATTATTGCATTTAAAAATATCGTAATGATTTCTGAAACACCCGTTTTTGATTCGAATTATTCAAGCAGAGCCAATTGATATGACGTCATGCAATTTATCGCGTATACTCGGATGGTTTTTACAACTGGTCGTGTACGTTCTAATACCTAGGAATAATTCGATGAATTAATTTTTAAAATAAATTTGGAAAATAATCTCACTAGTGCGTGTACCCAATTTTTAATGGCAATCATACATGAGAAAATGACTGAATATTGACAACAACAGTGTCTTAGAAAATATTTATTTTAATTGTTGTTGCAGATAACTGCTAACGAAGGTATTGTTTTGATTTAAATTTTCTTATTCGGTGTTTCATTATCTCATGCCACCATATGTAACAGATGACAATTAGTTATTTTACACCGTATTAGGTAATTTAGTAATATTGAATCACATTCTCATCTTTCTACAGAGATATCATTTACATTTGAGAAATATACAGACAAGTATATCGCTATCGTGTGATTAGACACCACTTTAATAAAAACAGAACTTCAACGTATTTCAGAAAAACAGAAAGATAAAAAACCATAAATAATCAGAAATATAATTAATTTTACAATCCACAGCATTGTGATTTATGAATAATTTCAAAAAAACAGAAGAAAATAAATTCATTTTTATCTCATTAAATAGATAACTATTACCGTATTTTTTCTGTATATAAACATTTCAATTTTTTATACACATAAACAGAATTAATAACAATATTTACACATAAATATAAAAGCATTGAAATATGGTTCCCTTGAACGAATAATATTTCAGATGTCACTAGTGTATTTGTGTATTTACGTCCAATTATTATAATTTACTCACATAAAGCTTTATTAACACCAAATAACTATCAATAAAAAGTAATAGTGTTCACTTAACTTATTTTTTATTTTACACAAGCATTAAATATATTTAATTTTATACCCACATATTTAAAGCCTTACCCCCATTACATACAAAATGATTACCTCTCCATAATATAAAAATATTTTCCATTGAAATTATGTTGCACCATTAATTAATTATATTACAAAACTATTTTCTATATAGAAATAAAAATTAACACACACATGGGTTTTCTTTTTTCTTCAAAATATAGATTTAAAAAAAAAATTGTTTAAAACAAAGATTTACTGACAACAAATTCACTTTTTTGAAAGAAGTAGTTTTTATTTCACTGCTAAAAATGGTAATAAAATTAGTAAGAAAAGATGAATTAAATAATTGTATTGCAGTTTGACAGCTTGAGATATTGACGATGATATTGATCCAATATTATTGTATGATGGATATACTTCAATGTCTCGTATGACATTATCTGCAAGAAATATTATGACAATATAAATTAGAATAAATTGTTACATTTGTTTTTAATAAACGAATCACACATAAATAAATTTATGTCTGAGAAGTCTTCGTTCGGTAAATAGAACTTATACAGGATATTCTGAACGGTCTCGACGGGACCTCTTACCGTCCGCGAGCCTTTAAAAGGTAAAGGGCTACGCTCTACTGCTGAGGCCACGAGTCCTTGCTCTATGCACTCTGTGTGATTGGTAGAATTTGGCAATGTTTAATTGATTGTATTTAATTGATATTTTAAAAAATCAGTGTCAAATCGCAAAACTTTATTAAACTTTTTTGTTTGTTTTTTGCAGCTCTACATCGTGGTATAGTTTTCTTGAATGAATTTCAGAACACCCTGTATAAAAGCAATTTTAACATGGAATGAGCTAATGGAAGAGGAGTTTGTGAAAGAAACTGTAGAAGACATTCACAAGTATAGCCGGTTACTTTTTGTGTTTTTCCATTAGCCGATGACAGTTAAGTCAATTAATCGCCTCAAGAATTTTTTTAAAATTAATTTAATTGACAAACTGTCACCGTTGAAAATCGGACAAAACTGCGCGACCACTCAGACTGGTTTCAACTCAAACATACCTTGTGTCTATTTTAAAGTTTAAATTTTTAATTTTAGATTAAAGTTTAGATTTCAAGTCATTATCAACGTATTATACAAAATATTTCATTTGTAATAGTGAGAACTAACCCAGCTATAGAGAGAGCCACCTTTCATACTATTTGAATTTGTATGAGTTAAACGATTTTGTCGAAACTGTTTGTATTCTTGAGAGATTTGCGTAAATACGGCCGTAAACTGCATCGGAGTGTGCCATTTACAAAAGACTAAAAGAGCAAAATTTTTTTTAGCTTTGGCTAGTCATAAAAAAGTTTTCTTGAGAATAAAATAGCTTCTAAGCTAATTTCCAAAGTCTTTGATTTTTCAAAGATAAATAATAATAAAATAAATTTTAATGCCAACCTGTTGATGTAGTTTGGAATGTAAAACTTGGTGAAACAGGACTCCAACCATATTTATTTCTTGTTTGAATTTTCGCCTCATATAAACTTTGTGGTTCAAGACCTCGAATCATATAGCTCATTGGTGGTTGACGATCACGGCTACCAGTTATTAATACGTCATGCCATTCACCTGGACCTCCATGGTACGATGTACTTGCGAGACCGTACATTAATGTACTATCCTAAAGATAAAAAAAGTAAATTGGATTAGAAACATATCACAATCTAATAAATCTTTTTGAACTGTGAAATTTTAAATAAATTTTCGTATTTTTACATTTATAATTTGGGTCTCGTTTACTTATTAAAATGAACAATGTCTATATGTACATCGTTTTTTACGAATAAACCAGCCTATTTGTATTTTCGATTATATTAATCTTTACTTATACTTTTCGTTTCGAATCACAAACTTTTTATTATTATTATTAAATCATGAAAAACTTAATAAACAGTGATTTAAAGTTTGTGGAGGAAATTCTAGATCAGTGTACAGCACACTACAAGTTCAGAACAAAACAGACGGAAATAAACAAGTGAAAATAGCAACTAAGGGAGTTAATTGCTTAAATACCCGGTATATCTTGAATTTATGTAAAAAAGTTTATAACACAAGTTATTTATTTTTTATAATGGAACATTTTTTGTCTTTTAATTTTTGTTCTATCTCTTACGGTTTCAAAGATAGGCAGTTTTGCCCATTTTGCGCCAACATGGTGTGATTTTGCCCACTCATGAACTTGACCTTACTTATTGACTCTAGAACTTACACCCAAGATTTCAGCTCGTTATATCTTTTTATTATCGTGTTCACAAGCCGACGAACATGCGGAAGTTGCCTAACGGCTAATTTTGAACACCAATTCCAAATATTTTTGTCTGCAATCAATATTTTCAAGCGTTGCAAACTCAGAACTAAACTTAAGATACCCTTGTATATTTACATATACCGGGTATAAAAAGTTAAATTTATCAACTGGGCGTTATTACGAGCAGAAACAAGAGATGGAAAAATGTCGAAAAAACACATGATAAAATAAATAAATATAAATCGGCTTGCTTCCAATGATGAAAAGCTGAAATATATAAATCCACTAATAAAAACACAAAAAACACCACTTTATTCACCAAAAATAAAAAATAAAGTGATTAATCAATATTATAAATAGAGTGATAAAATTATTATTGATTCATCACTGATAAACACGGGTTGGCTATAGCATTTGACTAAAAGTGTTGTTGCATTTTTGTTTATCTAGAGCACGGTAGTGCGACAGGCCGAGTTTATTACATTTAATCCGATTGCGGCTATTTATATTAATGTTTCTGCTTATATATTGGATATTTTGAAATAATTCAACAATTACAATAACGATTTTTCTTAACTAAACTTTATTAGGAGCCGGGACTCATCAGGCAACAGTACCTTATTTTTAGTGTGTATGTATTTATTTTATCATTAAAAAAGTATGTATTTTTTTTACCAGTCTTTAAACACACTCATCAAAACCTCTTAGTCCTTAAATAGGATAATAAAAACAGATTGATGAAATTTTTTTTCAAATTTTGCCCCAATTCCTAGAACATTTATTTGTATTTTACTAGACCTAGAGAATTATGGGACCATAACCTAAAAACAGCCCTTGTTAGTAAAAATAAAATCAAACAGTTACTGGGCAACCCTAAGGATAAAATTAGTAATGAAAAACAATCGGACATATATGGTGTCAGTTGTCAAAACAGTTCGAAAATTTATGTTGGTCAAAGTCGTCGCCAATTCGAAAGTCGAATCGAAGAACATCTAGCTCATGTGGAATTTGGGAGAACCGAAAAATCGTGTATAGCTGCGCACGTTATTGAGAACAACCACAAAATAGACAAATCGAATTTAAAACTACTGAAATCGGTACAAAACCCCACAGAATTAGATGCATACGAAAGTATCTACATACACAAATTGAGAAAACATAAAAGAATTTAGACAATGGCCCAATTCCAAATTCTGGTTTAATAAAATTAAACCATTTTCAAAAAGTCTAATACCTGAATATCAAGGTTAGCTTCGATACCCTCATTTTCGTGGCAAAAACAACGCCGCGTAGTCACAAAAGGGATACCGTCAATAAATAAGGGGGAGGGGGTTCTTCACACACCTAATCCTTCTGTCAGTCAACTCAAATAATCCTTCAAGTGAGATCATACCCTCAGTCAAATCATATAAAAGACAAAACTTTTTTAATATCATTGAGACACGCACCAAATTAGCGACAAGCAACATATCTCTGAATCCATATCCCAGAGATAGTTACGATTAGCTAATTCATACTGATGATGACTACATTGTAGTCGAAATACGTATTTATAAAATACAAATAAATGTTCTAGGAATTGGGGCAAAATTTGAAATGTAATTTCAAAAAACCTAGAGTTCTCTTTGATTATTTTAATAATCTTTATTTGAACATTGAATTTAAACATTGATGAAAATTCAATAATCTTTAAATATGTTGTTATAAAGTTTGACGATGAAATGACGATGACATTTCGAATTATTACTTATTATACATTTTACAATGCTATTCATAAAATATATTTGAACAGTTATATAAGACCACTTGGTATTATTACAATAAGAATAAAATAAGAAATATTTACTATGAACTGAAAAAGTTCATAAAAAAAAGTTAATCTTCTATCAATACTTGATAAAGTATAATAGTATATCAATATACAACAATTTCGAATACGAACATTTGCTTTAGGACCTATAAATAACATATTTTATACATTTAATTATAATTCGTACAACTTCGCTATATAATAAAACACCATTACGTGTTATTGGTAGTATAGTTGTTAGATAGATGTGGAAAACTTATTGTTCATGTTCTAGATATAAAATCTTTAAGTGCAATAAAATTGTTTCATATTTTTTTGAAAGAATAAATCCGAAAAGATAGTTTAAAATGAAATAAGAGAGAAAAGTTGAAAACATTGAAGAATAGTATTTCTGAGAAACAATTAATTCAAGTGAAAAGGCATCGTTGACAGACGAACTTTCAAATGTTCTTTTAAGAGCTGGATGGATAAATTCTCTCATTAACAAAAGTTTATAATTCATGTTTCGTTTATTTTTATTTATTCTATTTATTGTTTTTATACGTACGATATACTTTATCACCTATATATTTCATGTAAATTGAGCAAATTTGTTTTGGATGAAGTAATATTCCAAGTGTAAATAGAATATTCACTAGAAATGTAAATTATATAAAGAAACCAAATCTGATTTAAATTGACTGTTTTATAAAAACCTACGCATACAAATCTAGAATAAACTTTACATAGCATACTCTATATATGCAGAGCAGTATGCCAAATCTTTTTAAATAAAATATCGCAAAACATTTGATTTCAGAAAGGTTGGAAAACAATGGTTATTTAATTAGTATTTATATCCAATTTTTCGAACTCCGACTATCCAAATTGTTAATTATCTGGATCGATTTGAGGAACAAAAAATTCGTATGACTAAAATTACTTTATTAAACCAACAATTTAATTTGTATACGCAGACAACGAGTCATCAGTTTTACTTGCATAGTTGATCATCAGTCTGTGTCGTAGCCTCAACTTAACCTAGGATTAGTGAGTAAACCTAGTCATGAGATTAAAAGTATAATAGTATATACAAATTTAGCTTTGGTTAAGAAATGACGTTTTTTCATGATTTATCAAATTTTTTGAATATTTGATCATCCGGATCTAACCCGGTCCTTATGTACTGTAGTTGTTGTATAAACAATTTCTACAACAACTTAACATAATCTGCAAGTGTTAAAAAAAAAAAAAACATCAACAAGATGATCATTTAATTGCAAAAAAAAAAAAATAATAATACTCAATGTTCTTGTTTTTTCTTTGCAATTAATGGAAAAATGATCGTATTATTGTTCCAGTTTTTGTTTGTTTGTTTTGGTATGGTTTTCATTACTTAAATTTAGATAGTTAATCCATAAGTAAAAACTTCGGTTATATACTTCTTCATAAAATTGTAGATTGATATAATGTCGAATAAATTTTTTATTATTATTATATACTTCTTAAAACAAATTAGTCTTTCATCAAATAATTATGGATTAGGGTATTCAATTTTATATATTGTTTTTTTTTTTTGTTATGAAATTGTATTGTGCTGTGCACTTGGCCATAAATTTCATCCACAAACTTTAAATCGCCGTTTAGAAAGTACATCATAGTTCAACAGATGGTGTATTAAATACAATCTGCCTTATTTTATATCTTAGTCTCACTGTGACTATTTTTTCATAAATATAGTCTCGAACCCATAACCTCCCAGTTTCCAAGTACGCATACTGCGCAGGCGTAACGCCTTAGACCGTTCGGCCACTTGGACTGGTAAAGACTTATTTATACTACCTTAATACACCAGAGGATATTAAAACTACGAAACAATCCAAAATATTAAGTTTGAATATTGACAGCAATTTAAAATGAACTACTCATGTCACCGAGGTATGCAAAAAAATTAATAGGTCATCTTTTCAAATAAGGCAACTAAAAGGCTATTTTGGTCAAAAAACTATTGATGGTATATAATCCATTCATTTATTCAACAATCAAATATGGTATAATAAAATGAGGAACATCTATTGAATCTGGCCGAGTTTTAACAGTTTATATAATTTATGCACTCGAGCTGATTACTTTAATGAACAAAAGTGAATATTTCGATCAGGAAGAGAAAAAGTAAAATACTCGTTTCAATCAGGTTGCAATGAAACATCATAAAACATTTAATGAGAAGTGCCCTGTCTACACTGGGTACAAGATCTTCTATAAGTTACCAAATAACTTAAAGCAGAAAAAGAACAAAATAAAATTTAAAACATTATTAAGATCACACCTGATTTTGAAACAGCACCATATTCTCTGGATGATATTATGTAAACATCTGTTTACATATTTAATTAATTAATTTTTTTCTGATGTTTATTTTCTTGTAATGTTTTGGTGCTTATTGTTATTATTATTATTATTATGATTGCACATGATAGTGAATATTATGAAATTAGGCCAAATATTATTCCTTCAGTAATGGGATGAATAATATATTTTTATTCATCCGGTTAAAATAACTTAGTTTCATTTGTCCAATTGAATATAAATGTGGTATGCCCTCAAAGGTTATGAGGGTATTTTTGTATCTTATTTTTATCTCATTATTATTTTATCTTAAACTTCTAATAATTTCAATAGTTTTAGCTACGATACCTGAAATCTATAGAACGTCGGGGACCCAAACACACGCAACCCTGACCAACTTCGGGTATGATGGATAAAGTAAAAATTGTAGTTCTCGGTTGGCCAATCAGTCCAAGCGGCCGTGCTTCCAAAGGCGCTCTGCTTAGAACTGGGAGGATGCGAGTTCGACTCCCAACGGTTACAGTTTCTCAATTAATGAAAGAAAAAATAAAAATGGGGCAGTGAATTGAAAAAGCTGCTTTGCCTGAGGTTCTGCAGCCCTTTCACAACCTACCAAATTTCTAGTAAAAGAAATTCCTTATTCTTCAGGAGTCTGTAAAAAAAGCCTAGAAAGACCTACTTGGCAGATTTTGCCCTCCCACTGCTAGTACTACTAGTAGGTTTTAATAGTTATCTTTTTCAATTCCTCAGTAGTTATAACCTCTATTGTTAAGAAATGATGCGAAATTATACCCTTATATAATAATTTTAGATGAGCTAACCTAATATATATATATAAAAAACGGGCGAGTAAAACTACATAATTCCTGCAGTTTTTAATATTGATCTATATTTAATTTTTGAATATTTACGTTTTTTAAAATGAAAAGCAACATTTATTATGTACACTCCCATTCATAAATATTGAACCTCCAGTAAGCCATATTCTAAGCGTATATATTACTAATTATATGTATATTACATACAATAACACTTCGAATGTTTCAATTGGTTCAATTTTTATGAACGGGAGTGTATATTTAATATAATAAATATAGTTGTTTTTAATTTAAATTTAAAAAAAAAATTATTTCAAACTAATTATTATACAATACGTCTTCTTTTCTTTGACATTTCACGTAATAAAAAATACCTTTCCTCTTTGACTCTTACTGAGCTTCATCATTTAAACTATGACAGATAGTGTTAGACACCAGTCAAGTAGCCGAGCGGTCTAAAGCGTCATGTCTGCGCAGTATGCAGTACTTGGAAACTGGGAGGATATGGGTTCGAATCCCGACATCGGCAGTTTGTCAATTATAAAAAAAAAAAAAGGGGGGCGGTTGATTAACTGTCGGCGTATGGACAAGAACGAAGTAACCGGCTATGCTTGAGAAGGTTTTCTGCAGTTTCCTTCACGACCTCCAGATGAATATCGGCATAGTTCCTATCATAGTCGGCTGCAGCCGCATATCCTACCAATTCCTAGTCTACTCAGAAATTACTTCCACTCCACTCACATTCTCACATCCTAAGGCATCACAATGGTCCTTATGGTCGAAGTGTAGCCCGTCCAGGGCAGCCTTTACAATCTACTTCTGGTGTTAGACACAATCCGTCAAAATAAGATGGGATTTTCATGAAGCGCCCGAGAACTGTAACTTTGTATGTATACATAATACGCCGACCTTGTATGAAATGCCCGGGATCGTCGTAAAAAGACAGATATGAAAATAATTTGTTGAAAATTTAAAACTATTAAAATGAATAAACTCTGTGTTCATAAAACCAAATATGTGCCATTAGTACCTATCTATTTAAAGTGTGAAATTTGGGCATTATTTTTTATAACACCACATGATAAATTATATGTTGTATAATAAATAATATTTCAATTGCGTCAGTTATATTCTCATGATTATTAAATATTAGCCACAGTAAGCACAAATGTTCAAAGAATTATGGGAATTTTTTTATTTTTTTCACAGATGGTGGTACTTTGTTCGCTTAGTACACGTAGTGTATAAAATATCAATTATAAAATAATATTGAAGCATCCAGTTTATTCGGTAAGGGTAGATTAAACAATATTTTTAATCCAAATTAATAATACTATTTTTATTATTTTATTATGGTATACCGAATTTATTTTCATATTTCTTACTAAAAATAAATAAATGAGAATTTTTCCGAGAATTACTAAGTTTAGAGTTTTTTTAAATTTACCGATATTAAATTCGGGGAATTCCCGGCGTACAAGGATGGTTTGAAACAAATATAATGTTCATTGTTCTTTGTTATGACATTGTCTATCGACTGTTTTATTATTATGAAATTTTAAAAGTAATAACTGAAAATAATTAATTTCTAAACTGTGAATAAGTATGTAGTGAAAAGTGTCGCGTGGTGTTAAATATTTCTTTGTTTTCGTTAGTATTTAATGTGGTAATACTGGAATGGTAGCAACTTGGATACAGAGCCCGTGGACAATAAAATATTCTTAATTTTCTAATTTTATTAAAACACTAATTTTAAAAATAATTGAGTCTTTTAAATTTTAACTATAATATTTAATAAATGATTTGAAAAAATTCTTACGGGGAAGGGGGAGATCGAAATTTTCTTATTTTTCTTATTTTGGCGGGGGTGGTAGTCTAAAATCATAGAAAGTTTGCTTGAACGTGAAACGTTATACTTGAATGGCCCTTAATACATAATATAAAAAACATTAAGCCGTCGCGTTGACACCTGATAGATGTGAATAATCGAAACTATTTTTGTATAGAAAATATTCATGAAAGCTTGGTTTACTAAAGGAAATAAATATAGCATAATAAAAAACAAAATATTGAGATTTCTTTTAAAGAAAAAAAATTGTTCTTTATTTATTTTCTTAAAAATTGGCCTCAATTCTTTCAATCAGTTATTTAAACTATTATTATTAATATTAACTATTTTGTATAGAAAATATGCATTGCCACCTATGAATGAGTTTCTGAACCTGTATATGTACCGCTGTCTATGAGCATCTTTTTTAAAACTGAGTGGTTACATGCAATATCAACTATGAACTTGTTGATCGCGTGGCGAGTAAACGTAGCCGGGCCAACAGTCGGTCAAACACGCCGCAATAAATGTATCACATCAAATTATATTTTCAAAACTAGATAACATTTCATATGTAATGATCCTCTGGCGATTTAGTGCCCGAATTACATGTATCCATTTGCCTACCCACCACACACAGAAAGGAAGACAAATCAAAGTAGATATAAAATAATAAATATATTTATTCATGATTATTATATTTATAGACACAAATATCGTCTGTTTGTTGAACAAGAATGAAATCTGTTTTATTCAAATCAATTTCCACTCGATAAATTCAATATAAAGGTTTTTTTGTTGTTGTTATTGTTGTCGCTATGTATTGCATACATATTTGTTTGTGTTTTTTTCTCTGGCGTTATTAGTAGGAGAGTAGATACAATGACTATCAGCGACTGAAAAACTGCTTTTGTCTTTTATACATAAATAAATATGTTAAGTATGAAACGATACGTAAACAATTATGGTTTCGTTTCAAAAGCAAAAAAATTTTGATCAAATTTAATTATTTGTGAAACTTTCTCTAGAGTCTAGTAAATGGGAATAATATAGTTATTGTTAATTTATCCGATCATTCTTACATATATATTTTCTTATATATTCATTCATATTATATCCTTTGTAAATGTGAATAATAATTTTTTTCAATAATTGTGTTTAACGGTTAGTATTGTAATTGACTCGTTACTAAATATCAACATACTTTTTAATTTAGATACGTTTGCGGAATCACTAAGTATGCCTTCTGTTATTTAGTTATTTAGGTAACTATATGTTGTTACTAGTATCAACAATTACTAGTGTAAAAAAATATTTTTTACGATAATTTTTTCCCAATAATTATTAATGATTAAACATTTATATCTAGAAAATATATATTTTGTTTCAAACTATATTATTATAAGATAAGTACTAGTGAAAATCAGTAAAAGTACTCTTCTAGTAGTAGATACTTGTATCTGAAACAAAAATCCTCGTTACTTACAGTAACATCCTCTCTCACTAAAACTCTAATCTCTCTTAACTAAAAAAATCTAATTTTGAGCCTCGTGTACATATTTGCGTATTTGCATATTACAACTATGCCAATTTTATTTTTTACTTGAAGCAGTTTCAGAGCAAAACAATTGTGCACCGAGGTGTTGCCATAAGGGTTCTGCAAAGCCAATTTTGAACCGGAACACTAAAAAGGACCTTTTATGAAATTTAAAATTCCTTCAATATATTAAGGTTTTAACGATAGACACTTTCCACCGCACGGGGGATTTATGGATCGATTTTGCTTATTTATAAATCCGAAGTGACTTTATGGTTTTTGAACGCACTCGTTTTGTGGAGAATGCAGTTACCGGTTTTACCTGATCATGAACTTTAAATCACTTTTAATCACGCTCAATAACATGCTAAAACAAAATTCGATTTTTATTTATCGAGAATACGGACAGATAGCTAGTTCATACTGCGCTAGTTTTAGGTATTGACTTCGAAGTTCCTATAGGCCAAGATACCAGGATGCTGCGACGTAGACACTTATACCTATTATACCCTACTTTTCTAAAATTTTCTTTAAATGGTAATAATTAATTCTTTGTTCTTTTACGATCACGAAAAATCTATTTAAAATATTTTTCGAATAAAATAATTTGTTTTAACAGCCATATACATGTATATGGTTGGTATAATTTAATTATAGGTTTGTACTCGTAAGCAAATACATTTTAATGTTTAAAATTTTGTTCATATAAATGGTACGAAATTAAGTAACTTCGTAATAATATGATGTTTATCAAACTTACAATATTTTTAATGAAAATAATAGCCCGATAGGACATTTTAATTTACCATCTGAATAAACCTGTACACAATTTTAGTTAAGTTTGCTATTTAAACTAATAACTTAAGTTAAATAATCTTAAAAACGGTATTTTTTGATTCTGGGAGAGAAGAAGAAATTGATAATTATCATTTAATCTAGATTCTAGAAAGTTAGGGTCCAGTTCGGTTAATTCTCGAACGCACGGGTCTACACACGTGAGATCCATTTGTTTGATGTTCGATTTTCAGTGTTTTATAAAAGCAAGAAGAAAACACCAAAATATACACCACCGATGGACCCTGTACAACTTCTACATTAATATATAATACAAAAAACAATCCATAGTTTAAAAAAATTATTACTTGACAGAAAATAAAAAAGATAATAACAAGCATTTGCTTCTTGCGTTATAAAACTCCTGGAAAAATTGGCACTCAATTTTCTAAATAATCGATACATACGGGTTTCACATGATCTACACAAAGGCATTTATTGTACTTGCGTTTGAAATTGAATTGCAACACATGGTATCCTACATAAGCAACACACAACAATGACACACGAGTTTGGTTTATCAGATCATTGCATTCTAATTAATATTAACAAACGCTACTGAAACGTACAAGACAGCCACAAGCGCTATCTCTGACCTACAGTCGTTATTAAGGTTGTTTGGTATCTAGGATATTTGCACAGAAAGTCAACAAAACTATGGAAATAATCTCTGCACATATTGGTTATAAATATAATTTTATTAACTAAAAATTTAAAAGAAATGGGAATGATGTTTTAAATGTAAGTCATTTTCCCGTAGTTTTCCGATTTTTTCGGGATATGCAGGAATTGACAAAGGTTACAACTATAAACAACTATAACTAGATGGTAATACGAAAAAACAATTATGAAATGAGAATGAATTTAGAAAAAATAACTTTCTTACGGCTTGGGTTTTCTGGGTTTTTTTGGGATATGCTGAAATTTAAAAGTGTCAAAAAACCAAAATCATAAACTATATGACAATACAAACAAAAAAACATGTTATAAATTTCAACAGGTGGGGTGGGGTTAGGTCAGTCTAAATTAGTCTTGTAAATATTAAAATATTCATATTTAATGAACAACCCCAGATATCCATCAATTTTGTTTTACAATTAAATAAACAAAGGATCAACCGTGGATGATCGTTTGACAATCTGAGCTTTTGGGCTTATTCTATCATGTCAGCTTTTAACATATTCTATCTTTCCCAGAAATTTCACTGGTTTAACTTTCTCTATTTCTGAAAGTTTTTCTACTAGAAAAACAGCTGCTTTATTACAGTATTTTCTGGTTTTCAAGCATTTTCTATTGTATTTCTATTGGATCAAAACGATTATCTTTTATTCTATTATTACATTAATTTCGGAAAGTTTAGAAATTTTAATTTCCTTTTTCATTGATTCATTAGTGTCAATTTTTGAGGTTATTTTTTTACACAAATCACATTTCCACTCTCGTATTTCTTTTGAATCAAATTATTTTATGTACGTTTCATTGTTAATACCGACACACACTCTATCAGAAAACTGTTTTCACACTTTGAACAACGTATAACATCATTATATCTATTAATATTCTTTGAACGCTTCGCACGAAATAATCTACGTCCACCCATGGCGAACGTGAAATCAATAATGTTATATATATATATACCAAACATCAATGAAATTTATACTCTTAACGGCTGTACCGATTTTCATCCGGTTTTTACTGGATGGTTCAGAGTTTTACCGAGTAAACATGTTAGATAGATAGATGGATACATCTTGATGTCTAAAAAGTAGTGCACTTCGACCTTATTGTGCTCCCCCTTCTACTTCAGTCCGACGAGACTCGCTTCTCCCATAGGTTGACAATAGCAAGGGGATGCTTGCTGATCAGGTCTTCCTGAAGGTTCATATATTCGGGGTGAGATGCACCGAATATCTTGTATCTGCTGTAACCTAGGGATTCGCAGTCAAAGATAATGTGGCTAGATGTTTCTTCCTCCTCGCCACACAATCTGCCCATAATGGACCCGTTATGGAGTCCCATTGTGTGCAGATGCTTCCGCAGGGGATAATGCCCGGAATGAATCCGGTAACCCTCCGCAGTTGCATCCTGTTCAGCTTCGGTGTATGAGTAAACATGTTGGCTATAAAAATGTTTTGATCCGTGGATTACTCGTTTAAATGGTCTGAGATAGCGAAAATCTCCATATACGATAAAAAATGTTCTTTTTATAGAAATAAACAACTTTTGATTGAAACATTTTTCCTTATATGCGACGGATATCATATAAGCTATAAACATTTTTGTTCCATGCATCCGTATCCGAGTGGAAGTTGGTTGTAAACAACCCGAGATGTTATATTTGTTATTAAAGTTTCAAATTCGCCCCTTTACCTAGATCTGTTTTTGTATTATAAATACGTATTTCAATGTAGTCATCATCAGTATAAATTTAGTCGTAATTTACTCTTTGACAATTAGAAATAGATAGAAAATCGAGATCAAAATACAAAAATAAGAATAAATAAAAAATTAAACAAAATGAGTTCAAATAAAAATATAATAAATTTTATTGAAATTACTCTTGTTAAAATTCCTTTCATTCAAGTTTACTCTTGTTCACCTTACTCTTATTAAAATTATATTGTCTCAAGATATTGTCTCTTATATTGTCTCAGGATATTTTATTCGTTGCTAATATGGCGAAAGTTTCATTAAAGTTATTTCTTACTTATCCGCAATCGGTGAATTGTGAAACGAAACCCAAGCGAAACCCAACACAATACGAAAAAAAGTCTGAGTATTCTCAATATTTTTTTTCATTTGAGACTCAAACATCATTACCATAACAAATTAACTCCAGATGAAGGCATAATTTAATATTTTATCGATTTTCTCGGAAAATTATAAATTTACGAGGAAATATGTCAATACATTTTTTTATTCAGTTTTCGCCTTTAGTTTCAGTTTGAGAAAATGTTTCGATTAAAAGTCGCACAAAATTACAATACAATTTTGAAAAAAGGACATATTTTCTGTGGCCCATAGTACCATGGTGTGTATTTTTGGCAAACATTGATGTTGCTTTTTGCCAGTTGTAAAATAGACCAATGCTAATTTAGTAAAAATTTGACCTTTAAAAATACAAAAAATTATCAAAATACTATCATTTTAGAAAATTTAGACCCGATACAACAAGCCGCACTTAGCAAAGGTAATAATTAAGTAATAGTAAGAAAAATATGTTATGTTTTGACGTGAATACTTTTATTAATTTGATATATTAAATTCAAAAAGTTCAAAAAAATAATTAAAAACTGATGATAACAAAATCGGAGGATACAGTTTGGTGTTGCAGTTACAAAACTATCAGCTACATCAAAAATATAATTACACCACAAGATAGCTACAGGTTCAAAGAATTTATTACGTCTAAGTTAGGTCTGCGACGCATAACGCGGGGTGGAGGGGTAAGCGCCACCATTCTAAGGTCGTTTTGTTGCGTCACATAATTTCCGTTTGGTATAATTTTGACTCAGCTAGGACATTCGTTTTAGTTTCAATCGACAACTCCTGTCAAGATCTATCGATATATGTATATAAAACATTAGTGAGAAACAGTTTTAGCGAAAGTATATGGCGTTAAAGTAAATATTAAAAAAAAAATAATGCAATGTCAGCCTTAACTCGTGAAAAAGTCAAGTCAAAGTAAAGATATCGTATATGGTTGGAAAGGGCTTCTCAAGAGGAATCTAGTGATATCCATAAAACACCATATGAAAGAGTGAATTAGTACCGGTGCCGCCAATTTGATGTCGTTTTGTTGCGTCAAATAATTTCCGTTTAGTATAACTTTTGACTCGGTGAAGCTAGAACGTTCGATTCAATCAACAGCTCTTGCCAAGATCTATCGATTGCGTCTATGAAACATTAGTGTAAAATAGTTATAGTGAATAAAATATGGCGTTAAAGTAAAAAATTAATATAAATAATGCAATGTCGAAATATATGCAATAGTATATCTCTCTGAATATTGGAAAAATCGAAAAACGTATAAGAAGTAAAGTTGTAGAAAATTTGTTTTACTATAATTAAGTTTCTTATCATTTTTTCTGTTTCTCAAATATTTATAGAGATATTGACGGTTTAAGATTCAAAATTTAAATCCTACATATCTCTGTACACTTTCGAGTTGTAGAAAAAACGATGAGGTAATTAATTGTAGTAAACATCATGATTTTCTACAACTTATCTCCTAACACATTTTTCAATTTTCTTAATATTAAATAAGATATTTTATATTTTGTGCTTCTTCTATCTCCAAGCACCACTTTCCCCTTAACTTAATACTCCTCTTGTTAACTCCGAAATTATGAAATGAAAATTGAATTGACTTAGAAACATATCCAGCAAAAAAAAAAATTTAAAAACAAGCCTCTAAAACAAGAAAATAAACTCTTAATTAAATCAAATACTAATCTAGAGCACGGTAGTGCGTAAGGCCGAGTTTATAATATAATCATTATTCTTTTAAGTATACATTTTGTATAAGAATGAGTAAATAATTTGGGAGTATGCGTCTACGGCCGACTTATAAGGGAACTATTCCGGTATTTACCTTAACGACATATTGGAAAACCGTAGAAAACCATGTCAGAATAAAATATATGTCAGAATATAAAAGCTAATCGCGAGATAAATATATATGTCAAGAAAATTTACTTTATATAAGTATTTTTCTCTCTCAGTGTACATATAATACGCTCAAAGAAAATATTACCCGTTACGTACACGTATTCACGTAACACACACGGCCGTGTCCAAGACACAGCCATGCCCTCATTTTTTACAACATAATATGTGCCTTTGTGTGTTTGTGTGTGTACTATTTTCTATTATTACCTTCTTTGGATATCGTCTCGGTGTTTGTTGACTTTGATGTTGTAATGGTTGAAGTTGTTCTTGTTCCAGTTGATCAGGTAACTTTCTATAGTACAATTTTAATTCTTCTAAAGGTGCATGTGATTCAACCATCCAACTAATATTATATCGATCACGCCATTGACCTAATGTTGAACTACGGAATATGGCTGGATTTGGTTTGCCTATAAGAATGAAAATATCAAAATTAAAATAATTTCATTGAACGGTTCTGTTGTAACGATATTTGTGTATTTAATTTTTGTTATCTATAAAAACACGAAAAAAATATGTTTGTATAGTTTGTTAATTATCGATTTGTATTATTAGAAAAGTTATAAGAGTCGAACATAATAATCCTTAGTAAAAAGTTTTGCTTCCATAAAACATACGAGAAATGCAATGATTTGGAAATATAATAGATTCGTTTCGAACATTTCCATTTGAAATTAATATTTTAGGCTTTTTTATAATGATTATAAATTATATATTTCCCTGTATAACATTTTACTTTTGAGAAATTATTGGAAAACTGTAAAACAAATTGAAAATAATATGGCTAGATGATTATTGAATTGATAAAAGGCTTGTAAAATTTATACTTGATCCCTATATTTCTCAGTTTTGAATGGTTTTCCTATAGAGAAAATGATCTAGGGTATGATATGTCAAAATGTATAAGACATATTTAAGATTTTTCACTGGAATGTAAACGTGAGCAGAACTATATTTTTGAAATAAACTAAATCTTCCCTTACCAAAAAGCAAAAAATAGAAATTTGTAAGAAAGTTTCTGTCTTGAGTGAGAAATGATCTCGCGTATTTAACACGCTTTTATTAGCTTGATATGTATGCTTTTATTAACTCGGTAACTATAAGAGATAGAAAAAAATGGATGTCACATTCTCGGTATCTTTTTTTGAGACTAATTCATTGGTGTCAACAAAAACTTGCCACCATCTTTTGTTTGCGAGTTATAAGCAAAAGTTCGATTTTTCGACTTTTAAACAATTGTGAATATCTTGGTTGTTTGTAAAGCTAGATGAAAATAATTTTTACATTTTTAAGGCACATTTTTCATATAATCCGGTGGCGTCTAAAAAGTTTGAGAAAAAAGGTTGGTATTCGAGATATGACCTAAAGTTGTGCTTAACTTTAAATTATAATATCAAATCAATATACTTAATATCAAATTATAGTAAAAAGCACCCCACGCTTTTTTACAATCAAATTAATAATTTTGTTGATAACTTAATTGCTATTTTAAAATTTTAGAATTTTTTTAATCATAATAAACCAGTGAACTTAACATCGCTATAGAACGAACTCTCTACATTTAAAAATTATTTTCTACTTTTTAGTTCGGCTATCTATAAAAGTGTGTTTTTTAGTTTTTTAAACTATTATTTAATTAATTTAATGGACAACCAACACTGTGTTTGTCCATTTTGTGAATTCATATGAGCTTAAGGGAAAGCTGTTTTTTCATTTGATATTTAGGTACCATATGTATAGCGGCCAAGTCCAATAGAAGATGTTTCTTTGCCGTTACTCCCAAGCTGTATTAATTTTTTGACCTAAAATGCCATCGAAATCTGAACGATAGCTCATATGCTTGTTTTGGCTATGTGGCCATTCGTTAATGGGAAAACAACATAAAGTACTATCAAACATGACAATATTGTTTAGGGAAAAAAATCAATCGATGCTCAGTAACATTTCTTTTATCAGAAACATCATAACAATAATTTTATCTATTTTTATTAAAAAAATATTTTTACAATAGAGGTAAATAATATAAGTTTTCCTTTTTCAGTTTAAATCCGATAATAAAAGTTCCTTTTTTGTATTTATAGATAAATTAGGTTAGTCTAAATAAAATGTGATTTTATGTTATCGTTTTACGATTCAATTTCTTGAGGTTTTGAAATTTATTTGTTTCTGTTTTCTATACGTGAAAATCATAGTTTTATTTGAACACATTTATACAGGTTGTAAATTGGTACTGTTTCAATATTTTAAGCTTTCAATCTTTGATTCATTTTATTATACCAAACATATTTGAGAGAATAAAATTTTCTTAACAGTAATTGTGATTGTGGTTGGTTGGGTTATTGTTTAAACAATGTTTTCAGAAATTTCCAAAATAGTAAAAGTATAATTTAGTAAAGTTTGTTTAGTATTACATGAAATTTACTCGTTTTCATTAATTTAAAACAGAATATATCATAAAAAATGAAAAATCATTTTTTAATTATAGCATCGTTGAGTTCAGGTTTCAAATTAAAAAAATCAGCACTGGTAAATTTAAAAATTTGAAATTTTACAAACCAAATTTTTGGTTTGAAAATTCGGCTTTTTTTAATTGTAATTCGTAAAAAATACAAAAATGAATATTTCGCGTCATAAAAATTACTGCATGTTTAACACATGAAAATCTATATTTTCAGTGATATTCATCGAAATCGAATCGTTTTCGCCCAAATTTTTTAATTAAGATAATTTTCCTTGAATCAACTTTATACTCTTTGTTCGTGATTTTATTCGAAATTTTCTCAGCGATACTTTTGGAAATACGCTAGAAAATATCAATGCCGAAGTGTTTTTACAGAAACATGTTAACGAAAATTAGATAGAAAAAATAATTTATACATTTTTGAATACAATAATCTTGGAAATAGTATATTATAACCCATGAGACTAAAGTGACTCGTTTAATCCCGCGAGTGGAGTTTCTTCCAAGGAATTCCGCCCGAAGGAACGACCACTCAAGGGATTAAAAGCAATTTAGTCCCACAGTAAATATACAATTTTTTGCACTTTCGGGACTAAAATTACAACCTTACTCCCTTCAAATAGGTATTAAAGTAGTACTTGTCTCCCCCATAGGAGAAAAAGTAAATTTAATACGTATCTTACCAGTCCAAGTGGCCGAGCGATTTAAGGCGTTATGTCTGCGCAGTATGCCAACTTGGAAACTGGGAGGTTCGAATCCCGATATCGGCAGTTTGTCATTTATTCAGAAAAAAAAGGGGGGAGCGGTTAATTGACTAAACTGTCGGCGTATGGACAAGAACGAAGTAGGTCGGCTATGCTTGAGAAGGTTTTCTGCAGTTTCCTTCACGAACTCCAGATGAATATCGCCATAGTGCCTATCATAGTTGACTGCAGCCGTATATGCTACCAATTCCTAGTCTATACACAAAAATTCGTTCCATTCCACTCACATCCTCACATCCTTAGGCATCGCAATGGACCTTATGGTCGAAGTGTAGCCCGTTCAGGGCAGCCTCTATAATCTATCTGTAATACGTATCCTAGCAACAAAATCAAAATGACATTTCTATTTAACAAATTTATTTTTATTTCATATTTTTTCATGTCAAGGACGTTCATCCATGAAGCTTAATAGTAGATAAAAAATTTTTTTTAGTGAATTGAGTAGCTCAATTCAGTAGTTATCCTCCCTCAAAAATTTAACACCTGTCATCGATCATTTCAAAGAGTAATTATCGATTAAAAATCATACTTTTAACACAGCGTCTTATGGAGAACAGAATTTTTTTGTACTAAAAATTAGAGTAACTATATTATTAAAGTAGACACCATCATGAATAATGTTTATAAATATTCTTTGATGTATGCAGTTTATATAATTGCATTAAAAAAATGGTGTTGACGAACATTTGAATTAATTATTTAATAAAATTAAAACTTTTTTGTTAGGTTTGTTTTTGCCACCATATTTTGAAAACTGGCGACCACACACACTAAAATAATATACACATACACACAAATATAAAACATAGTTTACTGTCAGATCTATCACTTAAGTCAAATTAATTTCTAATTTACAATTTCCTGGTATTTTCCAATAAATACTTTTAAAATATTTAGGACAAATAAAAAAAGGTTATAAATCGTTGTAAGATTATTGACATAATTTACACCTTTTTCAAAATCCTAAATAAATTTTATTAAAGATAGTACTCATTTGACTTAGCGTAGCAAATGAACGTCCTTAAATAGAAATTATTTCATTTTGATTTTGTTGCTAAGATACGTATTAAATTTACTTTTTAAATTTACCCATGGGAGAAAAAGTACTACTTTAGTACCAATTTGGAGGGAGTAAAGTTGTCATTTTAGTCTCGAAAGTGCAAAAAATAATTTTTGTTTTATTTCCCATTTTAACACACACAACTAGCCTTTTAACAATTCTAACAATTTTCGTTAATATTATTCTAAACCTTATTATCTTTATTCGTAATTTTATTTCAGTGATACTTTAGAATAAGGATGGAAAACAGCATTTTCTATCATTTTTTTGTCATTTATAAAGGAATCATACCATAATTTGTCACCATTTTGAGTAACATTCTGTATCCATAAATATGTTGGTATATGGATTTTCATTTTATTGTTTAGGAGGTCAACGTTTTCAGGCTTTAAATATTGAAATAAACCATATGTAAATATGACACAAGTATAGAATATTTTATGTATTTCATTTTTGTGATGTGTTTTATTTGTTAAACAGAAATAAATATAACATTGATTCTCTAAATACATAGAAAAATATTTTTTCTTTGATTAAAAAATGTTTGTGTGTAAACATTTTTTTTTTTGACTAAATTTATGTTAGTAATTAGTTGAAAAAAAAAATTAAAGCTAGTTGTAAGTAATTATTTCTTTGATCATATACAATTGTAACCATTAGTTTATATGTAACGATTTGTAAGAAAACATATTATAAAAAAACATCGCTGTATTGTTA
The DNA here is from genome assembly GCA_963920215.1 of Nineta flava. Classification (NCBI taxonomy): domain Eukaryota; kingdom Metazoa; phylum Arthropoda; class Insecta; order Neuroptera; family Chrysopidae; genus Nineta; species Nineta flava. Next base: position 25,077,028 of record OY986045.1, read on the forward strand.
ATAGCCAATAGCAAGTTTGTAGAAAGTCACGTTTTTAGCGAAGTTCGAATGAAATTGTAGCTTGATTTTGTACCGGTTAAATTTCGGAAAAATTTCTTCAAATGTTCATCAAACCTACCGAGTAGATAACGAAATTCATTATCACTAAAATTTATATATATATACAAATATATATATATATATATATATATATATATATATATATATATATATATATATATATATATATATATATATATATATATATATATATATGTGTGTATCAAAATATGAAAAAATTGGTAATTGTGACGTTTAAGTATACACAAGAATAATATGTTGGAATAATAAGTTTGTAATTGACAAGTTAATCAAGCGTGGTGTAACAGTTAACGCACTGGGCGCGACATACTGAAGTCCGGGGCTCGTTTCCTGAAGGATTAAAGAGTTATTTTTTCATATTTATATTAGTTAATAACAATATTATTATTTTTTTTTTAGATTCATATGTAGAATTGTTTTTGTAAAATATATTAATTTTGGTTAGCAAAACTTTTTCCACGGAAAATTTACCTTTGAAATCAGGGGGAGAACTGTACGATTTCGAGAGTATCCCGACGAAATTGGAAGAGGTGGCAACCCTATCTCTATATATCTAAAAATGTTACTCATCGGTTTATCTTAAATTAAACGATTCACAAATAACCACCAGAACCAATAAATAGAGAGCAGCTATAAATATTAAACAATCTATAAATATTAAACAATAGTTTAACTTACTTTCAGAAAATAACACAGTTTCTCCGTTCAGATAAAATTATATTTGAGAGAACATAATTGTGAGAACGCTATGTAGTGTTTAGTAAGCAATACTTCTGTCGCGGTATCTTGGCTCTCTTTATCCTCAAAGGAGCGCTGCCCGAACCTGCAATGATTCCGATACTCGACAAAAACAAAAAAAAATATATTAGTAAACGATATTACTAAATATTTTGTAATTGGAACAACACGCACGTTTTTGTTTAAAGAAAAGAAGAAAAAAAATTAAATTAAATTAAACACAAGTTTTTACGAAACAAAAAAAAAACCTGATTTTATTGCTTTAAAAAAAAAATGATTATCCAATTCCTTTTTCAACAATTATTTTAATTCTTTTTCACACAATGTTAAACTTTGAACTACTTGACCAAATTACTTGTACAAATTCCAACTTTAACTTGATCTGGATTGATCAACAATTATATACTTTGAACTAATTAGACAATACTTGATATTAAACTTTTATACTAATCGCACAATGATCGATTTAAAACTCTTCGAACAATGGTCGATTTTAAAACTCTGAACGAATCGCACAATGGCTGATCTAAAAACTGATTTGAATCGACACTGGTCACGGTTTATATACCCACCATGGGTCGTTCTAGAATATTATTGTTTTTTTGAATAAATATTTTGTTTTTGACAATATATTTTTGCATGGAGGCTTCTAGAATATTTTAGTATATCAACACCCATGGACGTAGTCGGAGTGTTCAGATTATTTATAAAATTAATTAAAAATTATACCTCTCCCTGGGTTTGACCCATAGTCATACCCCGCTTGGTTGATATTTAAGCAGAGACTTAATGCACCGGGCCAGTGTCAATTTAAAATCTATACACAAATTGTATGATACATTCATAACTGTAAGCTAGCTTACGTCTGTTTACAAAAATTGTCTTGTTTTTACAAAATTATTTATTTGTGATCTGTTTATGTTATTTTGTAAAACATTCAATTTGTATAAATAACTTTTGATTCTCTTAAATTAAATTATATGCAATAATTTTTTTCAATTTTTGATTTTTTTTCTTTCTAAATAGAAAAACTTTAAATCAAAAGTATCTATTAATCTTATTATCATTTTTCGACTTAAAAAAAAAACTTTGTTTAAGAAAAAAAATAAATCGAGCTATATTATTTTCTTTTTGTACTTTCAAAAAAAAAACTCCTTCTTTTTGCAAGGAGAAAAATATTAATTTGTTAAATATTTTTCTTAATATTTTACTTTCATAATTAAAATGTGTGTTGAATCAAAAAAATTATTCTTAATAATTTTCATTACAACAAAATCTCCCCCTCTAGATTCCAACACACATTTTCTAATTTGCTTATTATATTTGGTCGACCAATTTTTGACTTAGAACTATTTGAATTATTTCAATTGTATTAGTACATTTAGCTAGCTAGCATAACTTAAAGTGTACGTACACATTAGTTCTTCACTCTTCAATGGCGCCTGGTGTTGATTGCCGGTCGTCTGGGCCGCAAGTTGTACCCTGGCTCTAATGCTCTGGCCTCTGGCTCGTCCACACTTGGTACATCCCGTCGTCTTCCATCACCTCCATGCCTTTGACCCCCCAATCGATCTGGAAGTAGTTGGCCGAACACCTCGTTCCCCACACTCAATCTTCCCAGATTCCCATTGGCGGCGGTCCTTGCACTGGCCGGCTTCAAGAGACCTCCATGTATCTTCGTGGGAGGCACTGTATCCACAACATATATTCCAGCTGGTAAACTCCTCAGCACTCTGTAAGGCCCTTTCCACTTCGGTGCCAAACCACTATGGACACCCTCCACCTTACTGCTGAGCACTTGGTTGCGCATCCAGACGGACTCTCCAGGTTGATAACTGAGTCCCGTCTCCACTTGGTCATTTACTTCGGCATTTGCCAATATTGTTTGCCGCGCTATCTCAACATTCTGCTGACGTCCTTGGCTTCTCTCGTTGGCCCAATCTTCAATATCTTGAGGCTCTTCAGCTGTTTGTATTTGCCAATCCCCAGGCTTCTTCATCTCAGCCCCCAGTAACAATTTGGCGGGCGAAAAACCAGTTGTTCTATTTAATCGGTTTCGTATCGCAAATAATGATTTGTGCAGTTGTTGATCCCAGTTTTTATGTTCTTGATCCAACAAATGTAATCGTAACAACTTCTTCAACTCTTGATTTTGTCGTTCCGTGGGGTTGGCTCTTGGATGATATATTGGTGTTGTCCATATCTCTGTGTTCCAATCTCTGTTCACTGCTTTCCATTCTTTTGATCTGAACTGGGGACCATTATCACTAAGTACTGCTCTCGGATAACCATATCGACTGAATACTTCATCTTTGAGTACTTGTGCTATCTTCGAGGTCGACGTGGCCCCCAATGGAAATGCTTCGATCCATCTAGTGAAAAGATCAGTCACAACCAATATATTCGTTTTTCCACGTGATGTGCGTGGGTATGGACCCATCAAGTCGATGCTGACTACCTCCCATGGTGAAGTAGGTCTTCGACTTCTCATTGCTGAACTTGGTTTCTTATTCAGTGGCTTCACTCTAGCACACGTATCACACCCTTTTACATATCTGCGTATGTCATCTTGCATCCCATACCAGTAGACGCGGTTACGGATTTGACGATACGTTTCTCTCCATCCAGGGTGTGCTGCTTCATCACTGTCGTGATATTTTCTCAGAAAACCAAGTCGGCGTTCTTCGGGAACCACTGGCACTTCTTGTACCATCTGTTGATTATGGTACCAGAGGATCCCGTCAGCTACGGTGTAATTAGCTCTTGTTCTGTCCACTCGTCGACGTAGATTGCTTCTCAGTGGACTTGTGTTATCAACGATGTATCTTCTGATGGCAGTCACATCACGATCTTCATCCTGCCATCGTCTAATATCGTCGAGTGTGGGTGTTTCCACTTCAATTACGTTGAGGGTTATCGGTGTTTTTGCCCTCTTTTCAATCACCCACTCTGGAATGTCCTCCACTTCTTCATCTTCAGCCTTGCCCTGTGGTTGTCTGGACAAGGAGTCGGCGGCTTGATTATCTTTTCCGGGGACGTGAATTATTTCATAATCATAGGCTCCCAATGCAAATGCCCATCTTGTCAATTTGGCTCGACTATCTTTAGTTTTGTTCAGCCATTGGAGCGCTGCATGATCTGTGTATAATTTAAAATGTCTTCCTTCAAGATATCCTCGAAACTTCCTCAATGCCCAGATTATCGAGAGACATTCCTTTTCTGTCGTGGAGTACTTTCTTTCTGTGGGTCCAAGCTTCTTGCTGGCGTAATTTATTATTCTCCTTGTCTTGCCATCATCTTCCATTTGGAATAATATTGCACCCAGTCCGACGTCACTAGCATCCGTATTTAAACAAAACGTCTTCTTAAAATCTGGATGTGCTAGTTTCGGTGCATTCACAATCGATGATTTCAGATTTTCGAACGCCTTCTGATGCAGTGTTAGCCAGCGCCACTTTATGTTCTTCTTGAGCATTTCGCTTAGAGGTGCAGCTATATCTTCGTAGTTTTTCACGAAGCTCCTGTACCAACCACATAATCCCAAAAATTGTCGTAGTTGTCTTCGTGTTCTTGGTACAGGGTGATTACTGATAGCTTCATTCTTCTCTTCCTCTCTGTCAATGCCGTCTTCGCTCAAAATATGTCCCAGGTATTTGACTTTGTTGCTGCCAATGACACATTTGCTTGGTTTACAAGTTAATCCATGTTGTTCTAGTCTTTCAAGTACAAGATCCAGGTGATGTAAATGTTCCTTGACTGATCGACTGTAGATTAATATGTCATCCAGGTAAACTTGACAGAAATCTTCGATGTATCCAGATAGTACTTCGTTCATTAAACTCTGGAACGTAGCTGGCGCATTCTTCAATCCAAACGGCATGACGCGAAATTGATAGAGACCTCTTGGGGTGGTAAATGCTGTGTACTCTTTCGATTGTGGCTCCATCTCAATTTGCCAATAACCAGTCTGTAGATCCAATGTAGAAAATATTTATACTCCATTGACTTTTCTCAACATCTCTTGCAGATCTGGAATCGGAAACGCATTGCTCTTTGTGATATCGTTCAATTTTCTGTAATCGACACACAATCGAAAAGTACCATCTTTCTTCTTCGGCAATACGACGGGTGCGGCCCAAGGCGATGTGGATGGTTCTATAATGCCATCGCCTTCCATCTCTTCAATCATCTCTTCTAATACCCGTTGCTTCTCATTATTGTACGGGTATGGTCGTAATTTAATGGGGGAATTCTTCGTAATCTCGATCTTGTGTGTGATCGTTTTTGTCCTTCCAACTTTGCCGAAAACGCTGGGATGTCGCCGAATGACATCTTTTAACTGCTCTTGGTTCTCAAGGAGTTGTATTTGTAACTCGCCCAATGCGTTGTTAATTGTTGCCACTTCTCTATGGGCTCCATCTGGTTTTCTCCATGCAATGCGGACTCTCTTATCACACCCCAAGTAAATTATACCACTCCGGTAATCGATGCTCACACCATTTTTTGTTAAAAATTCATGACCAAGTATTATGTGATTCCGTAGGCCAGGTACAACCATTACTTCAACATTGAACTTCATTCTTGATATCATCACATCCATGCACATTTTCCCAAGAATCTTGAAAGTATTATTACATGTGGCTCCACTCCCTGTACTATCTGTGACAGGGTGCCATTTACCAATACTTCTTGCCAATTCTTCGCTGATAAAATTGTGTGATGCTTGACTATCGATCAGTGCCAATATTGATCTTCCACGCACATCAACTTCCACAATTGGCCCATTCTGGTGTGAGTTCTTGGTCTCCATTGTTGTTAAATGGACCGGTAATTGTTGGTGTTCACGCCGATGTTGTGTGGTTTTGTGGAGGTTAATATTTTCAGAACCAATCTCCTCCATTATTGATCCTGGCTCTTCGTCCAGTGTTCGAACTGTGGTGCGTAACTCGTCCACCGATCTTGGATTCGAAATTTTTACTAGTGGACGTATGTTGTCGCGTAGTAAATTTAATATGATCGGCACCACGTCATCTATATTTCTGTCGGCGTGCACTCTTCTGAATAGCTGCACCTTCATGTTGACGAACGCTTCTGTCTTCAATCCTGTGGGTTGGGAAACTGTCATCAATTCCAGTTCGGCTTTGGCTTTCCTTCCTATACTGTTGAAGAAACTCTCCAGTTGCCATTTCCACTCATCGAAGGTGTAGCCCAACCCACGATTCATCAATGCCCAATCTCTGGCTGGTCCTGTTAATTTTTTTGTGACCATCTCAATCCAACAATCTACGGGCAGATGCGTTTGTCGTAGTAATGCCGTTGCTCTGTTCAAAAAAACTACTGGATCTTCGGCCGGTCTACCATTGAACTCCGGCATGATGGACAGAAGCGTCGTTGTGTCCAATGCGGCGGAGCGAATGACTGTATTCACTTCTTGGGGATCAATACGCATGTCTCGCAGTTGCTGTGTTTGATTCTGCTCGATCCGTATAATGTCATCCACGACTTTAATGTTAACTCAATGACATCGGCTTTAATGTTAACGATGTCGGTTTTCACAGTTTCGACATCCGTGGTTATTTGGTCGATCCGCTGTATGCACGCGTCCCTCAGATCCACCATTCGCTCTCCCAATTCGTATTGTATGGTTTGTATTCTTTCTTCTAATTGGTTGCCCATTTGCTCATTCGATCCTTGAAGTCTGTTGCCCATCCTCTCTTCGGACTCTTGAAGTCGATTACTCATTCGTTCGCCCACTCTTTCTTCAGACTCTTGAAGTTGGTTGGCCAATCTTTCATTAGATTCTTGAAGTCGTTCGCCCATTGTCTTGTCCATGTTGTTGAGCTTTGTCATCAATGCTGCGAGCATCTTCTCCATGCTTGCTGCAGCTGGCTCCTCCGGATCGGAAACCACACTTCTACGTAGTTCTGATGTGGGGTTGGCTGGTCCTTGAGTCCTTGAAGTTGGTGTTCCTTGTTGCCTAGATTGGTGCTCCTCCCATCTTGCCTGTAAGACCTCTCTAGTGCCAGTGCTGTCCAGCCCTTCGGCCTCCATCATCTCTTGTAATTCTTTTCTTCTTCCGTACGTCTCCTGGTCCTGTCACGGCCGCCACTTGTCGCGGTATCTTGGCTCTCTTTATCCTCAAAGGAGCGCTGCCCGAACCTGCAATGATTCCGATACTCGACAAAAACAAAAAAAAATATATTAGTAAACGATATTACTAAATATTTTGTAATTGGAACAACACGCACGTTTTTGTTTAAAGAAAAGAAGAAAAAAAATTAAATTAAATTAAACACAAGTTTTTACGAAACAAAAAAAAAACCTGATTTTATTGCTTTAAAAAAAAAATGATTATCCAATTCCTTTTTCAACAATTATTTTAATTCTTTTTCACACAATGTTAAACTTTGAACTACTTGACCAAATTACTTGTACAAATTCCAACTTTAACTTGATCTGGATTGATCAACAATTATATACTTTGAACTAATTAGACAATACTTGATATTAAACTTTTATACTAATCGCACAATGATCGATTTAAAACTCTTCGAACAATGGTCGATTTTAAAACTCTGAACGAATCGCACAATGGCTGATCTAAAAACTGATTTGAATCGACACTGGTCACGGTTTATATACCCACCATGGGTCGTTCTAGAATATTATTGTTTTTTTGAATAAATATTTTGTTTTTGACAATATATTTTTGCATGGAGGCTTCTAGAATATTTTAGTATATCAACACCCATGGACGTAGTCGGAGTGTTCAGATTATTTATAAAATTAATTAAAAATTATACCTCTCCCTGGGTTTGACCCATAGTCATACCCCGCTTGGTTGATATTTAAGCAGAGACTTAATGCACCGGGCCAGTGTCAATTTAAAATCTATACACAAATTGTATGATACATTCATAACTGTAAGCTAGCTTACGTCTGTTTACAAAAATTGTCTTGTTTTTACAAAATTATTTATTTGTGATCTGTTTATGTTATTTTGTAAAACATTCAATTTGTATAAATAACTTTTGATTCTCTTAAATTAAATTATATGCAATAATTTTTTTCAATTTTTGATTTTTTTTCTTTCTAAATAGAAAAACTTTAAATCAAAAGTATCTATTAATCTTATTATCATTTTTCGACTTAAAAAAAAAACTTTGTTTAAGAAAAAAAATAAATCGAGCTATATTATTTTCTTTTTGTACTTTCAAAAAAAAAACTCCTTCTTTTTGCAAGGAGAAAAATATTAATTTGTTAAATATTTTTCTTAATATTTTACTTTCATAATTAAAATGTGTGTTGAATCAAAAAAATTATTCTTAATAATTTTCATTACAACACTTCTTTTACTCCTGGTTTTATAGTTTTAGTTATTGTTATATAGTTGAATAATTCTAACAGTGCTTTTTTTATTGAATTTATTTAAATATACTTTGTTATATGTGTGGCGAATTCACTACAAAGATTCAGCATAGGCGGATTTCAAAAAAATGAACTGTTTAAAGACAGGGTTGTTTTGGTTGTCCTTTAAGAGCTTAAGATAAAGTCTGGACCCCACATCTAACGTTTTTACGGTACTATGTGAGCTTCATGCAATAGTTATTTCATGCAAAAGGGAATGAATGGTACGATGATTATCTAGAGCACGGTACTGCGCAAGGCCGAGTTTTATTTCTACTTAATAAGTGTTACTATGTTTTCTCAGCAATGAATAAAAGTAATATTGTGTTCCCAAATGATCTATCGGCTATGGGACCAGTTGTTCATGGATTATGTTTACCTATTTTGGCGACTCAAAGTACGGCGACAGTGCAAGCTTTAAAAGACGTTGATTTTATACCACAAAAATTAATTAGTAAGAAATCCGACTCATTACGCAAGTGGAATTAAACGATTTAGTTCGAGATTTAAATTTAGGCCAAGCGGAACTACTGGCTTTTCATATATATATATATATATATATATATATATATATATATATATATATAAATTTTACAGATATTGCTGACATCTACTAGGTGGGATCGATTAACATTTGAAGAAATTTTTGCGTAATTTTGACTTTGGTACGAGACCAATAGCTCTATTTCCTTTCAGGAAATTCGCTAAAAATCTATATAAACATTTGGTTTGAATATTGTATCTTAGAGTTAATAATTTACTACCAAACAATTACTCCATTGGCTTCATAGTAAATCCGTAATATTGATTTATTTTGATAGTTAATTGATTAACAATTATAAACTCTAGACTTTAGTCAAAGTGGGCTCAGATCGTCAATATGAGATCAACCTACATCTCTACTAGGTATTATCTTAAAAAATCTATGATACTCGTTTTTATTTTTGGTTTGCCAAAGTGCAATAAATTATTTAAATGGAACAACTACAAGAAAAACTTTGGCCGATTTCCAATATAAATAGGAGATTTTTTAAATATTTTTTTAAATAAAAAATGGTAATTTTTGATGGTTTTCAATATTTTTTACTGACGAAAAGCAGGAGGTACTCAATTCAACCTGTATATATATATATATTTTTTTTTTGTATAGATTTGTGTATGTATATGTAAATTAAAAGCAACAAACATGGAAACGTGAAAACTGTTTTTTTAAATAAATAATATTTTTTTACCTGTCAGTTCAATAACTTTTCGAGCTTTACCAAGTTGATTATCTGCTACGCACGTATAGTTACCAAAATCAGATGGATGAACCTTCCGTATAACAAGAGTATGTCGTGAACCACGTGTTTCCATTATACGCCGCTCTGTTGTATCCAATAACATTGTATCACGATACCAATGCACCTGTGAAATAAAACGAAGATTGAACTTAATACATAGGTTAGTGTTCAACTGAATATCTTATTAACACACATAGTTCAGTATAATTAAAATTTTTTATACATAGTGCTCTCCAATAATTCAAGGCAAGCTGACAAATAAACTCAAGCTGCAAGCTGACTTTCTTCAGTTTTTCACAAATAATTCAAAATCCGTTCAACGTATGTTAAAAATGTCTCCAATAACAAGTGAGGTCTGATAAGTCATAAAAGTGATGTTTTGTAATATCTCATGAAATTGATTATTATGGCACCTCTTTACAGTGGTAGCATATGATTGAACATTTGGCACCGTTCTTCCTATAAGTGCAACTTCCTTTGCACCCCAACCGTTGCATAAGTGCGTGTTTGAAAGCTCGGTTGATATAGATTCATCAATTGTTGTGACAGAAAGTATCCCTTCTAGACACGCTCTAATACGAGAGTACAAAGCGGTTAAAAAGAGACCACACTTATAGGAAGTGCTGAGTCAAATATTTAATCAAATGTTGGCATGTAAAGGGGCTTTTGCTCGAATACAGCTGAGGAAGGACACCTACAAAAACGCTTCGACGCTCAAGTGGTTCTCAAACAGAACAAAAAATGGACGAGGAACTCTTTCATGAAGAGGCAGAGAAGGAAGTAGAATGGGAAATTGTAGATTCATCAAATAAATGTTCAAAACTGTTGAGTTTATTCATCAGTTATCCTGTATAAAGGGCGTCAAAAGTTGAGCTATCATTCAAAATTTTATTATTGAATTGTGCCTTATGTATTCGAATTTTGGAAAAATGTTTCGAATAAAAGTTGTTAGTATATAGTTATAATGAACAACTTTTAGCATTTTTTCGAAAACGCAATAAAAAAAATCAATTATAAAATTTTAAAATGATAGATCGTCACTTGACGCCATTAGTACATATCATTGCTATTATGTTTGCCTGATATTCATTATATTGGTATTTTATTTATTTTTTCATAATTTATGTATCTACTGTAACCGAGATATTCACAGTTAAAGATAATGTGGTTAGATTTTCCTTCCTCATCGTCGCAAAGTCTGCACATAATGAATCATATTGTGTGAAGATGCTTTTATAACTGTTATTGTCCTATGAATGATCCGGTAACATTTTGAAGTTGTATCCTGTTCAGGTTGAGTTTCGAAACGGTACTTTCCCGAGATTTTGTTGCGGTATATTTTTTAATGATAACGGTGTTAAACGTTTCTCCACTCGTTGGTCGCTTATCACATGCTACTTTACATGCTTGTTTACATGTTTACATATGAAAGGTAAACTGACACCCTTCTTTGCTAAGATGTCTCCTTTTTCATTCCCTTCGAAACTACTGTGAACTGGTATCCAGATCAATTTAACGCTGTTCCGTTTTGACAGCTCCATTAATATCTCTAGCAACCCCTGATTACTCCTGAGGTGATCTTTGACTATCCGAGGCATAAATCAGTTATAAAATTTTGAAAAATGAACGCTACTTTTGTGGCCATGTGCATTATTACCACTTGCATGAGTTTTAAGACAAAATTATAAAAAAAGACAAAATTTTAAGAAAATTATAAAAAAACAAGTAATGTAACAACTAACTGAGTTGATTGTTTGAATATCCAGTATATACTGAGTTTATGGAAAACTTTATCAAACGAAAGTTGTTTATTTTAAAAAGAAGAAGATTTTTTGTTATTAAATTTTTGTTATATCTCTTACAGTTTCAAAGATAGACAGTTTTGCCCATTTTGCCCAAAAATGGTTCGATTATGCCCATTAACAAACTTGGCCTTACTTTTTTACTCTATAATACATAAAAAAAATTCAGTTCGCAATCTCTTTTCGTTCTTGAGTTGTCGAGTTCACGGAGAGACAGACAGACAGACGGATGGACATGCGGAAATGGACTAATTAGATAATTTTATGAACACCTATAACAAAATTTGTTCTGCGATCACTATTTTCAAGCGTTACAAAGTCGGAACTAAACTTAATATACCTTGTATATATTATACTGGGTATAAAAACCTTTTTTGATTTGAATTTTTAACATCTGGTACTGAATCAAACAGAATTTGCGAAAAATTGAAAATGTCAGAAATGTTTCAGTAGGCCTACGTCTGAAGCAAGTTAGGTAAAAAGGGGCAAACTGCAAATCTCTCCATTTTGATGCAATTGGAAGTGATTTATAGCTTTCAGAGTTACTTCAAATCAAACTCGTATTTGTACTGGACAAACAAACTTATGCAAAATTATTAGAATAAATAATATTCGGTATCGGTAACTAAGAGGAAAAGAATTCTAATTCGATTTTTATAAGTAGAAATTATATCGGTTTATGCTTTACGAATATTATTTAGATATGGTCCGAACAATCTTTCAAACAGGAACTTTCGCATTTAAATCATTAAATAAATATACGTGCAATGCCATGGTAGTTCAAACAATTTGATTCGTATATCCATTCCTTGATTGAAGTTTACCGTATTGAAGTTAACCGTAACTCAGGAGCACATAAAGTTGAATACAGAAAAGGAACAAACATGTTGGCATGACAAAGTATTGACTTCAGTGATTTATTCAGACTATTTGAGAGGTAAAATTCCTAAAATCCATGGAATTCAGGGAAAGCGTAAAAGGGAGAAAGGAGCGAAGTAAGCTCTGCTAGTTTTTCGGTTAACCGAAGTTTCAAGACCACACTGTACAAAATTGGAGAATATTTTTCCCACAAGAATTGTCCTATCAATGCTTTTCTTGTCTGTTATAATTTAAAACATTTATTTAAATCAGCGTCATTCTATTTCAGCTTCGTTGCCATTGCTTTGGACAGAAAATCCCAAAATAGAAGTTGTATGGAATTCAATATTTTATTTTTGGAATCTCAATTTAGTTCTTCAGATATTCTTTAAATCGAAAGATATAATTAAAAAACGTTAAATAACGTAAATGATTAGTTAGTAATAATGTTGGAATGAAATCTGCTTTTACCTACTGTACATGCGCTAATTATTACAATAAAATTAAAATCCAAATTTTTCACTCCCCATTAATTACTCGCACTATTTGACACTGATTATGATATGTGAAACTTTGCTCATAATTCAAATGGCAAAAGTAAATTTATCGATTTTACTACACAGCATTAGAACAGAAACCTTAGTATTCACCAAGCATGGGTATTTACTATTTTGGTTTGTGGTAAAACTCCTCTACAATTATCTTACCAGTAAGATAGAAGTTTCCTTTGTTTCAACTTTGTAATTAAGTGTAGTCCAACAGTAATTCAAACAAAATTAAATCAATTTGTCAGAATACGTATTTAGTATGTGTTTTATGTCTTAACAGTAAAATATATTTTTACAAGAGACTATGCGCTCCTCGAAAATATAAATTATTTAGAAGAAGCTTTGCTTGGTAAAACGAAATGAAAGAGAGAAAAATTTGATGGAATTTAAAAATGTTAAAAACTATTTAAATAGAAAAGATAAACACGTATGCTTTTTCAGAAAATCAACTGTAACAGGAATTGTTTCCGACAAACGTAGGTATAAATATAACAATTTGATACAGTATGAAATATGAAATTATATTTCAAATTTTGCCCCTATTCCTAGAACATTTGTTTGTATTTTATAAATATGTATTTCGACTACAATAGTAGTCATCATCAGTATGAATTAGCTAATCGGAACTATCTCTGGGATATGGATTTAGAGATATGTTGCTTGTTGCTAATTTGGTGCCTGTGTCACTGATGATGACTACATTGTAGTCGAAATACGTATTTATAAAATACAAACAAGTGTTCTAGGAATAGGGGCAAAATTTGAAATATAATTTCAAAAAAACCTAGAGTTCTCTTTGATTATTTTAATAATCTTTAGTATGAAATATCTTAATATTCTTTCACTTTCAAATCAAGGATTAATAAAAGAACCAGCAATATTTGATTTTAAAAATGTTTCAAAAAAGCAAAACATGGGCGCCGTTTAATAATTAGAAAAGGACCAAAATTATCATAGGTCCAAAATTTCTCATGAAAGACTGAAAGGAATAATTGAGGAAAAAATTCCGAAATCAATTTTGAAAACTGTCGGGAGAACTATTGCCGGCAACCACTGATTTGAGATTATTTCATAAACAAACCAGTTCGAGAGATCGAGTCGTTAAAGGCACTTTGTTCGGAACTGGGAGGCTGCGAGTTCCCAATGATGGCAGTTTTTCAATTAAATTAATTTAAAAAATAAAAATAATAACGGGTTGGTTAGTTGACTAAACTGGCGTATGGACAAGAAGGAAGTAACCGGCTATGATTGTGAAGGTTTTCTGCAGTTTCCTTCACGAACTCCAGATGAATATGGGCATACTTTCTATAAAAGCCGGCTGCAGCCGCACATCTTAGACAATACCTAGTCTACACACAGAAATTCATTTTACTCCACTCACATGCTCACATTCTTAGGCAACACAATGAACCGTATTGATTTTATTGAAACGTCTACGTTTTGCGTTTTTTCAATCATCATAAATTTGACTTGTATTTACTCAATACGAAATGAGTCTGCAGTACCTTCAAAGACTCAAAAGTATGAATCGATACCCAAGACAATCATTTTCACAAGAAACAAAACAAATTCTAATCATATGAAAACTACATAATTTATATATTTTTTCTAATTTCTTTATTAAGAGAGACTATATTTTTGCTGTCAAAATAAATAATTTATTATTACCATGAAATTTTATACCAAAATATATCATAATTAATTAATTAACAAATAAATCTGTTAGCTTTTCTATTCATTTATTTTCATGTTAACATAGTAATAAATTATATTGTAAAAATCATTATACGGTTCAATAGTTAATATCCCACTCGAAAACACTCTCACAACTTGAGTGAGCAGTAACACACTATCGTATACACAAACGAGTTTAGTATATGGGCTTTTTATCAGTGTATGTGTTTGTTTGTGCGTTATACAAAGAGTAGGTGTTGCATTATAAAAATGTTTACCGATTTTTTTTCCAATGTTTTTCTAAATTAGAAAACATATGACGCGAACAGAACCAAGCCTATACTCGAAAAGAACTTTGCAAATTATATCACGTTCCATTTCATCAATTGTTTTGACAAAATTGTATAATAGGATCTATAATATTTAATTTTTTAATTTAAAATTTTGAAACTAAAAGAAAAAAATTTTGATCAAAATCTTAATTTTACTTATTTCCGAGTAGAGGGAATTATTCTTCGACAAGCATATGTTTACAAGGTATATGAATGCATAACTTAAGTATGATATTTAAATATTGTATCGCATGTTGTTCCTATACACAGACGAACACACACACATACACACACACACAAAATGCATTCCGAAGAAAACTCACATCAGTCTATAGATTGAGTGCACTCAGAGTTTCCACCGCCTACCGAACAGTATCCCAGGACGCTACATGTGTTATTGCCGGGATGCTCCCCCTTGAAATATTGGCTGAAGAACAAAAATTTCTTTACCAGCGAAAGAAGTCCTCTGAAGTCAACGCAGCTCAGCTAAGATCAGAAGAGACATCGAACAGCTTGCACCGATGGCAGATACTATGGGATGCATCGACCAAGGGAAGGTGGACACATCGTCTAACTCCACAAGTGCACATTTGGTTGAATCGTGAACATGGTGACGTCGACTATTACTTGACGCAGCTTCTCTCTGGGCATGGATGCTTTAGAGCTTACGTTCACAAGTATAAACTAGCGGAACCCCCGGAATGTCCGAAATGTAAAGGTCAAGTGGAGGATGCAGAACATGTATTCTTCGATTGTAGGCGATTCTTTTACCATCGAAGTCATCTAGAAGGAATTCTGGGTCATACTATAACCCCAGACAGTTTAAGTTAAGGTATGCTATCTGGAGAAGTTGAATGGATGGCCGTTAGTAACTATGCAGCAACTGTTCTGAAGGAGCTGCGCAAGGAAGAACGCAACAGGATCTCCTAGTAGCGTAGCAGAATATCAGTTAACGTATAGCTTATTTAGTTGGAGGAAGATGCCACTGCTTAAGCCTTCCCGCGAAGTAATACCTAGCGGTTGTACCACGGGAAGGTAAAGTTATGAGGAAAGAGGTTAGGGTTTTAGTTGATAGGGGTCATTTGGCCAGTCCGACACGAATAGGGCAGGATGCCCTATAGTGCATGATGCATTTCCCCCCTCCCGAAATAAATAAATAAATAAAAATAAAAAAAATAAAAAACACACACACACACACTTCAAAAATGTTGAAGCCCTAACACAATTTTCTAATATATTAAATATTATAATATGTACAGAGTGGTAAAAATTGACAGTAAATACTACAGTATCATAGCCAACAAAAAACTAAGGTTCAATAACAACATCATCCCGATGTCATAACACTAGGGCTTTCCGTTTGTATGCAATTTTCTTTCCGTTTGAAATGTGCAGAAACAATAATTTGTATTGTGCGTTTGATAAGGAACTGATTTATATATTTTTAGTTGTATATATTTTTCTAGAAGGAATATCCAGAAAATACAAAATTCAAACACAATAGTCAAATATCAGCTGGATTAATATGTTAAGAAAATTAATTCATCAAGAAAAACTAATAATCATATTGTTACAATCTTGCTGAAAATGCTTTGACAGTGTTTACCTGAATGGTAGAGAAATGGTTAAAAAGTGGTTGTATTATAAATGTTTATTTGTTTCAAAATCCTTTAAATAAAAATTTATTTTAATTATTTAAAAGATTTAAGGATTTTAGTATTAATTACTGCAATATGTCAAGTAATATAAAAATTATATAGCCGTTTGTGTAACTAACTGACTGACTGACTGACTCACTCATTCAAAAAATCTAACAAAATACAAAATCTATAACTATTTCTAGACATGGTAGACAGATGCGGTCTTTAGCTTTCGACGTGGAATACTTTTGAAGATACATAAGGGAACTATCGAAAATTTTACCTCTTGGACAGCTCTACTCACTTTAAGGGAATTTTTTGTATTCATTCATTTAATGCCAGTTGCGACTCGACTTGTTTACTAACTTTTTACCAAATAGAACGATATGTGTGTGCTCGGACGACCTTATTGGAACATATTATTTAATTCATATTATTACTTACTAGCATTACTCGTCGCGGCTTCGCCCGGAAAAATTTTATAAAGCCCTTATAAAGTAACATAATATTTTCTCCCGTCAAGGACTGATTGTCTTGAAACGTTCCTACACGTATTTATTTATTTATAATTTTTAGGATAATGTCTTATTCCCAATCAAGCCCGACGTTCCCCGGTTATCAGAGCCAATCCTTACCCCAAATTTCCCCGCGTTGTCCTTGGGAAGCTACTCTTTTTCCCCGGCGTAGAAAGTGAAAAATCACTTACACAAATTTTTTTTAAATCTTACTTATCAATAAATTGTAATCTCACAGGTCGACATAACTTGAAAGTTTAGGACGACACATTTTGTTCTTTATAAAACTCAGTATAACAGTGTAATGCTCCTTACGTCCTCCATTTCTAAATCATATATCCCGAGAGCTGGTCCTACGTCAATTTTGTAGATCGTTTTTGTGTAGCTTAGGAATAAATTTATTAATGACATGTTTTAAAGTAAAATCAATAGTTTGCGAGATATTTGAGAAAAACTAACTTTCGTGATCATTGGCCTCCAATTTCTTGTTTTGCATGATTTTAAATTATTTCCATGATTTTAAATTGCCAAAACAAAAATTTTTTAAGCAAGGAAAACTCATTATTTTGTACTAATTCAATTAAATAATTAAAAATGCAAAATACCTATGCATATATAAAATATTAAATGCACTTGAATCATTTGATTTAATTGATTATTTTGTATATTTGAACGACTTTAATAATCCAGTTTTAGTAATGAAACCACTTAAATAAAACGTGATAAACTTGTATAATTGTATTTAAAATGGGGTGTATTAATAATTACCTCAGGCTGTGTTTCTCCATATACAATGCATACTAAATGTGCTTCTAATCCTTCGCCAGAGTATACAATTGGTCGCTCGACAGTTATTTCTGGTGGATCTGAAACAAAATAATAATAACATGTATGTAAATATAACAACTATTTTTTTATAAAACACTAGATTTAAACCAAATACATAGTAAATACACATAAACCAATTCATTATCTTTTAGAAAACTCCAGAAAGATTATTTGTACCAAAAAATAATTTTTCTAATGGATAATACAAAAATTTAAAATAAACAGAGAAATGCATGCCAGTCAGTAAAACTTTTGGCAACCAAAAACACTCGACATTTTTTTCCCTTTCATGGTTTTGCGCCTACAACTATTAGATGGTGCATCCTAGCGAAAAATATTACTAAAAAAATATTGTATGCGTGAAAAAAAAATTCAAACAAAAGTTGAACAATTTTAAATTCAAACAAATTTACCCTCGCACCGTTTAAAAGATAGGTTATAACAGGGATGCATGGAACAAAAATTAATACGTGTGATCATTTGAAAAAGTTATCACTTCAATATTTCTCTGAGAGTACCCATTCCAAGCTGCATACTTGTATTGTTCTTATCTCAGTAATTAACAAAGTGTTAAATACTTAGCTTTCGCCTAATATTATTGAACCAAATTATTCAGTTGATATACTCATTCGACACATAATTAAATGTTCTTTAATTGGTTACACTATGACTTTTTCGTTATGATGCACCGTCTTAGAGTTATTTATGCAAAACCAAAAAAATGAAAAATCTGTCGAGGTTTTTGAATAACAAAAGTTGTCCCGAGGTCCCGAATGTCTAAGAAGTAAAGTAATGGATAATTAATTTTACTATAATTTTGGTTCTAATCATTTTATATGAAATATTAACAAATTAAAATTGAAAGTTAAATTCTTAAATATCTCTGTACACATTTAGAGTTTGAGAAATAATGATCAGGTAATGAATTGTAAGCAAACATGATTTTCTACAACTTTACTCCTAACACATTTTTTTATTTTTTTTATATTAGGAGAGATATTTTATGTGTTGTGTTCTCTATGTCCCGCTTCCCTCATGATCTACGCCATTTATATAAAAAATTGAACTTCCAAATACCAAAATCATATCAGATACGACATTTCATTTTGATCAGACTAAAATTGTGACCGCTAGATAGTAATTTATGTATTATAAGGAAAGTCGACAAGTTGACGCAGCTCCTGTGTAACGAATTTTTCTCATTATATAACAATTATAATAACGTCATCTAAATAAAAATCTTCTAAAAAGTGTTTGATCTATTTAGAACCTCTATTAGAAATACAGCCACATTCGACCGGACAAAATGACCTTCTGATCAGAAAATTTTTTTCGTTACTTGTGCCGAATTTATTCGGGTTCCAAAAATACGTTTACAACAAAAGTTGTAAACATTTTAATATATTAACACCACATTAGCATTTGTTAGTACATATACATTATTTTATTTATTCGCGGTGCGTGGTGGTACAATGATATGCAAATTTTACATTAACGTTATTAAAAAGGTGTATCATAAAATCATGATAACATTCACTAATAATTATCAAAACACTCAATTTTATATATTTTGTAATCTACAGGTCATAATAGCAATATGTTATTGATATTCGAATGAAAGGTTTGTTATAAATACATTATATACATTAAAAAAAAGTAATAAGTAGAATGATGTGTATTTGATTACGTTACCAATAATCATACAGGACTGGTTAAATGTCAATGAACAATATAAAACCTATTTTGACAAAATGGAAACCCGACTTAAAAAATCAAATATTCTTGTGCCAATTTTAGTTCACCTAAGCAATAACTTTTAAATATATATGTACAATTATTGTTATTTTTGGAGGCGGTGTCAGCATAGAGAAATTCACATAACTTTTGGACACCGAAAGAACAATTTTTTCCCATTATGAATGAGTATACCCATTCAAAAAAAAATTCGCAAAAATCGGTTATCACATACAAAATGAGGATTTTCCTCGATTTCCAGGGGATCCCCTCATCATAATGCGATTTAGTGACAATGGTACCAACCTGAAATCAAACCCGTTAAAACAAAAAACAAAAAATTAAAATCGGTTCATAAATAACGGAGTTCTGAGGTGACAAACATTAAAAAAAAAAAATACAGACGAATTGAGAACCATCCTCCTTTTTGAAGTCGGGTTAAAAAGTCGTGTGCAACTAGTGATTCTCAAAAAATTTGCTACGTAGACAAAGCTAATTTACTCAGTGGAAACAGTCAAAACGAAATGAAGTAACAATTGTGATAATTACTATTAAAGTATTTAAACCAGGCAAGTAGCCGCGCTTGTTAAGACGCTCTACTTGGAACTTGGAGGTTATGGGTTCGAATCTGAACATTAGCAGTTTGTCAATTAAAAAATAAATGGGGCGGCTAATTGACTAAACTGCCGACGTATTGACAAGAACGAAGTAACCGGCTATTCTTGTGAACGTATTCTGCAGTTTCCCTTACGAACTCCAGATGATTATCGGCATAGTTCCTATCAAAGTGGTCTGCAGCTCCACAATTTACCAATTCCTAGTCTGCATATGAATTCCTTATCCTCCACTCAAATCATAAAAAAATGTATAGTTAAAAATTAATAAAGGTTGAAAAATAATGATGTGGGTGGCCTCTGTTATAGAGCGTCGTGTCTCAGAAACGGTAAAACCTTTTTTTTTATTATTTATTATTAAAGTATTTAAACAATTATATATATCTGTATGTAATTCTTTTATAAATAGAGTAAAAGAGAAACAGAGAACTAACATTAAGAGACATATTCCTAATTTTGTGTTTTCCTCCCCCTCTAAGCTCTCCATTCTCCTCTACTGATTTTGCTTATTAACGAACTAAGCCTATCAAATACCAAAAAACAATACACACCAAATTCTATTCAGATTAAACATTGAACCTTTACTTCCTTAAAAATTACCGCTCTTGCTAAATTTCGAAATAGGGTGCCTTTCAAATTGGTTTTTTCCGAAAGCTATGTGTAGAATCTGATCTGATAAGATCCGGTAGGTCGAATGATCGGTTGTACAACAACCTCATTTCCCATACCTCAATTCTATTTTGAAAATGATAAGAAGTATAGATGAACGGGTTAATTAAATTAACAAAGTCGTACTTTATAAAAATACTAAATACAAACAAATTTTTTTTCAAAACTTCTATTTGAAAATCGAATGGAATCGACTTTAACTTTGTAGACTAAACATGCAGAGCCTTTGACTTGGAAAATAATTGATAATAGAAAGCGCGATTTTTAAAACATTTTTATGAACTTGTTTATTTAATATTTAGGGACAGAAAAAAACAACAAATGTACACAATTTATTTTTACAACACACGCAGTCAATGTGAAGATTTTCTTTTCGGAAATCGTCCATTAGGTACTTGAATAACTCTCAACAAATTTTTCATACCATCAATCAAAACTAATAAAAGAAGTACCATATATTCGGCTGGGTTATAATACTTTCCCCATTATATATAAATCAAATCACCCTGTTATACACAATAATCATCCCCAATGTATATATCTAACGTCACAATAATTTCGTATATTATTACTTTATTTTACCATTAGTAAAAAAACTCCCCCCTTTTTATAGCATAAAAGTGATGAAGTGAAATAAAAATTCACATTCCAAACGTTTAATAAAATATACATTTTTGTTTACGAAATATTCGTATATATACATAAAATAATAAATATAGATGATTATTTTGGATATAAAAAGTATATATGTTAAATTATTGCTATAACATATTTAATATATATATATATATATATATATATATAAGTATATATATATATATATATATATATATATATATATATATGTATATATATATGTTATTTTTTATATATATATATGTATATATATATATGGCTTTTTAAGGTCGGGCCGGCATAAAATCGCTTTTTCGACAGATTTTGCAAATTTTTTTTTCACAGGCCTAAAATTACGTTTTCCAATAAAGTTTCAGAATTATTGACCGTTTAGAACGCGAGAGAATTGATAACAAAGTTCGCAATTTTGACGGTCACCTCTCATTAGAAGCATTATCTCTGTTGTATTGAGAAAAAAAACTCGACAGAAATAAAATAAAAAATTAGAAGAGTTAAGATAAATATTTCCTAAATAAATTTAAAAAAGAAAAGTCGCAGAACATACATTTTTGGAGTTTACTCCTTAAGAATCGATTTCATTTAAAGCTCCCGGTACGACTATTTGATGGGTAGTAAATCTTACGTTAACAAAAAAAGCGTTATGTTTTTTTACAAGCTAACACGTTATACGCTATACTATTCAATTTGAATTTATTATTTTTTACAATATCTTTTCCAATTGGTTTAACATTAAATTTTCATTATTAATTAATTTATTTTAAGAAACAAAATATTAAAATAAATTTTTTATAAAAATTTAAAAACATTTTGAATTGTATGTTAAATGTTAGCTTCTAAAAAATAACTAAAAAATAATTTATTAAAACTTTGTTCATCGTCATTTCCATAGAAACTATACTAGCAAAGTTTAAATCGTTATATATAAGTTAGAAATATGGAAATTTCTATTTTTGCTATTAATAAATTTAAATTATGTTAGCGCCATCTAAGCGGAATAATTCAAAATTAAATAACTTTTTGTAACATAGTAATATTCGTACCTGACAATAGATGGCAGCACATGTATTAGTCTGTTAGTGCCATCTAAGCTGAATATTTCAAAATTAAATAACTTATAAGAGTTACCTCGAAACGTGCGTCGGAGCTGACACGCACAGTTTTCTTCTCAACCAGTTTAGGATGTGTTTTAGAGAAAGAATTTTAAGAATAAACAACTTGCATATGTAATATTCTTTCATAAATTCGATATTTCATTACTTCTATAAACTTATGACGAAAAAATATCAATTTATTTAGGATATGGGATAACAATCCTGACACATATTCTACCACTTTTCAGTAAATCGGAATTACAAGCGCACTGATAGGTACATAGTATATACAAGGACTTTAACAATTAACTCAGCCAATTGTTACATTTCCTGTTTTCTACTACAAACATAGCAACAAATACTAGTTTCGGTATATCGTTAAATTCTTAATTTTCAAAAATAAGAACTAATTACAATTACCACAAATGTCAATTAAGAAAACGAAAGAAAAATAAAGAATGTTACTATTTGTGTGTTTAAAGAAAACTTTTTAGTTTAACTAAATTATTATAAAAAATTAAGTAACGTTTCTCGAACAGAAACTTTCTTCATTGATTAAAACAAGAAAATACAATAAACAGACAGTCAGTTGAAAAACTATTGGAAATTAATGAAAGTAATTGTATAGTTCGGTTTTGTTTTTTTTATTATATGTCCTTAATTATTTATTTTATTTGCCAGCTACGAATTCAACACGTGCGTAATGCTATCGAATATTATTGATTGTAATAACATTACAATGATGGCAACAATTCAAGTGATAATATTCTATACTAAACCAGTATGCACGTGTATTTTTTTAAAAATAAATTGGGAGGAATACACAGAGAAAGATAAATGTTGAATTGTGCCGTAGCATTGTATACAATAAAATGATTCTTCCCTCAAAGATTTACTTTTTCCCAATAGGGTTCTATTATATGACAATTTTTATAAAATGTAAATAGTTTACTATTGAATTTCAATTGGTTTGATATAACATCTGTCTTCATCTGTTTCAAGAATATTTTTCTTTGTTTTTTATTTTATTATAACTTTTACCATGTTGAAGAATAAAAAGCTCTCTCAAATAACAATTATTATAAAAAAGGAAAAAAAACATATATTTGAAAATAAATTGAAATAATAAGAGATACTCGCTTTATTTGAAACTATAAGTACAAGAATTCTGTTCTTGTATTATGTATTCTTGAATACCTTAACAATTTTAAAAATTTTAGGCTTCATATGTATATTGTTTACCTCTAAATTCAAACCACGAGGTAATATGTATTAAAGAGCTATAAGAATCGTTAATTTTCATCGCATATACATATGGATGCAATTAGATGTGAATATGTTATCGTAAAAACTAGAATTATTTATAATTAAATTTTGTTTCACCTTGAGCATTGAACATGCTAAACTATGGTTTCAGTCAAACCCAAAAAAATTCACTGGCAAAAGTGTCAACGAAATTATTTCTAAATACCTAGAGTCAATCACCTCGATATATTGGATATTATTATTTAAAAACACTAGCGGGCTGTCCCAAAGACAACCTACGTAACTCTGTGATGATTCTAAAAAGTCCTAAAACACTGGTTGAATTATTTAGTTTGAAGAGCATATTCATAAATATTTATACCTACGTGATAATATTTTCACCACATAAATGCATTTTGCTTTTTTTCAAACTCTTGGGAGACGTATTTCAAAACAATGTTTAATTATTTAGATCGAAGAGTACATTCATCTGGTTTTCATATTAATGGATAATATTAATGTTTTTTTTATGTCCAATTACTCAAATGTCTACCATTAAAATTTATATTTATATAAACCTTTATATACATAAATATATATATATATATATATATATATATATATATATATATATATATATATATATATATATATATATATATATATATATATATATATATATATATATATATATATATATATCTGAAAGCTATTATATATATTATATTATTATATACTATTATAAGTATAAGTGTGTTTATAATTTTTAAAGTGTGCATTTAATGACATTGTTCTAAATGAATTAGGTAAGTTGTGCTATTAATTATCAAACAAATTTATGGCTAGCAAAAATTATTAAAGAAGTAATTTTTTTTAGTTAAAACAAATTCCATGTCTTGTCACAGAGTAGACAATAATCAAATTTATCATCCACTTAGCTTCATACTTCGTCCTCAGTAAAAATACTTTGTCAACCAGGACCTGGATATGTTACGCTGCCCGAAATATTACCATCATTGAACTTTTAAAGAATAAATTGAATGAACAAGATGTAACTGGGGAATGTATATTTTGGTAGATAACTGCAGGAGAGCCATCGAATCATTACCAAAATCTGCCGATTCCGTAATTATTAAAACCAAATGAAATCAAACTATTTTTATTTTGTAAATATATACATAAGAAATTGATATACATAAGAAATTACACTAAACACTTAAAATTTTAAACTACTGTATACTAAGCATTTAAAGTGTATTTATATAAAATATAATAAAAACGCCTAACACGAATTTTTATTTAAAGCACTTCAAATGTTTTATAGTTAAACGTTTAAGATGTTTAAATTATATTAAACAACATCATGTAAGCGTTTACTTGCTGATTACAAGCATTTAAACGCTTAAAGTGTTTTAAAATAAAACATTTGGATTTTTTAGTGTATGGGTCGAATTTAATTTTCACTTACACAACAAATTTGAAAATATTTATTCAATTATAAACTACATTAAAGTTTCCAAAAATCCCAAATCACATGTGACTAGTTTATTTATCTACTAGCGACCCACCTAGTCTTCGCACGGGTAGCATTAATTATATATAGTCAGATGACACAAAATTGAAAACATGACACAAAATTGACAAAAAACAAAAACACAATTTTTTTTTCCCGATCGCTACCAAAGTTCACAAGATCACCAGCTGGGCTAATCTGAAGATTCCCTGAAAATTTCATCAAAATTGGACCACCCGTTTTGTAGTCCATAGGGAACATACATACACACATCGATTTATATGTATAGATTTTCATACTGAGAGAAGCATATTGATTTTTATACATATAATAATTATTTTTATTTTATTTGAAATAACATGTAAAATGTTACAGTAGTTTAAAATTTTACTTGTCTAAATTAAAGTAGACTTTCTGTAATAACTAATTACTTAAATTATTGATTTTTCAATAATCCATTCGTCAACATCTACACAACAAGTATGGCTATTCACAACTTTCAATAATAATAATAGTACTATAATTATATGCTATGCAAGTATACATACAGGAATACAAAGCGATGTTGTGACACAATAAACTATATTTTGACAAAATGGAAACCCGACTTCAAAAATAAAATATTCTATAACAAAAAATGCACTAAAAAGTAAAAAAATAATTGCATATTCTTGAGCCAATTTTAGTTCACCTAAGCAAAAATTTTTAAATATATATGTACAATTATTGTTATTTTTGGAGGCGGTGTCAGCATAGAGAAATTCACATAATTTTTGGACACCGCCTCCAAAAATAACAATAATTGTACATATATATTTAAAAATTTTTGCTTAGGTGAACTAAAATTGGCTCAAGAATATGCAATTATTTTTTTACTTTTTAGTGCATTTTTTGTTATAGAATATTTTATTTTTGAAGTCGGGTTTCCATTTTGTCAAAATATAGTTTATTTCTCGCTTTTTAGTGACTCTAAAGTTCTATAACTAGTTTTATTTATCTAAATATGGGTAGACCTACTTAAACGACTAATTTTTAGTGAATTTTTTTATAACACATTTTTTTTTTACCCGTTTTTTTTTTTTTTTTAATTTTAAGAGCATTTTTTATAACAGATTTTCAATTTTATTTACATGCTTTTTGTTTTTTTTTTGTAAAAATTTTTTTTTTTGGGGTCGGTTTTTTTTTGTAAAACTTTTTTTTACCCGTTTTTTTTTTTTTTTTTAATTTTAAGAGCATTTTTTTATAACAGATTTTCAATTTTATTTACATGCATTTTGTTTTTTTTTTGTGAAAATTTTTTTTTTTGGGGTCGGTTTTTTTTTTGTAAAAAAATTTTTTGAAGTCGGTTTTTAAAAAAATTTTCTTATTTTCCCATTATGAATGAGTATACCCTTTCAAAAAAAAAAAAAAATTTCTCAAAAATCGGTTATCACATATAAAATGAGGATTTTCCTCGATTTTCCGGGGATCCCCTCATCAGAATGCGATTTGGTGCCAATGGGACCAATGGGAAACCAAACCCTTTAAAACAAAAAAAAAAATTCAAAATCGGTTCATAAATGTTGGAGTTCTGAGGTGACACACATAAAAAAAAAAAAAAAAAAAAAAAAAAAAAAATACAGACGAATTGAGAACCATCCTCCTTTTTTGAAGTCGGGTTAACAAATTAGAAATTTTTTCTTAATTTTTAAAAAAACTATAAAAAGGATTTCCATAAATATTCTGTTTGTATAGAATATTTTAGGATATAAAAATGTTTTATATTAATGAATTTCACTTAATTTTTGCATTTCAAGTTCCACATTACGTATTTTATCATACATATACACTCCCAATTTAATAAAAATTAAACCGGTAAGTCACGTTCTAAGCATATACATTACTAAATATATGAATAATATTACATACAGTAACATTTAGAATATTTCAACTGGTTCAATTTCTATGAATGGGAGTGTACATATCAAAACTTAATTATTCATCACGACAGGCATGCTGTTTAAGTATAATGGTTAAATCCAATCAATTTTTATTCTACATAAAACTTTTAATTTTAATATTAATTTTAATAGTAATAAAAAAGTGTCCCATCGCAACTTTCGTATCTCGACGGAGAGCCGAGTTATTGCAAAAATACATAGTTTAACCCTTTTTTCAAGATGGCGGAGAATACACATAGGAAATCTTGGTCGAAAATTTAAAGTTAAGCTTTTCTAAACACCCCCCCCCCCTCTTCCGCTACACAATATCAAAAAATCAGCTTTCTCGGTTCACTTGCATTGCTAAATGTATGTAATGACTGGACTATAAGATAATAATAAATATTAAAATTACAAATAATTTTGAATACAACTGTAGATATGTATATATGAATATCATAATGCAAGAATAATAATGAATTTTTGTTTTTATCCTAATACATGTTACCCTAGTAGTATGTTCGTTTTCCATCCGTGCCCTGGATCCCGGATTTGATTATTTTACGCATTGCTTTGACTGCGTTGATGTTTTGTATATGTGTGAGTCAACCACGAGTGGTCTTCATTTTGTTTCACTATATCGATTTCTATTGGATGTTGTTGAAGAAAGGGAGAATCGTGGAAGGAATTGGAGGTGTGTGCTATTATCCACCTGGTTCGACTCACCCTGTATATAAAATCTCTCTCAAACTAACCCATGTAACCTGTTTACCACATGGTGTAGATTTTTGGAAAATAAATTCTTTGAACGAAAATATAAAACGCGACTAAAGATGTTTATAATAAAAAAAGATTGAAGTTTTATACGGAGAATGTCGCATTTTCAAGCGCGCAATAAAGTTTTTTTTTTTTTTAATTTAAGACAATAAATACAATTGAAAACATTAATTCAAACGTGCTACAAAAAAGAAAATTTAATAAACATCTGTATAAATATACTCGTATATATGTATATATAGGTGATATTTATTCGCTATTTCAACATCGCCCTTATTTTCTATTTTAAATGAGTGACACATGACATGTATAAAAAGGGTGATAAAAACTGTGAGCAATTCTATTATTTATTTGCAACAAAGTTCGAATGAACAAAAATTCTATTCAATCATTTTTAAGGATAAATAAAAAAAAAGAAGAGAAAACAAAATGGTTTTTTTCGTTAGATGATATAGTTAGTACATATAGTAAAGAAGAAAGATAATATTATGAACGCTTTTATTGACATTATTACTGGAATGGAGTTTTGTGCTCTACGTTGATGTCATATACGTGGAAATGTAAGTAGTATGTATGCTTTAAGAAATAAGCGCAGACAAATATAAACAATTTCATTTTGTAGCATATTAGAAACGGTTTCCAACACATACATCATTCATGAACGTTTTGACTTTCGGAACAAGTCTTTTCGGAGCTGGGAGGTTGCTGATTTGATTCCGAACGACTAAATTAATTGACATATATAGGAATAGTTCCTATCAAAGTCGGCTGCTGTCGCACAACCTACCAATTCCTAATCTACATAATCTCCTTGTTCTTTACATGTTGTTAACATGGTCTAGAAAGGTCTATAAACATATATATATATATATATATATATATATATATATATATATAGTGTTCTGAAATTGACTCAAAAAAACCATTCCACGGTGTCGAGCTGCAAAAAACAAACAAAAAAGTTTAATAAAGTTTTTCGATTTGACACTTATATTTAAAAAAAAATCAATTAAACAGTGATAAATTCAAGCAATCACACAGAGCGCATAAAGAAAGGAGGCATGACCTCAGCAGTAGAGTG
This sequence comes from Nineta flava, assembly GCA_963920215.1. Classification (NCBI taxonomy): domain Eukaryota; kingdom Metazoa; phylum Arthropoda; class Insecta; order Neuroptera; family Chrysopidae; genus Nineta; species Nineta flava. The sequence goes on from OY986045.1 coordinate 25,106,013, forward strand.
TGTGGCTTTACCTTCTAAAAGCTCGCAGACGGTAAGAGTTTAAATCGTCTCCTTAAACTATGCGCTCTGTGAATGGAATTTATCAATGTTTAATTGATTATATCTTAAAAAATGAGCGTCAAATCAAAAAGTTTTCATGGAATTTCAGAACACTATAAATATATATATATATACATATATAAATTAAACTTGAATTAATAAAATGTTGAACAGAAATTGAAAACAAGAATAAATCTTTGAAATGTTAAAATTAGAAAATAACGAAACACAATCGAAAACAATAAAGTAAATAACCTTTAGGAAAACAATTGTCACCAAAATTAATTAATCAATACATTAATAATAGCACCCACCGCATTGAAATATAATTATACAACTTAAAAATTCTTGTTTATAAAACCTATTTTGACAAAATGGAAACCCGACTTAACAAAAGATGCACTAAAAAGTAAAAAAATAATTGCATATTCTTGTGCCAATTTTAGTTCACCAAAGCAAAAATTTTTAAATATATATGTACAATTATTTTTGGAGGCGGTGTCAGCATAGAGAAATTCACATAACTTTTGGACACCGCCTCCAAAAATAACAATAATTGTACATATATATTTAAAAATTTTTGCTTTGGTGAACTAAAATTGGCACAAGAATATGCAATTATTTTTGTACTTTTTAGTGCATCTTTTGTTAAGTCGGGTTTCCATTTTGTCAAAATAGGTTTTATTTCTCGCTTTTTAGTGACTTTGAAGTTCTATAACTGATTTTATTTGTCTAAATATGGGTAGACCTACTAAACGACGAACTAATTTTTAGTGAATTTTTATATAACACTTTTTTTTTACCCGTTTTTTTTTTTTTTTATAATTTTTAGTGCATTTTTTTATAACAGATTTTCAGTTTTCTTTACAAGGAATTTGGTTTTTATTTGTAAAATTTTTTTTTTTTGGGGTCGGTTTTTTTTTTATGGAAAAATTTTTTTTGAAGTCGGTTTTTAAAAAAATTTTCTTATTTTCCCATTATGAATGAGTATACCCTTTTAAAAAAAAAAAAAATTTCGCAGAAATCGGTTATCACATATAAAATGAGGATTTTCCTCGATTTTCCGGAGATCCCCTCATCAGAATGCGATTTGGTGACAATGGGACCAATCGGGAATCAAACCCTTTAAAACAAAAAAAAAAATTCAAAATCGGTTCATAAATGACGGAGTTCTGAGGTAACAAACATAAAAAAAAAAAAAAAAAATATAGACGAATTGAGAACCATCCTCCTTTTTTGAAGTCGGGTTAAAAAGTAGGAAACACCAATAACAGTTTTGAGCACGGGACTCATGATGTAGTAACATTTTCTATATAAAATAGCAATGATTATTTATATGCAATGCTCAATTGCCATTTAAATCCCAGTGCCGATTATCGCCGACTGCAACGTAGCCGATCGTTACAAAAAACGTACAGTCTAATCTGTAATTCCATTTCACTCCCCATATAAAATCATCCTTGTATAGTCTGGGTATAGATGTTTTCACAACAAAAACAATAAAATTATTGAAATATCACAGATATGTAAATGTTTAAAAACAATGATAAAATTATTTAAATTAATGAATAAAACTTGATGACAACAATTAAAAAAAAATAAAAATCATAAAATCATGCACTCTCTTTATAATAAGGTCCCCCAATTTTTATCAAAACAAAACAAATGGGCCAAGAGCTAGTGGCAGGCACATTGAAATATCACGGATATGTAAATGTTTAGCTAGCAGAGCAACCTGAGCAGAACACCATTAAAATTGTCTCATAATAAGACGCTAATTAAATGCTAATTAAATTCCCTAATTAAAAATTAAATTAGCAGCATTTAATTAGCTTAATAATTTGATATTTAATAAAATATAATCAATTGTTTTTTTAAATAATGCTCTGCTAGCTTAGCATTAAGCTAGCAGAGCACGCGGTAACACAGTACATCAGAGAGCATTTAATTGCTCTTGTAATGAGGCAATTTAATTGGCATGTAATAAGCGTTTAATTATGAGACAATTATAATTGTGTTCTGGTCAGGTTGCTCTGCTAGTTTAATTTAACCTGGCGAAAACAATAAAAATAAAAATAAAAATGCACTCGCTTTATAAAAAGGTCCGACAATTTTTATCAAAACAAAACAGATGGACCAAGAGCTAGTAGCAGGCACATTTACGATATGTGAGTACGGTTCATGTTCAGTTGAGTTATCTCATAAGCCTTGCCTAATATAGGCTGGGGTTTCCGAATCTCGGCCGATTGTTCTTTCAAAAGCTATAGGCTTTGGAATTTCATTTGCGTAGAAAAATAAAAATAAAAATTTCTTTATCAAATTACGATACTCATTTATCAAATTCATTAAAACTGTGCGAAAAGGGCAATATTTTTACCATATAATGGAATTTACCAAAATACGATTTTATTTTATTTTATAAGTCGGAAAAAGTTTTGTTTTCCAAAGATACAACCCAAACCTGTAAGGCACTAAAGGAATCACCGACCATGATTCATAATCCCCTTTTGATGTGGGCTCACTCACTACACTGTGAGCTGTCTACTAAAAACAAGTAATGTAACAACTAACTGAGTTAAATGCTTGAATTCCCAGTATATACTGAGCTTATGGAAAAATTTTTCAAACAAAAGTTGTTTATTTAAAAAAAAAATTTTTGTTATTATATTTTTGCACATTTACCCAAACAAGGTCCGATTTTGCCCATTAACGAACTTGATTTTACTTGTTTGCTCTAGAACACACACAAAAAATTTCAGTTCGTTATCTCTCTTCGTTCTTGAGTTATCGGGTTCACGAACAGACGGATGGACGGACAGATAGACGTACGGACGGACATGTGGACATGGCCGAATTAGGCCATTTTATGAACACATATGCCAAACATTCATGCCTACGATCAATATTTTTAAGCGTTACAAAGTCGTGATCAAACTTAATATTCCTCGTATATTTACATATACTGGGTATAAAAACCTGATCCCATTATGAACCTACTGAAGTGCCGTTAATCTACCTGATCTTAGCTCATCCTTACATAGTATAAAAGAAAGTTTCCCAGCCGCGTCTGTCTGTCTGTTCGCGATTTACTAAAAAACTACTGCACCGATTTTCATGCTGTTTTCACCAATGGATAGAGTGGTTGTCGAGGAAGGTTTTAGTATATAATTTGTCTGCCAGGAGTGGGGATGTAGACATTTTGACTGTTATTTATATAAGCATGCAACAGGCAGCAGTCTGCATAAAGTGATTGACATGTAACAGGGGATCATCTATGAATACAGTCCATTGTTTATATTTGTTTCGATTTCTATTCACATAGTGAATCATTTTAAAATTAATATTAAGTTATTTATTTTTGTAGTAATATGCATAGATAGCGATGCATACCGAAAATACGTTTTAATAATTTGCCTATAGATGACAGTATACACAACATGAGTACTTCAAAAATTTTGCCAATAGGTGGCAGTGCATACAACAAATGTATTTAAAAATTTAACGCAATTTACCAGTCCTTGACGGGAGAAAATATTATGTCACTTGGTTATAAGGGCGTTACAAAATTTTTGCGGGCGAAGTCGCGACGGGTAATAATACTATGACGGGTAATAATACTTTTACTCACATATAGAAAAGATGACTGATTTTTTGTTTGTTACGATTTTACTCAAAAACTACTCAACCAATTTTACCGAAAGCTACATCTCGTCGGAGTAACATTGGCTGTTTTATATTTTATGTAAAGAACTTGTGCGAAGCCATTCAACAAGTTGCTTGTTGAATAGCAAAGGGTTAGCTAGTAGACTATAAAATGGGGACTACAGACGTGCAATCTGTTCAGGAATATTTTTAGGACAAATGAATGTTCGGTAGTAGGTTGCTAGTCTGTATAGCTGTTGCAGAACAAAATTACATGTCCTTGATCTGGTTGCTGTAAAATTATTTGATATTTTGTGGGAAGAGTTTAATGTGGCTGTACAATTTGCTCGTGTGTAGCGATATTTGCAACATATTATCAAAAATTTTATGTTTTCCTAATATTTTTTTATGTTTTATTACATAGATTGATTACTTTATATACTTTATTACTTTTATACTTTATTTTTGTATTGATTATAATATATTTTTGTAAAAATTTTTACAAAATACATACAAATAAATAAACTAGAGATACATACAAATAAACTAGTAGATAAATAAACTACAAATTAAATGAGATAGATACAGACAAGATGACAAGTGATTGAATTTTTAAGATAGTGTAATAAAGTAATGCTCCCAATTTTGGTTGCACGTCTGTAGGCAAAAAATTATTTGGACGGAGTTCAATGTTGCTGCACAATCCGCGTTTGGAGCCTACATAAGGTTTAAACACATATTTGTCGAAATATGTATAGTTTTGCAACTTAGAATGTATTTTTTCTGTCATCTCCAACGATGGTGGTAATGAACAACAACCTACAACGTGTGTATATATTTTTCACTTTTGTTTAATTGTATTCAGGAATCAGAGCGTGTTTACTATGTGATTTTTTGTTGTAACATAATATTATGTATATTATATGTTATAAGCATGCAAAAACAGTGGCGGTCAAATATAAATTTAATCAAAATTTATGTCAGGCCAAGTTGAAGCATAGACGCCTCCTACCTACTATGTTTACAGGAAGGATTAATGGCGATTTTTAAGCCTCTATCTCAGGGGGAAAAAATCTATGAAGCTCAATTTTAAAACCTAACGTGATAACATCTGACGGTATGCACCAAATTGCAACATTACAACTTTAATAGTTTCCGAGATATTTAACTCTGAAAAACTGACATTTTGCGGATTGCCTCACTCACTCACTCATCAATTATTTTCTTGGGTACTTTCAGTTGTCCTAGAAAGTTTTTGGTAGGAAGATAGGTCTTAGGCTGAAACACACATTGAAAAGTCTGAAAATTGGAAATTTACCTTCCCCGCTGAGAGGAGTGAAAATTTATTCCTCATAAACGGTACTTGATAGAAGAACTCTGTTTGCACAAAAAATTTTCCTTTTCTTAAAGGAAACAACGTTTGTTTGAATAATTTTTTCACAAAATTTATAGATTAATTATCAAAATTAATTATCATTAGCGATGTGTCTATAGCCACTCTAGCGACCAGTTTTAATCCGATCAGATAGCAATTTGATATGTGAGATGTTATGTTATGTATAGAGTTAGGGGAAACAATAAAATTTGGTTAAAAAATTGAATAATAGATAAAAAGTTATAGAATAAAACAGTTTTCGAAATTATATAGAAAAAAAATTTTACATACTTTTTATTTTGTTTCTTATCATTTTAATTGGTTTACCTAATATTTACAGAAATATTTACGATTAACGATTTAAGATTGAAAATTAATATCTTTGTATACAGCTTGTTTTTTAAAGTACACCCAATCTGGAATACTGTATAGTGTATCTATCGCTGTCTATATTTAATGTACTATGATATGGTTTACTTTGTCACACTTAAAAAATCAGTATTGTATTATAACATAAATAACTATTATACTTATCACTCTCTAACAACAATCATTTATATATAGTTGCATCTTACTGGTGCATGTATACATCGTCGTTATTGCCTGTCGTGTGAGTTTAATTCCTTATCATAGTGTTAGTGATACAAATAACATTATATCATGGCATACTGTGCATATACAGTGATAGATGCACAACACAATGTTGCTATTGGGTCTATTTAATCTACGTAGTGTATATTACAGTTTATTTTCTACAACTTTACTAATACATTTTTCGATTTTTCTAATATAAAGAGAGAAATTTTATATTGTGTGTTTTCTTCTTCTCTAAAATATCTAGACTATATGAAATGTGTACTTAGCAAGTTTGTTTTTTTGTATATTAAGTGTAATAAAATCCGACCACTTGCCAACTCAAAAATGGAATATCCTGTACCTGGGAAACTTACACAATAAATATATATGAATCATTTTTGTTAATAAACTTGGTCCTTACATAGATTTCACTACTTTTGAAGGCGAACATTTTTTTTTTGCTTGGATATCACTGCTTTTTATATGCGAAAACCCCTCATATATTTTTGTTTACTGTCCGATAAAATTATAATGAATAAATAAATTATTGCAGGCGTTACATTTTTTACTTTTTCAAATAAAAACAACAACCCTCCGTTATACAAAATATTGAGGTTATACCGATAAGACGGTCTCCATACAATGAAAAAATGTTACAAGAGTAAAGTCGGAACAAATTAATATTACCTTAATTTATATATTAATCATTTTCTCTCTATTTCTAATATTTACAAAAGATCAGACTAAGGATCAGACAAAGGCTCAGACTTTTTTGGTGCCTCAATTTATTCAAAAAGGTGTTTACAATCATTATTGATACAAATCCTTAGGAATACAAACAATACCCAAAAATAATTATTTTGGTACAAAGAAAGATCTGAAAATGTAAATATCAGGTAAAATCCCAATCGATTTTGGAATATACTATTTATAGACCAAATTTATTTGCTTTATGGAAAATTTAAACAAAAATTTTAAAACAACTTATATTGAACAAAAAAACAATATATTCTGTAAAATAATCAATTTTGAGAATTTTTAGTGTATAAACGAACGTCAATTAACAATTTAGCCCAATTTAAATTTTTATAATATCTTATTCCCGAACTTGAACTTACTTTTTAAATCAAATTTTAGTTCGTTATCTCTTTTTTGAGTTATAGTGTTATTAACAGAAAGACAGATGGACGGACGTTTATGCGGATATTGACTAGCTAGGTCATTTTAGGAACAGGTATATAAACTTTTTTTTCTACAATCAATACTCTCAACCTTTACAAAATCAGGACTAAACTGAATATACCCTTTTTTATAGTATATATATACCGAGTATTAAAACATAGAACCTGTTTTTAACTGTTTTAATTTGTTTGTGAAATCCGTCCATGTACAGAGCGACATTTACACCCTGTACGGATGTATAAATAATAAAAATTCATAAAGGAAAATCTTATATTTTCATACATATAGGATATTATTTATATCATATATGTTTTAGGTGTGTCTAACATATATTTTTTTAATATTTTCACTATATATATATATATATATATATATATATATATATATATATATGTATATGTATTATGCATATATATATTTATTTATTTTTATGCTCCAAATAATTTTTTGACAAAAACAGTCGACGAAAAGAAAAATATGTGGAAATAAAGAAAATGGCAAGAGCCCATCAATTTCGAAGTTAACATTTCTTTCTTTTCGTACTTAAAATGTATATATTATTTTGAATACTATATATCTACATACAACAACAAATAAAAAAAAAACTTAAAGTGTGTGTTATTCATAGTACATTCAAGGAATTCGGATACATGATAAATAGTGTGATTTATTGTAGAAAGGTGTTTTGATATCAGCTTTGAAATTTTATCCTACATTTAAGATTCACACAATTTGTTTGGGTAATTTTTAACAACAAAATATAAAGAATGTCGTCGACTCATGAATTGGCATATGTTACAGTAAACTTAGGGCAAGTTAAATATAAAATTTTTCTATACCAAAAACTCTTGTTGTACCTTTACGCAAATTTTTTGGAATATTTTGTATAGATATTATTCGTCTTAGCTCTAATTATATACATATCATGGTGAAATTGTATCTTATCAATAAAGATTATTAAAATAAACAAAGAGATCTCTAGGTTTTTTTGAAATTATATTTCAAATTTTGCCCCTATTCCTAGAACATTTGTTTGTTTTATAAATACGTATTTCGACTACAATGTAGTCATCATCAGTATGAATTAGCTAATCGTAACTAACTTTTGTCACTAAAGTGAGTGTATCTACGTTAACCTTGACATTCAGGTATTGTACTTTTATTTTTGAAAAAATAAAAATCCAATACCTGATTGTCAATGTTAACGTAGATACACTCACTTTAGTGACAAAACAAACGCCGCATAGTCACCAAAGAATACCGCCAATAAATAGGTGGGGCTCTCCACACACCTAATCCAGTAGTCAGGAAACTTAAATAATCCTCAAGTCAAGTTAAAGTTAGTGAATGGGCAGAATCGAACCGTACTTCCCCTCGACACGGGGGCGGAAATTTCAATCATTGAAACCCTAAGTGATATAAGCAAATTTAAAATCATAAAATGTTCCTTTTTTAAGGATAAACAACTTTTGTTTGAAACCATTTGTCTAATCTCTTATATACTGGGTATTCAAGCAATTACCTCAGTTAGTTTTTATTTGTACTTATTATATAGATAGAAATTTGTCTTAGCACAGAAATTCTATGAAGAATGAAAAACACGATATAAATATTTATTAACAATGCAATAACTTGTTAGTTTTATATATCACCGTACTATATTACAATTTTCTATGACTTTTGATTCAATGCAATATTATTATTAGTGTAGAATGAATTTATCCAAATAAGAGAAATTCGAAAAACTATTTAGCAAATTTTTGAAATGAATTTATTACAAATTTTTTAGATAGAAGAAAATATATTGACTTTTATGTATTGCAATCTTATATTTGATTGAACAATTCGTAGATGTATGGAATAATTTGCATACATTTAAAAATATATGAACAAAGTTTGATATGTTAATATATTTGCAAAATATTTTTGTGTATGGCATCTACTTTTTTCAATTGTATAATAAAGCCTTGTGAACGGTTATGTCGGTGATGAAAAACTGAACAAGTATATTTTAGTGAAATTTAAAAACTTATTTTAAGCCAGTCAGTTACTAAAGGGAGTATTGAGAAACTGAACCTAAAGTTTCTCCTAAATCTTTGAATACATTTCCAGGTTTGTAGGGACGTTAATCACGTATCAACAAAAAAAATGATAAAAAGTCCTAATTTATTATTATTTTGTATTGATCTAAGTAACAAATTTAATTCAAATAAGAATCGATAGATTGCGTTAATAATATTTTAAAATACGGTGGTAAATGAGCGCTTCAACCTGTACACATACGGTACCTTAAACATTACGATAAACGGATATATTTATCGACGAACACACGTATTTGACTAATAATTCAAATAATTTAATCTTTTTGTCTGCATAAAGTTTAAGATTTGCTTCGTGTTTGGTTTTGATTTTCTGTTTCGTCAACTCTTCTTTGAACTTGGAATTTTATTTGCTTCGTGTTTAGGTTTTGTTAGGAGTTTTTTTGCTCATTTTTGACTCGAATGAATATTTTTTGTTTGAACAAATTTTTGTACCTCACGCCGTTTAGAAGACACGTTTTCTGATATAGTAGATCAATTTGAAAATTTAAGAGATGGAAGAAAATTGTTCAAATAAATATGTTGTCCAATAAAATGAATAGTTTTCGCAAAATCTTTAATTAACTACTAGATTTAGAAAAACGAAATGTTAAAATTTCACTTGAAATATTGAGTTTATCAAAAAAATGATAATCACAAAATTTTAACAATTTAAAGCCATAATTTTAACTGGATGTGCACAAGGGGAAACTGTATTTAAATCTCGAATTCCTTTAATTCAGAATGATCTTCTGTTCGAATTCACACGATTACATTATCCCCTGCTATAGCCTGCTTTGCAATGACTATAAAGAAGTCTCAAGGGCAGACAGTAAAATTTGCGGGCAATGGGCAATTCTACGTAGCTTGGTCACGCGTTAATTAGATCTCCCAGTAGCTTGGTGGCACCAACTAATATATTATTGAAGAATATTTTATACAAAGAAGTGTGGTAGATAATATTTTTTCTATCAGTATGACTATATTCTATAAATCTAATATTAAATTAAACAAATCGCTAAAACTAAAACTTATCAATCAAAATCAAACTTGGCGCGGCGAAACCGCGGTCAAAAGCTAGTAATATATATAACTCAATGAGATTCAGCATGCTTATTTATGATTATAATTGGTACAAATTAAACTGCAATGAAATTTTTACTAGAATATTTTTAAAAAGATTATCATAAATGAAGAACCTAAAAATAAAAATTCAATCAAAATGAAAAAACAAATCATAAATAGGTTATTATTATTATCATTAGCATTAATGAGCTAATAGAAAACCTCTCACAAATAAAATGAATAAAACATTGTAATACCCCATACAGGAACCCCCAGAGTTAAACTTCGGCCCCATGCCTGGGTCAGTCCTGGGAAGCCTATCTTGGCACACCTACATTGCTCCATGCTTGGGCCTTAACTGGGCACTCAGCTTTGGCCATTCCAATGATGACCCAGGTATGGGCCAACAACGAATAACCCAGCCTTGGCCAAGCCTAGAGACACCCTAACTTGGGCCAAGACTGAGTAACCCAGCCTTGGCCAAGCCTAGAGTCACCCTATCTTGGGCCATGACTGAGTAACCCAACCTCGGTCGTTGAATCGTAACCCTAACTTGGGCCAAGACTGAATAATCCAGCCTAGGCCAAGCCTAAAGTCACCCTAACTTGGGCCAAGACTGAGTAACCCAACCTCGGCCGTAAATAGTAACCCTAACTTGGGCCAAGACTGATTAGCCCAGCCTTAGCCAAGTCTGGAGTCACCCTAACTTGGGCCAAGACTGAGTAACCCAGCCTCGGCCGTTGAATGGTAACCCTGACTTGGGCCAAGACTGAGTAACCCAGCCTTGGCCAAGCCTAGAGTCACCCTATCTTGGGCCATGACTGAGTAACCCAACCTCGGCCGTTAAATAGTAACCCTAATTTGGGCCAAGACTGATTAGCCCAGCCTTAGCCAAGTCTGGAGTCACCCTAACTTGGGCCAAGACTGAGTAACCCAGGCTCGGCCGTTGAATGGTAACCCTGAGTTGGGCCAAGACTGAGTAACCCAGCCTTGGCCAAGCCTAGAGTCACCCTATCTTGGGCCATGACTGAGTAACCCAACCTCGGCCGTTAAATAGTAACCCTAACTTGGGCCAAGACTGATTAGCCCAGCCTTAGCCAAGTCTGGAGTCACCCTAACTTGGGCCAAGACTGAGTAACCCAGCCTCGGCCGTTGAATGGTAACCCTGACTTGGGCCAAGACTGAGTAACCCAACCTTGGCCAAGCCTAGAGACACCCTAACTTGGGCCAAGACTGAGTAACCCAGCCTTGGCCAAGCCTAGAGTCACCCTATCTTGGGCCATGACTGAGTAACCCAACCTCGGTCGTTGAATCGTAACCCTAACTTGGGCCAAGACTGAATAACCCAGCCTAGGCCAAGCCTAAAGTCACCCTAACTTGGGCCAAGACTGAGTAACCCAACCTCGGCCGTTAAATAGTAACCCTAACTTGGGCCAAGACTGATTAGCCTAGCCTTAGCCAAGTCTGGAGTCACCCTAACTTGGGCCAAGACTGAGTAACCCAGCCTCGGCCGTTGAATGGTAACCCTGACTTGGGCCAAGACTGAGTAACCCAGCCTTGGCCAAGCCTAAACACACCCTAACTTGGGCCAAGACTGGGTTGGGCATTTACAGAGTAGCGGAAGTGTGAGGGAGGGGGTCAAACAGTCTATCTGAATAATATGTATACATATATTAAGTATACGTAAACACTCCGTTGTTCTCTCTCTTTCCTATCTGCTAATATCGATTTTTATTACTTCTCCTTTCAAAGTATACTCATTGCCATGATAAACTCTTGGAAACCCTTAAGTGGACAATTCCTGTCGTTTTCAGTTTAGTTGTCGAACTGCTTCAGTCACATCATTTCAAATTGTGGTTTTTCTAAACAACTCTAACCATGTCTAGTTCTTATTCACGTGTTAAAAAGTGGCGTGCATTACACAAAGCTGAAAAAGTTTCACCTGATAAAAGTGAGCTAAATGTTAGTCAACCAAGTGTAAGTAACCTAACTATCAACACGTGTGCAAGTGAAAACAATAATGCTACAGAGCAATTTCGTTCACAAGTGAATGATAGTTTTAGTGTTACTGATCGACATTTGGATAGTAGCAGTGATAATAGTATCAGTAATGATTGTATTGTAAATACTGTCGATACTGAGCAAGTTTTAGATGATAACATATCTAATTCATCACAGCAAAGTTATGAAGAATTTACAAAAAAAAAGGCACTAAGTGAGAAACTTCGTTGTTGGAGTTTAGATAATATAAATATTTTGACATTAAATGTAGTTACTCAACTGTTGACAATACTGAGAGAAGAAGGTCATGAAGATTTACCCAAAACTTCTCATCAATTATTAGGAACGAAGCACTGTCGGCCGATGAAGTCATTAACAAGCAATCGAGAAACAGATGGTACTTACATATATACTGGAATTAAAAATGCCCTACAAAAAGTAATATCTCCTGATATTTATACCGAAAATACGATATCAGTACAATTGCATATTGATGGAGTTTCAATCTATAATAATTCATCGGTTCAAGTATGGCCTATTCTATTAAAAGTTCACCATCGTGATTACGAAAGCAAGCCTGTAACAATTGCGTTATACTGTGGTGACTCCAAGCCTCATTCTGCAAATAATTACTTACGTGACCTTGTAAAAGAAGCTAATGATTACATTTTGAACGGACTTATTCTTCATGAAGTTAAATATTCTTTTAAAATTTTTTGTATGGTGGCAGATTCACCTGCGAGAGCTTTCATAAAAGGTGTGAAAAATCCAGGGGGTTTTTTTGCATGTGAAAGATGTACAGTCGAAGGTATTACTAAAAATCACAAGCGTGTTTATCCGGATATGAACTGTGAGTTACGAACAAGGAAGTCATTTAAGAAAAAAACAGGCAGAACACCATGTAAAAGACGAAAAATGTATATTATTAAAATTGAAAAAGTTTGATCCAGTGCAGGAGGTGGTTTTAGATTCGATGCATTTATTATATCTTGGGGTGATGAAAAATATCCTAGAAAAATTACTTGTGGTGAAAAAACATAGTGCTCGGTTAAAAAAATGTAAAACTGAAGTTTTGAAAAAAATAATGAAATCCATATCTAAAGATATTCCCGAAGAGTTTGAAAGGAAATTGTATGATACTGACCAAGTTTCAAAGTGGAAAGCCACTCAATTTCGGTTTTTTTTATTATACATTGGACCTATAGCTTTCAAAAATGTACTATCTGAAAATAAATATCGTCATTTTTTATTACTATTTGTCGCATGTAGAATTTTAAACGACGAATTGAACGCAGTAAGATTTGTTGACTATGCACAAGATCAGCTGAGAAAATTTTTTGAATTACTGCCGTCGGAATATGGAGAAGATTCTCAAGTTCTCACCATGCACAATTTAACACACATATCAGATGACGTTCGTTACTTTCAAGTTTCATTAAGTGAAATATCGGCATTTTGGGGAGAAAATTATATCAGTTTATTTAAAAATTTAATAAAGTCACCATACAAACCACTCACTCAAATAGCAAATCGATTAGACGAATTAGAGAATGCTGACCATATAAAAATTAAAAAAAAGAGAGCCTTGTGTGAGTGCATCTACGAACGTGTTATTGAATCAGTTGAATACAATAAAAAACTATATTTCAAGGTTAAAAAAGTTCATTTACGTGGAGTTACTCTATATTGTAATCATCCTGTCGCGGTATCCTGGCTCTCTTTATCCTCAAAGGAGCGCTGCCCGAACCTGCAATGATTCCGATACTCGACAAAACAAAAAAAAATATATTAGTAAACGATATTACTAAATATTTTGTAATTGGAACAACACGCACGTTTTTGTTTAAAGAAAAGAAAAAAAAAATTAAATTAAACACAAGTTTTTACGAAACAAAAAAAAAACCTGATTTTATTGCTTTAAAAAAAAATGATTATCCAATTTCTTTTTCAACAATTATTTTAATTCTTTTTCACACAATGTTAAATTTCGAATTACTTGATCAAATTACTTGTACAAATTCCAACTTTAACTTGATCTGGATTGAACACGAATTTTATACTTTGAACTAACAGACAATACTTGATATTAAACTTTTATACTAATCGCACAATGATCGATTTAAAACTCTGAACGAATCGCACAATGGCCGATTTAAAAACTCTTCGGACAATGGTCGATTTTAAACTCTGAACGAATCGCACAATGGCTGATTTAAAAACTGATTTGAATCGACAGTGGTCACGGTTTATATACCCACCATGGGTCGTTCTAGAATATTATTGTTTTTTTTTTGAATAAATATTTTGTTTTTGACAATATATTTTTGCATGGAGGCTTCTAGAATATTTTAGTATATCAACACCCATGGACGTAGTCGGAGTGTTCAGATTATTTATAAAATTAATTAAAAATTATACCTCTCCTTGGGTTTGACCCATAGTCATACCCCGCTTGGTTGATATTTAAGCAGAGACTTAATGCACCGGGCCGTGTCAATTTAAAATCTATACACAAATTGTATGATACATTCATAACTGTAAGCTAGCTTACGTCTGTTTACAAAAATTGTCTTGTTTTTACAAAATTATTTATTTGTGATCTGTTTATGTTATTTTGTAAAACATTCAATTTGTATAAATAACTTTTGATTCTCTTAAATTAAATTATATGCAATAATTTTTTTCAATTTTTGATTTTTTTCTTTCTAAATAGAAAAACTTTAAAAAGTATCTATTAACCTTATTATCATTTTTCGACTAAAAAAAAAAACTTTGTTTAAGAAAAAAAATAAATCGAGCTATATTATTTTCTTTTTGTACTTTCAAAAAAAAACTCCTTCTTTTTGCAAGGAGAAAAATATTGTTATCTAAAATATTTTTCGTAATATTTTACTTTCATAATTAAAATGTGTGTTGGATCAAAAAAAATTATTCTTAATAATTTTCATTACAACAATCCAAATAATGTAATTCAATTGCACAACAATAAAATCTTTGTCATTGACAGTTTATTAAATGTACGAAGTAATCCTGCGACTGAAGAAGATATAAACAATTTATATATCTATGGTACGATAGAAGATAGTAAGAAAGAAGTTTTCGATTTTCCTACTTCGTCTATTGACGTAGGTGTAATGGAAGTTGTTTCTTGGAAAAAGCAAAAAGTCATTGTAAAACTTTCTCATGTGAAGAGTAAATGTATTCTTTTTAATATAAACTACTCCAAAATTGTAATGACTCTATTACATGTTTGAATGTATGCACAAAATGAACATTATGTTCAACAATTTTAAAGATAATTATATTCGAAACAAAATTTTCAATATTCTAATTTTTTAAATTATTCGAAATACATACTGAAATTATAAAATTATTTATAATTAATTAACTATTATTAACTATGAACATAGTTAATAATAGTTAATAATAAATAGTTAAGTAATTAATTCTAAATAATTTTATAATTTCAGTATTTTGAATAATTTAAAAAACTAAAATTATAATATTGAAAATTTTGTTTCTAAAATAATTATCTTTAAAATTGTTGACATAATGTTCATTTTATATAATACACACATAAACATACACAACACATAGACAAATACTCTGTTACATATACAAAATAATGTTGATTTGAAGAAAATAAATTTAAACTTTTATATTTCGAAAACAAAATTGATGTTTTTATTTAAACACATTTTTATTTAAACACATTGATGTTTAAATAAAGAAATAAATATATATGTTACGGTCAAAACTCTTAACAGGTCAAAAGTACGTTTGACCGTAGGCTTTCGACAATTTTGTCTGAAATAACAGTGAAAAGTACTATTGCCTAATGGAGCTGGTCAAAAGTAGTTTTGACTAACTGATTCACAAATTCAGATATGGTATACCAGGATCATTTGACTAAATTTGTGATTTTGCAACCATTGACATCAAAAAGATCTACAGAAGTTCGGAGCGCCAAGTATTTTGCATTCCGATAATAGAAGAGAGGTTGTGAATTAAATTATAAAAGAATTAGCATTATATTGGCCTGAGCTGAAACTTGTAACTGGGAAACCAGAGTTAAGGTTCCGTAGAAAGGGCGTTTTCTCAACGTAAGACGTTGAGAAAATGCTAGCGTCGTGAATGCAAGATAATAAAACCACTAACTGGTCCAATGGTCTCAAATTCGTGCAATTAATGAAAAACAGAGCGTTACGTTATATGTAGTTTTAAAAAAATCCGTAATACGTAATTTTCTTTTTTCATTATTTAACTGCCAATTTTTAAGTACTTGTTACTTTTTCTTTGTATTAGTTACAATAACAAACCTTTGTAATAAACAATTTCGCAATATTAAATATATAAATAGTTTTATTTCCATTCCAAACAAATGGGAATATGCATGGAAATTTTTTTTCACTTCAATTGAACCATGTTTACTTGATAAATATCAAGGTAAAATTACTTTTTAAATAACTTTAAAAATAAGCGAGATATGAATGATTGATATTCCCGATTAGACAAAGAGGGTGATAGCCCTCTTGCCATGACATGTGACGTCATAATACGCTATCACCATTTAAAATACACGTAAAACTCCGTTTTGCAAGAAAGAGACAGATAATAATGTTAAAAAGCTTATAGCTTCCTTGATATTTGTCGGATTTTAATTTCGTTTTTAAATATTATTTCAATATTAACAGTATTTTCATATTCTGAAAATAAATGTGAAAAAAAATTTTCATGCATATTCCCTATTAAAAGTAAATTTGACTGTCTAGCGATTAAAAGTAGTTTTGAGCAGAAGCGTCAGTCAAAACCACTTTTGACCGCAAATGTTCAGTCAAAAGCACTATTAATCAATGATTTTCAGGCGATTTTTGCCAGTTAAAAGTACTTTTGATCGGTTAATTGACTTTTGATCGAGTTTTGACTGTAACATATATATATATATATATAGATATGAATATAGTTTTATATAGTCTGTTAGTTAGTTAGTGTTGTGACTATCGGAATGCATCGGAATGCAAGGTCATACTTGGTTAGTTGTACTTGATAGATTTCTTATGGGTAGAGTGACTCTGCGCATGTCCACAGAGTTTTTGACTGTTGGTTTTAGTTTATTAGTCAGTCTTGTAAGTTCATGGATATAAGATACAGTGTTTTCAGCCTACGTTTGATTTTTGTGGATTATTAATATTAAGTATTTTTGGAGTGCTAATTTTATAATTTAGTAAAATGTCGGATACACAAAAGCAATATGCAGTAGTCGAATTCGATGAAACAATTGATGGAAAAAAATTGGTGGAATTAGTTCCGACTTCTTGGCTAACTTTAAACGACACGTTATGTTATTGGCCGCCTGAAAACCTGATACACAAGGTTGGGGAATTAGTGAAAATTCAAGATGATGCTGATGAAACATGGGATACATATCCAATCGAGATTATCACTAAAGCAAGTAAGTAAAGAAAAACATCAATTACTTTTTTAAATGATCTTATTCGAAGTGCTGTCTTCTGATTAACTTAATGGTCTAAGATCCGGCATTAGAAAACCTTCCCTCATCTGTTAATTGAATGAAATAATTTTTAAAAGGCAGATAACAATATTATAAATGTAGGAGTGCAATGTCTGCCACCGTAGTCCTGCTGCCTATATCATATTAATTAATTAATTAATTAATATGATATAGTGTCTTTGTTTGTTGCTCGAACAAATATATTTGTCTCTCTCTCTGCGTAGAACACATTTTTTGAAAATTTTATTACTTAAAAATTTTTTTATATAGGCTTCAAATAATTTAGTTATATATTTATTATATAAAATATATTTTATAATATCACAGTAATAAAATTTTCAAAAAATGTGTTCTACGCAGAGAGAGAGACAAATATATTTGTTCGAGCAACAAACAAAGACACTATATCATATTAATTAATTAATTAATTAATATGATATAGGCAGCAGGACTACGGTGGCAGACATTGCACTCCTACAGTTATAATATTGTTATCTGCCTTTTAAAAATTATTTCATTCAATTAACAGATGAGGGAAGGTTTTCACTAATGCCGGATCTTAGACCATAATATTTATCAAATACGTTTTCAAAGTTTTAATAATTCTTATTATTTATGTCATTGTTGTAATTTTATTCTTTTTTATACATGACGCAGTGTTATCTAATAATCAAACATTAAGTTTATTCTACTATAAAATAATTTTTTTTAACCGAAATTATTAATTTAGAAAAAATACTTTTAAACAATAACAACTATTTAACTACTATGTGTTTATAGTTTATATCACTGTCATCTTTATATTACTCAATATTATTGGTCTCGACGTTTTTTTTATTTTTATATTTAATTATTAGCAATGTGCGTTATATGGTTTATTGTCATTTCAGAAGATTACGAACAAGGCTCCCGAAGATTACAAAAGTCTTTCAAAAGACGCAATGTTGACAGTTCTGAAAATGAGTCACAACCAAGTCAAGATAGTCAAGTTATGATGATGAAAACTGCAGCTGTAGCTCGGGCTTTAGCCAATCCGAAACCGCTGATAGATGATCTATCGTTAACCGAAATTTTAGAAGAAACACTCACGGAGGATTCCACAAAGGATAATGTTATTATTAACGATTCAGTTTCTCGTAAAGACGGGACGACATCAAAATTGCTGCCGACGAAACGTCAAGGTATTTACAATTGTTTTATTAATTGGCTATCATTTAATTCACAAAAAGTAATCACAGACAAATATATGTAACAGTTATAATTAAGTCATTAACGTATTAATTAATATATAAAAAATAATATGAAAATCTTGTGGTAATTAGTAAATTAATGTTCTTAAGAAGTCTACTTGTAAAAACTTAAACAATAAAAAATAATCTTGAAGTCATTAAAAGCTATTTGCAGATTTTAATGAAATTAATAATCATAATAATAATTATAATAATGATACATTTATATTGTATAAAATAATTATTATTACTATTAAAATATTAAAATTAATTACCACATCTATTATTATAATTTTTAATACTTTTGTATGATTTGCAGAAATCGTCGATTTCAATGATCTAGCGAATTACCTGGAAGGTGTAATCCAAAAGGAGTTCAAAAAAATGAAACAGAGTCTTGAGCTCTCCATGACTGATAAATTTCAAAAAATTCTAAAAACCATCCAATATTCGACCGATCCTACCGAGAAACAGAAAGCCTGGCAGGACCTTGGCAATGATTTGCCATTTGACTCAATCGAAAAATTTTTAATTTTCGAACAATCGCTAACAAAAGATGAGGAGAAAAAAAATCATTGGTAGTTACAAAATATTCACAAATTACTTACGGATTATTAAAATATTATTGACTAATTATTTAAAAATTACTTATTAATTATTTACAGGTTATTTACAAATGATTTAAATGTTATTTTGTAATCATTTACAGATTGATATCTTTCAAATGATCACGGCTGGATCCGTTAACTGTGAAGATGTCCAAAAAATAATCGCAAAACTGATAAAAAAAAAGTATCCAACTAAAGTACAGCGGATGTGGGAAAAAAATCAAGGGAGTTGGAAAAAAAAGTTATAAAGACACGGAGTCTTTCAAAATTATGGAAAGTAAGTTAATGGTTCATTTAAATATTAATTTTGATTTTACAACTATGTTTATTGTTTCAGATTTTCTCCTGGCTAAGTATCATATATCCCAAGATAAACTGGAGATAATCAGTTGGGTTAGTCGATTTTTATCAGGTGCAAAGGATAGAGAAGGCGGCCGAGCTCACCGTGAAAATAAAAATAATCAGCAACTCGACTAGAAATTTTCACCTGACTCTGATAAGGACCGAATCTGGTTCAACTGATTTATAAACTAAATAGCGAAAATGTAAGAATGTAAGTGCAAGTAACATGAAAAAAACATTTAGTTGAAAAAATTTTTTTCGAAAGTTTTCTCTTAGTATGTTTTTAAAATTTTGTAACGCGGCAAGTTTTAATTTAAAATATTTGAATCAAAACAAAACAAATTACTTGCCGCGTTGTAAAATTTTAAAAACATAAGAGAAAATTTTACTTTGCACTTAGATTATTACATTTAAAATAGCTCGGCTATGTATAAAGTTACTCCTTTTTTACATTATATTAATAAATTAATTATATGGATGATTAAAAAAATAAACCTAATTATACACGTATGACTGTTTATTCAATAACCTAATTATTATTCGATTAATTATATTTTCAGTATTATTATTGCAAGGATTACTCTCGGCAATCAAACATGGGCCAGAATTGGAATTTAAGTTTGGACCATTCCTGATATCCATGCATATCCCAGTTTCAGCAAATAACAATGGGCCTGTCGTGGAAATAATGCGTGGACCAATAGTGACAACCAAGCATGGTCCAGTTTTGGGAACTAAGCAAGGCCTACTTGTGACAGTCAAACATGGCCCAGTTCTGGGAACTAAGAGTGACCCAGTTTTGGCCATTAAGCATGGGTCAGTCTTGGTTAGCAAGTATGGTCCAGTTATGGTAACTGAACACGGCCCAGTTCTGGCAATTGAGCAAGGGCCAGTCTTGGTTAGCAAGCATTGTCCATTTCTGGCCACCAAGCATGGGCCAGCCTTGAGAATGTTGCGTGGGCCAATGATAACAACCAAGCCTGGCACGCTGTTATCATTCCAGATTTCTACCAAGGCTGGGCCAAAACGGGTTTACAAGCATGGGACAGTTATGGTAATTGAACACGGCCCATTTCTGACAATTAAGCAAGGGCCAGTCTTGGTTAGCAAGCATTGCCCAGTTCTGGCCACCAAACATGGGCCAGCCTTGACAATGTTGCGTGGGCCAATGATAACAACCAAGCCTGGCACCCTGTTATCATTCCAGATTTCTACCAAGGCTGGGCCAAAACGGGTTTACAAGCATGGGCCAGAGTTTGACAGCATTGCGCCAAGCGTGGCTCATATCTGGCCCCGTCGTCTTTTCCTGTATGGGACGTTCCCGAAATATATTCTGAAAAAATATAAAACTCGATGAAGCATGACAATCGTCGATTAATTCCTTTTCTAAGTAAAATATTATAAAGTAATAACCAAAAGTACATATATAATAGTTACCAACGACAGACGCTGTATGCATTAGCTACGTGACTACCCTATGTGGAATTTTTAACTCCACGGGAGTGTAAAAAATCTGGGGTGCCTTTTAAACAAAATTCTTAATTGCGCGGCGCTAACATTACCTGTGGGCAAACAGGACACTGACCGTGTAAATCTGGTTATGGGAAATATGCCAAATTTTGTGTTTCTCCCTCCCTCTAAACCACCCTCCCGACCACCTTTCCGGATTTTACACATTAACGAAATTGACCCTTCGAATACCAAAAGCGCATCAAATACCGAATTTCATTCCAATCGGAATGAAATTGTGACCGCTAGAGTCCCAGACACATGAACGTATAGATATATAATATATACATATATACAAATTTTAGAGATAGTGATTTTTAACATCTAGTAGGTAGAATCGATGTACAATTGAAGAAAATTTTACGAAATTCCAACATTAGTACTAAAACAGTAGCTGCATTTCATTTGGAGGAAATTCGCTAAAATCTGGGACGAAGCAAACATCATCTAAGTAGTTTTAATTAAATACATCGTCGTCGATTTTTAAGTATTGACGATTTAATTTGATTTGATTCATTATCATTATGAAAATATACGTATATATTCCTTAAAAAAAAGTTTCATTAAAAGAAAAAATTTTGTTTTCACAAAAATATAACGGGAATATCAAAATGCAAATTATGCTTCCATACAAACTTTGATATGAATATACATATCTATTGGGAAAACTCATATATATATATATATATATATATACATATATATATAATTTTCCAGAAAAATGTAAACGTATTGTATTTTTCACTCGAAAAATGTTAAACATTACTTTTTTCATTTTATTTTTTACCTCTGTATACTACAACTGAAATAATTTAGTTTGTACTGTATAGTAGTTCGGGTGACCAAAGGGTTTTTACAGGATGATGAGCATCAAGCTGGTACTCAAGCCGGTACCTAAGTCGCTTCGTTTTGACAAGACGCCCAATTTTTTTAATTATAAAATTTTGGAAAACGGTATTGAAGTTTTCTGGAAGCCGTTCAACATTGAGGATGGGAGACTCGAAGTCCGTTCCATTGAATTTGTAAGACGAACATTTTTCCTCGTTCTTCACTTGATTATCTTACAATTAAACATAAAAATTCACCGTTGAACCTTTGAACCGGGGACACACCCAGGGTGTGTGCGGGCGTGTTCAACCCCGCAAATCCAAACAAATGAATTTTACGGATATGGCAAAAAATGCAGTCAGGGTTAACTCTCAAAAAAGGACATTTTGCGTAAAACTTTTATGCTTGTTACAGTTGCCCATTTTAGCATAAAACTTTTTTATCGTTTCGGTGAATAAGTAAGTAATTATTGACATTTTTGTTAATAGTATTCGAAAAAAAATATTCCCGTAATTCCCCACCTCATGGAGGCGAAGTAAATGAACTAGCTCATTATTGTTTTTAGCGAATTTCCTCCAAAGGAAATGCAGCTATTGTTTTTGTACTAATGATCTTCTTCTTCAATGTCCATCGATCCTACCTATTAGATGTAAAAAATGATCATCGTTAAAATTTATATATATATATATATACATATATATATATATATATTTATATCAACATATCAACATATGCGTTTATGTGTCTATCTAGCTGTCACAATTTTCTTCTGATTGGAATGAAATGAGTAAAATCGGCAAAGGAAAAGGGGGGTTAAGAGGAAGGGAGAAACATTGTAAACATATCTTATTTAGTATATTTTAATTTAGTTAATTTTCTATTTATTTTTATTTTTTTCTATTAATCTCGACTTTCTATCTATTTCTAATTGTCAAAGAATAAATTACGACTTACTAATTTATACTGATGATGACTACATTGTAGTCGAAATACGTATTTATAATACAAAAAACTGATCTAGGTTATGGTGACAAATTTGAAATTTTATTTCAAAAACCTTCACTAATTTAAAAAAATATGTGTTCTCACTAATCTTACGCCACAAAACCTGCCTGTACAGTCAATACATAGAGGTTGTGGGGATTTTCTGGCTAGATTTTTCAAATCATATATATTTACTGAAGGTTTTTTTTTTCAAAATAATGTCAAAAATGATTGAAAGAATAAAAAATATCCAATTTAATTGAACATTTTTAAATGTCAATTCTGATAAAGGTCGATTTATGATGATCATAAAAAAAATGTTCTTTACAGAATGAAAAAATAAAAAACTCGAAAATATGTATCAAAAAAAGCCATCATAATATTTTTTTTCAACCTTAGGTAGAATACATGATGTTTAGTTTTCTGTTTATAAATAAAATTTTAATATCAGGGACATCAAACGATTCTCAAAAATCGGGTTAAATTAAAAACCGACATCATTAGTCCTAACATATTTATGCCATATGCCTGAATATATACAAGACTAACTTTGTACGCGTAGATTTCGAACATTGTTTGATTTTAAATAAAAAAAGGTTTGGTCTGTTTATTTATCTATGACATTTCTGACTTCATCAACAACAATAAACAACTACGGGTTCTTTTTTAATTTGTAAATATTTATATCACAAGCGTTACTCGTTGCAGTTTCACTCGAAAATATTATAATTGTAAGGATTCTATAATTTTCTACCCGTCAAGGGCTGATTTCCTTTGTAAGCAAAATTTTAGAATTCGTGTCTCCTAACCGTTAACACATATTACATTGTTTATTATTGATAGCCTGCATACCATTTCTCATGTTTCAAACTTAATAAAAAACGGGACCCCAATACAAACTTTTACCCCCTAATTTCACCTCCTTAAGAGTTGATACACAAAATTTAGTATATCTTATTTAGTAAAGTTGTAAAAAATTAAAGTTGTACAATTAAGTTTCTTATCATTTTTTCTATTTCTCTATTATTTACAGAAATATTGACGGTTTAAGATTGAAAATTAAAATCCAAAATATCTCTATACACAGACGAGTTTTAGAATAATTCGTTACGCACGAGCTGCGCCAACTTAGCGAATTTCCTTTGAATACATAAAGCATTCTCTAGCGGTCATAATTTTAGTGTGATCAAATTAAAATATAATATCTGATATGACTTTACTATTTGCAAAAATTAAATTTCTTAATATCCAAAATAGAACGGCATAATTTTTTAAATAAAATATATTTTATGTATTCGTGTCAAACACAAAACATTAAATATCTCTCTTAATATTAGAATAATCGAAAAATGTATAAGGAGTAAAGTTGTAGAAAATCAAGTTTACTACAGTTCATTACTTGATCATTTTTCTCAAACTCTAAGGTGAACAGAGATATATAGAATTTTAACTTTCAATCTTTAATTGTAAATATTTCTGTAAATATTAGTGTAACAGAAAAATGATTAGAAATAAAATTGCAGTAAAACTTGTACCTACAACTTATCTCTGATAAACTTTTCGATTTTTCAAATATTAAGGGAGATAGTCAAATTTTGTGTTTCCCCCTCCCTATAAACCCCCTTTCCCCTCGTCTGATTTTACCCATTAACGAACTTGACCTTTAGAATACCAAAAGCGTCTCAAATACCAAATTTCATTCCAATCGAAACTGTGACCGCTAGAGAGTCCACAGACATTTAAAAAAATGTACATATGTTGATATATATATATATTTATATATATATATATATATATACATATATATATATATATATATATATACATATATACATATTTTAGCCATACTGATTTTTAACATCTAATAGGTAGGATCGATCAACATTTGAAGAAATTTTTACGAAATTCCAACATTGGTGCAAAAACAATAGTTGCATTTCCTTTGGAGGAAATTCGCTAAAAAAATTATGAGGAATTGATGATTTTCTACTCCTTACACATTTTTCAATTTTTCTAGTATTAAGTAAGATATTTTATATTTTGTGTTTCCTCTTTTTCCCAGTACCACTCTCCCCTTAACTTATTCCACGTATTAACAAACTTGCCCTTTCAAATATCAAAACCGCATTAGAAAAGCATTGCATTTT
The DNA here is from genome assembly GCA_963920215.1 of Nineta flava. NCBI lineage: Eukaryota > Metazoa > Arthropoda > Insecta > Neuroptera > Chrysopidae > Nineta > Nineta flava. The sequence continues at coordinate 25,131,130 of OY986045.1, forward strand.
TATCAAACTGTGAGCGCTAGAGAGTATACAAAAATTGATTTATCTTTATTAATATTGGAAACAAAGAAAATTAATAAAAACTTAAGAAAATTCATTTTTCGCATACAGTTTTGTTTCTCATTCTTATTCTTCGCGATTAGCGACTGTCGCTTCGCGATTAGCGATTGTCGCTTCGCGATAAGTGACTGTAGCTTCGCTATTTTCGTTATTTTTGATTGATTTGTGCCTAATTTATTGGGAAATAATGCTTCGGTTAAAAATTGTTCATTATAGTTAGCTATAGTAACAACTTTTATTCGAAACATTATTCCGAAATTCGAATAAAGAAGACACAAATCATGTAAATAAATAACATGATAGAGGTTTTAATTGTGCGCGCATCACGCAAAAACTACTGCACCGATTTTGATCAAATTGTTTTGGTTTTACTCGTTAGATACTAATTGGTCACGATAAAAAATTATCACGATATCTTCATTCAATAAAATGTTATTAAAGTTGCATATACATATATATATATATATATATATATATATATATATATATATATAGGCTCTTGAAGTCGCGACTAACAGCTAGTCGATTATAGAATTATGAAATGCTCGACTTTTGACGGTATTCTATTTTAACTACTCTTGATACGATTATTTTTATTTTGTTATGCACATGCTATCTTTTTTGAAATTTTTATTTTAAATTACGAATTTAAATATAATATGTTATTCGTAGGTGATTCTAACTCAATAATCGTTTCACTTTTAACATATTGTAAACATTAAATAATCTAAAATTTAAGATTTGTATTTACATTTCAAACTATGTTCGGTTTTGACCAGTTTACCTTCTTCGAAAAAGGTTTCATATAAAAATTATAAATAATTTTAATATATAATTGTGGATATAACTCGATAAAGCTGGGGGAAAACGAAATATCGACTTTTATTTTTATCCTTTTTAAACTGCGATTTACCAGGAGTTCAAACTGCTATGAACCTATTTAGCGCAGATGGTTTAAGTATTGCCCATGTTTTGAAATTTTGAAAAATAAATATCCGGCCAATTTTTCTTAAAATTTATTTTAACTGACATTTAATTATATATAATATCAAACTCTATTTTTGGTTGATTGATCTATGTAGTACAAAGGGCCTTAAAAGTGTCGTTTCTCATTTCAAAAGTTTATAGTTGATTTGTACCGAATCTATTTGATTTTCAAAAAATGTTTTGTACATAAATTAATATATTTATGAGAAACAACTTTTGTTCTAGACATTTTTTCGAAAAAAAAAAGAATTTGGCTCACATCGCAATGAAATTTTGAAAAAACAACGCCAGCTTTGTGGCCCCGTATATGCACATTATATACGGAGTGATTATCAGATCGCGTGAATTTGATGTGAGCAATATTTGACATAAACAATTATGAAACATATTTTGTTGTGAAAACATTCGTGTGTATATTATGGATATACTTTTTTAAAGTTACTAGTTTTTTTTATTTTTAGGGTTGCCACCTCTAAAAAATCATAGGACAAAAAATATTAGGAAAATATCCGGATTTCGAAATTTTTTCGTCCGTAAACTATTAAATTTTTATTTTATTCAGATAAAAGTAATATATAAATAACAATTCAACACTTTTTTCACATTAAATTTTTATTTATTTACCAATCTTTGTTTTGTTGAGTTATAAATTTATGTTTTAATTTAATATAAAATCAGATTCAATAGTTTATTAAACACAAGTAAAGTTTTACATAATATAAAGTTGTTTTTTTTTTGTTAGTACGATAATAATGAAATCAAAATGTTTACACAAAAACAATTAAATAAAATAACTTTTTTTTAAATTAGTTAACAAAATTAACTTATTTACGAATAAATCATTCATACACTATAGTTAGGTCGATCCACACTATAGTGCCGATCACGGTTCGTTCTCGGTTCGATCTCGGTCTGGTAAAATTTTATCCAGTTAAGAGACAATGTATGCATTCATACTATCGGTCACAGTCAAGTCCCGTTCCAATCACACTCCAGTCACGATCGGTGTCGAAGAATATTTTTGAGTGAGATCGAACTGGTAACGGCATGTGAACGATAGTGTGAATGCTTCTCTGTTCCTGGTTCAGTCAGCTATTACCCACTGAAGCGACAAATGCATTAAATGTAATTAATGTAAATTTGAAAGATTTTATTAAATACTTATTTAATAATTGAAAACATTTATTATTTAAGATAATCCTAAGTTAATTTAAGATAATCCTAAGTTTTTTAAACCATTTTTGGGGTGATTTTCTTTAAAATCATTTCAAACGTACTCCAATCCATTCGACAGTATTGTAAAAATTTGTCTTCATCATTAATGAAATGAGATTGAGAGTAGTATACTCCTTCCGTTTTTCGTTGCAATAAATTTGGATGCACCCACATTCTTCTGCTTGCTTCACGTTTTCTTCTTGTGTTGATAATACTATCTTCTTCATTAAGAATAAGAGATATAATAGCTAAATCTTGAATCGAAAAGGTTGATGTCATTTTTCGGCCGCAAATATTACAAGCAATTATACGCTTGTATAACGTTTTATTATTTATTACATCAGACTTCGATCATTGTCGGTTCAACACTGAATCGTGAATTAACTCAACTGAGATTGATAATATTATCAAACCGGGATTGGGCCGAGAACGAATCGTGATCGGCATTATAATGTGAACATGATTAGACTTTATCAGACCAAGATCGGACTGAGAACGAACCGTGATCGGCACTATAGTGTCGTTCGACCCAATGGTCATTTGGTATATTTTAAATCATACTTTGGATTCTGTCTGCAGCTATCAACTAATGACTCTTGCTGTGGTTTGCTGATGAACTCGAAAAATTCAGAGCAATTCATATCAAAGTTTACTTTTACACAAAGCTCAGCTGTACTTGTCGTGAGTATACATTCACAAAACTTACACTTTCACAAAAAACTTACACAAGGGTTACAAAGAAACTCTAAGTAAAACATAAACCAATATTTTATACAAAAAATTTTACTAAAAAAATCATTTTCAAGTTTTGGTTTTTGTCCGGAGAATACATTAATCGCCCGGAGACCGGAGAAAAGTTAAAAAACCCTATTTATTTTTGTTATTTTGTATTCAAACAATTTAAAATATTAAGGTGTTTTAGAAGACATCTACCATGATTACCTGCCAAATTTTAATATCAGATTTTCAAATAAAATAACTTGAAATGAATATAAAAGTTGTGCAACTGTAAAATGTATTATTGCTTTCTTTGCCAATGAAATACAGTCGCAAGAAAGTATATACGGCTGGTGTGTGTATGTGATGAATAAACAGATGATTGCATTTTAACCGTATTCACACATAATATTGTGCGTAATATAAAAAAGCCTTAAGGAATTTAGCTTATTGTTGAATAAATTCCCCTTTATTGTATTTTAGAATACGGAAACAAATCCCCTTTTTTAAATAACATACACTATTAAAATTTATATGTTATATCTCGATATGTGTATGTGTTATATAAACATATTAGGATGAAAACAACATTTACTTAAATGCTTTACGTATACACAGATTTCTTTTATACACCGAAATTATTTTTTTATGCATGATTAGGTACAGATAACAATGTGATGTTTTTGTTGTACTTCAATAAAAAATCAATAAAAATGCTTGAAATGTTTTTTTGAAAAACTGTATTGAAAAACTCCATTTAACATCCAATAAATTTATTTGGGTGTGCATCCGCTCTGTGTAAATGTTTGGTTCATTTTTATAGTGTTTAATATAAAATTGATTTTTTATGAATATTATACACAATTTGCCACGAAGGTGCTAACTAATATTTTCGGAAGAAGGAGCTAATAGACTTGTGACGTCACACTTTCACGGTCTATTGAGGTCGATAGACTGATGATATTACATCCAATGGCTGAATAAAATTTAAAAAAAAAAAACAATGAATCGTGCGTAATTCGGAACTCAGCGAAGTACTTAGTCATCTAAGACGATATACTGACACGTTGATGATATGTTGTCACATTTTTGACAACATATTATCTGTTTCTGTTTGGCCCATGAATACTTTTATTGGAAAAAAGAGATGAGTATTTGCTGGGTGCGCATATTCATCTAATAATTTAAAAGTACATAGTCGTCTACTAATTTAAAAGTAAGCGTGTGTTGTATGCACATATATAATGGCGCAGGAAAGATTATCCGGGCTAGCTTTCCTAAATATACACAAAGATGCGAACCTGGATATCGATAAAATTATCAACGTTTAAGTAAGCACTGTAATTTAAGTAAGCACCTAAATAAAATTATTTAATATAAAATGTATACTAGCATTTTATTTCATTTGATATCCTTTGAAGTTGTAAAAATTTCATCAAAATCGGTTCAGTAGAGCCTAAATGTGACACTGAGATCTGCAAACAAACACACATTTACTTTTGTAATTTTCGTGAGCGAACAAACTAAAATTTTACAGGTTTATTAATTTACTAGCGTTCACCCCACGGCTTTGCCCACATGGAACTATATACTGTACAAAATCTTGGTTAGGTCGTCATATATTTTGCAAACATCTCCTTTGTAGGATGCACTATATCGATCATGAGCGAATTCATACTTCGACTCGCACTTGGCCGATTTTCAGGTGGCTGTGACCACAACCTTTTTTGAGGGCTAAATTCGCGCCTGAGAAGGAGTCGTAAAGAATACCAAATCAAGTATCCATGTTGGCAGTTATAATATTAATAAACGACCACCGAATATCTATTTTGTTGTATATTTCTAACATTCAGTGAGATAAGCCCTCTTAAAACAAAAGTATTTTGTACATCATTATTTTTAAGTTGTTGGACCAATGTTAATTTTTTATTTTTTCGTAATTTGTACTTCAAACAGTAAAAGTAATCTAAAAGATCATACAGTAAAGGTAGTCAGAATATTACTGACGCATTAAAGTCAACCAATTGTACTTTTATTAAACACTAGGGACCCGGTCCGGCTTCGTACAGGTAATTAGGATGTACTATACCCATAAACCTTTCGGAAAAAATTATCTACATGATGGTCAAAACCGTTTCAAAATCCGTTGCGTGGTTTAAAAGGAGTTAGCGGATAAACTGACAGACAGACGCGAAGGTGACTTCCTTTTATACTATGTATATAGATTTCTGCTGTTAAAATATAAATAAATACCGTTGATGGGGTATTATGTAATTTATATTGATTACTTTCCCCAGTCAAATTAAGATTTAGATCTACAAAAATTCGCATACAACTGAAAATTGGTATATATGTTAAGTATACCATTACTGATAAATAAAATATCAAAAGTTCACATCGATCCGATTTCTGCTAAAAATTTTATTCAAGGTCAAAGGTCAAGAATATCGGTTTTGCGCATACATATCATAAACTGTAAGTTTTATCACAAAAATAAATCAAACAAAAATTGTAGATCGTGAAATTGTCTGCAAAAAATGTTCTATACTTTTTTTCCTACAATTCACCGTTTTTGAGATATCGCAATTTCAAACATCGAATAGTACTAATATGCACTCGTACACCATAATTGAAACATCAATGGAACAAATACAATTGTCGTTGTTGGTGAAGATATTGATTTATTGATACTATTGACTGCACGAACACCAATTGATAAGATTATTTACTTGTTTAAACATGGAAAATCTCAAATACAATAAAAAATATATTCGTCTCGAAGTTTGACTGCATATTCCAAATGTCGAGATCATAAATTTTTTTGACATGCGATAACGGGCTGTGACAGCACGTTTGAAATTTTCTGCGTCTGATAAAGGGGTAAAACAGCAGTTTTTAAATTATTTGAAAAACGAAATGATCTACTGGAATGTGCACAAGTGTTTAAAAACATCGACTTTCCTCAAGAGCTCATCATAAGAAATGGAATTAACTTCTTCTTGCTATATACCAAAAAAAGTTAATTGTATAGATAAGTATAGATACTTATGTTTTGTAAAAAATACACGAAATAATAAAAGAGTATAATTAGTTTTTCTTCCACCAACAGCTGCTTCTGTTTACCAACACTTATATCGTGTGTATTATCAAATTCAAGCATGGTTAAGCAAAGAACCAGATCTGAAGACTGGGATTGGAAATTGGTAGATAATAGCCTGAACCCAATTAATACATTACTTCCACCTTGTGGTTGTAGAAAATTTGGATTGTTTTGTTCCCTAATATGTACCAATTGTCAAGGCCAGTCTTGCTTGAATGTTAAACCGTATGCATCAGATGATGATACTTATAACATCAATGACGAAATAAGTGATACATCTTTTACTAGTGACTCGTAGGAATAAAAGTTTGAACACAGTTTTTGCAGACAATTTCACGATCTACAATTTTTGTCTGATCTATTTTTGTGATAAAACTTACCATTTATGAGATATATACGAAAAACCAATATTTTTGACCTTTGACCTTGAATAAAATTTTTAGCAGAAGTCGGATCGATGGGAACTTTTGATATTTTATTAGTAATGGTGTACTTAACATATATACCAGCTGTATGCGAATATTTGTAGATTAACACGGTTTTTTAGCTTATTTTGACTGGATTTGTCAGTCTATAAAATCCTGAGATATATTTTAAAAGACCCTATAATTTAAATAAAACTAGAACGTTCAGTTATAAGTAAACAAATATATTACGTATAATGTTTATACTTTATTAAAATTCAAACATAATATTTGGATTATAATATTTTTGCACGCATTTTTATGTGATAGAATTGTTTTGAAATTGATTTGTTTATATAAAAAATATTTGATATTCCAATAACACAATTTTTGAACTACAAACATAAAAATAATAAATCAATAAATCATAAACATAAAAAAAGCTTCGTTCCACCAAAATTTTTTTTTTTTTTTGACAAATATGTTAAAAGCACTCAGAAAACTTTAAACAGTTTAAAATTGAATGTTGTTTGAACCAATCACAACCATTTTTTGTGCGATGTTATAATGACGCTATTAAATGTCATTCAATTTTAACCTGTCCAAAGTTTAGTTCCGTTTTTCCAACGATTAAACATATTGCAAATGTGTTTGCCCGCCCGTCCGTCCGTCAACTAGATAATTCAAAAACGAAAAGGGATAGCAAGTGAATGGGAAACATCGGACCATGTTTGAAACCGTAAGAGAGTGAACAAAAATTAAAAGCCAACAATTGCTCCTGTTTTAAAATAAAACAACTTTTTTCAGATACATTTTTTCATAAATTCAGTACAAACCGAGTATTTAAGCAATTAACTCAGTTAGCTGTTGTTTTTAACTTGTTTTTATTAATCTTTAATACGACAATAACTATAATACTCGATTTCGATAAAAGTTCTAATGAAATTACTTATTCATATTAGCTGAATAATTATCAAACCATACTTTATTTTATTAAAAATGTTGTGTACAATAATTTTACGATTGTTGTTTACAAAGACATAAAACAAAATTATGGTAAAATTTCGTTAAATAAGGTTCATTAATTTGAGTTTTATCGCACGGCAACCTATGCAATTGTGGCTGAACATTTATTGCCGTATATCAGAATTCTACAGTGCTTGGTGATTAATTTATTACTCCGATTGACGGTCGAAAATAAAAATCAAATTTTTTTTCATTTTTATTTGTATTTAAAACTTTGAATAATACTTTAAATATAGTGCCTCGTCCTATAATTCGAATTATCTATATTTATTTCTATTGTGAGCCTAGTAAATGATTGCATTTATTTCTGTTGTGAATGTAAGATAATTTCGGATCACGACTAATCGTTTAGAATCTTAAGAAAATTTCGTTACACGACTCCGCCAAATAGTGAAAAACTGGATCATTGGGTCCATAGTGTATTAAAGTGATCATTTACCATGTAAAAGATGATCATTATTCTTCAACATCGTACGAGCAGTAGACTCGTATTTCATTTTTGTAATTTTTATGGCCAATAGGGAATTATTGTGCATGTTAAAAAAATGTATTACTATAATTATTAGCGCTCTATTTTTTAAACGTGGATAATGGAATTAAATCACTTTGCTCTGATTCATAGTACAAAGTCGTCTCTTGAGTACAATTTGTAGGTTAATGGAAATATTCTGTTCAAAATTACAACCTATAAATACAAGCTACAAGGTATTAAATGCTGATGTCGGATGTGCGATGATTTTTAATATCTCAAAAAGTATAAGATTTAGTAAGCTTAAATTTTTCTGAAAATTCAATTTTTAGGGAACTATTTTTAGTGTGAAAAGAAAAAGGGGAAAGAAAAAAGTTGTAGGGGTAAAAATATAGAAAAAGCCCTTCTCCCTTAATTTACACGTTATCACTGGTATTGAACAGGAAATTTGAACACGACAAAGATCTATATTGTCGGTCTGAATCGAAAAAAAAATTATGGGTTGCTAGATTCCAAAAATAGGCAATAATGTTTTTGCCAAAAATAAGAGTATTTTTAGCGAATTTCCTCCAAAAGAAATGCAACAGGAAATATATATATATATATATATATATATATATATATATATGTATATATATATATATATATATATATATATATATATATATAGATTTATATATATATATATATATATATATATATATAGATTTATATATATATATATACTTTTATGTATTAATATTAATAATAACTTCGACAGAAGTAATACTGTCTAAATAAAGAAAAATAAGAATGATATGAAAAAGTTTGCTATTACGTCACAGTCGTCGTTGGTGTAGCGGAAGCATACTGGACTAGATATCCAGAAGCCCGAGGTTCGATTCCTGGTTGACGAGTTAATTTTTTCATATCAGTATTTAATTGAATTAAAAATTTAATACGTTTATGTGTTTGTGGACTCTCTAGTGTCCACAGTTTTATTCCGATTAGACTGAAATTGGTATTTGGAAGGTCAAGTTGGTTAATGGATAAAATCGGACAAGGAGTTTCCCCTCCCTATAAACCCCCCTTGTTTATAGGGAGGGGAAAACACAAAATTTGGCATGTATGCCTTAATATTCGAAAAATCGAAAAATTTATGAGTAGTAAGGTTGTAGGTAATTAGTTTTACTATAATTTTGTTTCTTATCATGTTTTCAGATTGAAAGTTAAAGTTCTTAATATCTCTGTACACATTAGAATTTGAGCAAAATGATAAGGTAATGTTGTAGCAAGCTTGTTTTTCAACAACTTCATTCCTTTTTCATTTTTCGAATGTTCTAATATTAAGAGAGATATTTTATGTTTTCATCTTTCTTTATACCCCCCTTCCAATAGAGATAATATATATACATAGAGTAGGCAAGTCATAGGCACGCGTGTAAGTGAAAACGTCCCGTCAATAGAAAGAGAAAGAGCATCGCGTAGGCTGAGCTACCACTTTTTAATTACTAATATATAACATAGAGATAATATATTCTATATGATACATAATGACTATATTATATCACAGAGTATATATTATCTCTATGCTATATATAAGTCATTATAAAGAGATGGCTCAACCTACGCGATTTTCTTTCCTTTCTATCTGAGAGACAACTTTTGACTCGGCTTGCTTACTCTATATATATTATCTCTATGCCCTTTCCCCTTGACCTATACCATTTAGTAAATGAATTGGTTTTGTAAATTTATTTATCAGCCTGAAAATCAGCATGTCAAACTAACATGAATTATAGACTATAGATGACTTATAGTATTAAGACTTCTAATAAATTTATGCCATAGAAAATTATTATACTTACATAATACATGTACATTAATTTGATTAACAGCCGGTGTTCCAATTCCATTGGTTGCTGTACACTGGTACACTCCAGCTTGATGACGATCCACGCGTTCCAATGTAAGACTTGGTGATGCACGTGATTTTTCACCACTTGGTAACAAGTTATTACGACGTGACCATGTGATAACCGGTTCTGGATTGCCCGATGCGCGGCATTCTAATCGTACAGATGAACCTTTTTTCACTTCCACCTTACCATCGGCTGTCATGTAATCAATTTGTGGGGGAACTGAAATAGAAAATAATGAATAATTTAAAAACAAGCTATAGCAATAAATATTTTTCTTGTGAAATGTTTTAGTAAAATTTTCAGTACCTTTATTATTATTTACGTCAAATTTTCAATAAAAAACCTTTCATGACAGACATTAAATAAGATAATATAAAACTCTGAGGTTTGTAAAACCGATTTATCAAAACAATTTTCACAACTAAGAAATAGGTTGTTTCTTTTTTTTTTAATTCTTAATTACCAAAGCTTACAAATACACCAAGATGTACCATATTATTGTACTGTCATCAGCTCAATCCGATATCAGACAGTTAAAATTTGAGTACAGATTTTGAACCGAAAATAATAACATACGTACGGACAAGTCAAGTTTAAAAGCTTTAAACAAAAACAATTGTTATGAAACATAAACATTTGTAGAAACACAGGGTTCTAAATGTTTACCATCTATGAATTTTAAATGCATTTGGAATGAGTATTTTTGTGATGATGCCACAGTAAATGAGTAAAAAAATGGAAGCGTTTAATATCTTTTCACTCGTTGAATACTTGTCCGTAGGCCTTTTTTGGAATTCCGAAGGTTCTTTTTGAAACATGCATTTACTCCCTTTGTCTGGGTTATCTACTGGTACATGTCATTTTCCTTGAAAATGAAACATGAAATTAGTTTGATATTATTCCTTTTTGCCCAATCCATTGCCTCTACGTATTTCCACTAAATATTTTCTGATTCCCTTTCGATTTCAGGTACGAAGACAGTGCTAGTAAACCAACTTTGCGGGTCGGGTGAAAATCAACGTTCTGATGTTATTATTTGATTTTTATTGGGCGTCACAATACAATACCTATGTTAAATTCCATTAAGGTTACTTAAGACATAGTATGAATGAACTATTGTATACTTAAATATTGATAAGAAAAAATGAAGTCATCAACCAGGAATCGAACCTCGGACCCCTGGGTTTCTAGCCCAGCATGCTTACCGCTACTCCAAAGATGATACTAACGTATGAGTTAATTTTTTCACGTCATTGGCAGTATTACTTCCGTACTTAAGTAATACTGACAATGATATGAAAAAATTAACAAATACGTTCAAATCATTGACAGTATTACTTAAGTACTTAATTATTACGTAAGTACTTAAATAATACTGTCAATGATATGAAAAAATATAACGCATACGTCAGAATCATCTTTGGTGTAGCGATTAGCACGCAAGGCTAGAAAAGCAGAGATCCGAGGTTCGATTCCTGGTTGATGAGTTAATTTTTTCATATCAATATTTAATAAACGTTCTGGTTTCATTCGTAGGTAAGATATTTTGGACACATTTAAGTACGGCAAATATTTCTGCCTGGAATACAGCATCGTATATCACGAAAAACGTTAAAGTTCATAGCATACAAATGATTTTTCATTTATACAAATTTGAAAACAACTGCAACTTGATCAACAAAAATGGTATTAAACACCGTGTGCTTTATTATTCTAAAATAATAAAGCATAAAACAAGGTACTATATATCTTAGTTCATTATAAAATTAATTAAAACACTTGAAAAGAAAAAAAACAACTACAATGAGTAATGTTTTGCAACGTGAACTAAAAACAGAATACACAAGAAGAAAAAAATTAAACAAGTGCTCATGTTTATAGTTTTTAACTTAGTTTCAGCCCTTCATCAATGGTGAAGAAAAAACAAAACATATTGCAAAGCTGTCTTCTGACTTATAATTATTTAAAATATAAACTCTTTGGGTAGGTAGATATTTATTTTACAATATATACAAGGTGTTTCAGTATTTTATGGTGCTATTGTCGAGATGAGTTTTCTTTCCTGTGTACAAAAACAAATAACAGCTTGTACAGAATGTGTTTTAGGTACGGAAGGATATATACTTATGTTTTCATGACTATAGAAAGGCGTTTGATAAAATAATCCATCCAAAGTTAGTAGTCGGATACTGAATAATTTAAATGGATGAAAAGGATGACAGATTTATAATAAATATGTATTGACGGCTTCTTTTAGAGTGGATAATACCAGGGCAGAAAATATTGTCGAGAAAGGGGTTAGACAAGGATGCATTCGCTCACCTATCCTGTTTAATTGATATACCTAGGAACTATTTAGTAGTTTGAAAAAAATGAACGGCATTAAGGCTGAAAAATGAACGGCTGACTAGAGGTAAAACTCAAAAACTTAATAAATAATGTATATGAACTAAATAATGAAGTAGGAGTGAGTATAAACGTCAAGAAAACGGTAGGAATGGTAGTTTCAAACAAGCCCAAAACTTTAGATTCAAATATTAAAATAAATAATATGCAAATAAAAGTGGTAGATAAACATATACAGACTGTGTTGGAATGCTTTTCCAATACAAAATCAATGTTAAATATTATTTATTACTGGCAGGCCGTCTGGTTACTGTACGGTGTCAGTACACATGTAGTCATCTCATATGCGTATAGTAGTTTGTTTATCATTTAAGAGTGTGTACTGACTCATAGACTGTGTGTACTGACTCATTTAAGAGTGAGTGTGTACTCATTACATGTGTACTGACTGACTCCGCACAGTAACCAGACGGCCTGCCAGTAATAAATAATATTTTACAATGATTCTCTATTGGAAAAGCATTCCAACACAGTCTGTATATCTCGGAACAATGATATCCAGTGACTGTAGAGCATTAATTGGTGGTGCAAATATGAATAATATCCGTTACGCTGACGACACGATACTCGTTGCGCACTGCGAGGTAAAACTAAAAAACTTAATAAATAAAGTATATGATTGATTGATTGATTAATACCGGGGTAAAAACTATTGCACTTCGACCTGCTCCCCCTTCTACCTCAGTCTGACGAGACTCGCTTCTCCCATATGTTGGCAATAGCCTGGAGCTTGCTTATCAGATGCTCCCAAAGGTTCATATATTCGGGGTGAGATGCACCGAATATCCTGTATCTGCTGTAACCCAGAGGTTCGCAGTCAAAGATTACGTGGCTGGGTGTTTCTTCCTCCTCGCCACTCAATCTGTACATAATGGAGCCGTTATGGAGTCCCATTGTGTGCAGATTATGCAGTCCGATAATGAACCCGGTAACCCTCCGCAGTTGCATTCTGTTCAGCCTCAGTCCAAAGTATATGAACTAAATAATGAAATGGGAACGAGTATAAACGTCAAGAAAACGGTAGGAATGGTAGTTCCAAACAAGCCCAAAACTTTAGATTTAAATATTAAACTAAATAATATGCAAATAAAAGTGGTAGATAAACATATATATCTCGGAACAATGATATCCAGTGACTGTAGATTTATTAATGACATTAAAAGACGATAAGCTTTAAGTAAAATAATATTAGATAAACATAGGGAAATTCCAACCAATAAAATGATCAGTATAAAGGAGGCGTTCAGTTATTACGTCAGCAAGGTTAAGGGGGCAGGCGGAAGTGCAATTTTATCATACTTTTGCTGACACAGGGAGTGGGGGGATATCAAAAATCTTACGTAAGATAAAAAAATTATAAAACAATAAAAATATTTTTAAAACAATAAAAATATTTTTAAAACAATATTTATAATCTAAATTAATAATACTATTTTCATTATTTTATTATGGAATACCGAATTTCTTTTCATATTTCTTCTTAAAAATAAATAAATGAGTTTTCTGAGAATTGACTTTACACTTCTAAGTATACAGTTTTTTATGATATATACTGATGTTCAATTCGGGGAATTCCCGGCGTACTAGGATGGCTTTTCTCTCTTAAGACATTGTCCATCGACTGTTTTATTTTATTTTAACGAATTTCCTGAAAGGAAATAGAGGTCCCATACCGACTTCAAAATTTGGCAAAAATTTCTTCAAACGTCCATCGATCCTACCTAGTAGATGTCGAAAATCACCGTAAAATTTATATATGTATATATATCTATGGACATATTTTTATATATATATATATATATATATAAATATATATATATATATATATATATATATATATATATATATATATATATATATATATATATATATATATATATATATATATATTATTGTAATTAGCACTTATTGTGGTAATTACTGGGTTTGTTAGGATACGAGCGAATAAACGATTATTGTAATTAATTAAAATAAGTTTATAAAATTCAGATACGTAATTACTTCAATATTATTTGTATTATTCATGGCGTTGAATAGCCACAGTTAGACCAACTATTGTGTTACTGTCTATGACGACTGATCGTTACTAAGTGTTGTTGTTCACACTCTCAAGCTAGGCACAAACACACTATCGTAGGTCCGATGCACCTAACACCTAACTAGCTTGCTTGGTTCATACCACAAGCACACTACTAAAATGGCTTCAACCCGCAAAATTACAACAGTTCGGCCTTCCTGTGACTATTTGGCGACCTCGTCAAATTTTACAGTTTATATGCCTGAAATCCAAAAAAAAAAAAAAAACTTTTCTTTTATTTATACATTTTGAATACTCTTATAATAACATAACTTTTAACAAATAGACAACAAAAAAAATAATAATATTGAACATTATATTTTCTTTTAAAATTAAACAAAGTAAATTAAACTCTTTAAATACATTTTTATGTGAAATAATTCATTTCTTTTTCTGAACAAGTTTAATTCTATCAACAGCAATTATGCCTTTATAAATTTTGTTTGATTGTTGTTCGCCTTCGATATCTTGTACTAAATATCTATCATTATCTAGAGCTTTAACAATTTCATATGGACCCTTAAAACTATTTTCTAACTTGCGACTTGAACCTGTACTGGGAATTTGACTTTGTATTACAACAATGTCCCCAGGATCATAAACTAAAGTTTCTTTTCTTTTCTTATTAAAATATTCCGATTGTTTTTCCTCGTTAATTTTTAATTTTTCAGCAATTGTTTCAAATAAAGAATCACTTTCCGAATTTTTGTTTGCCTCCTCATTTAATTTTTGTATTTCTATAGTTAACGGATTTTCACTTAATCCAATTGATTTATATCGAAATATAATATCCGATGGAGTGCAACCTAAAACTCTATGCTGTGAGTTATTTAAAGCCCACTGAACATTAAGTAAATTTTTATCCCAAGAGGAATATTTATTTGAATCATCTGTAGTAGTTGCCAAACAATTTATGATACACGAATTGACTTTTTCGACTTGGCCATTCGCCCTTGGAGTGGCTACTGCTACTTTTATATGCTGAATTTCGTAATCTGTACAAAAATCTTTAAAATTCTTAGAAGTAAATGCAGAACCTTGATCCGTAATCAATTTTAACATTTTACCGTAATGCGATATTACTTGTTTTAAAAATTTAATTGTTTCGTCTGTATTTGTCGTCTTAACGGGTTTCATAATACTATATTTCGAAAATCCGTCTACAAGGACAATTACATACTTGTTTCCTTCTTCTGTTTCCAAAAAAGGACCTAAATGATCACAATGACACGTAATGAAAGGTGTGTTACCTTTATCTAATGGGTGTAACAATCCGGGTAATTTACCTGTCATTGGTTTGTAGTAAATACAATTAATGCAGCGATTAATAACTAAAGTTACAAATTGTCTCATATTGGGAAAATAATATGTTTCTTTTATTTTTGCTAGCGTTTTATCTATTCCTAAATGACACAAATTTTTATGAGTTTCGCTAACGATTTCTTGACGTAAATCGTCCGGTAAGTATAACTTTAAAGTTAAACCTTTCTTTTTATATACTCTACCATTTACCATAGTAAATTTATCATGAGTGACAGAATCTCCGTCTTCTAATTTATTACGAACATTTAAAATTTCTTGGTTAGTACGCTGAAGTGCGGCTACCCAATCTGTATTAATTTTTAATTGTAGAACCGGCAATCCCACAATGTTTGTTTCTTGTGCTGATTCAGTAGGATATCGACTTAATGAGTCAGCTACTTGATTTATCGACCCTTTATGATATTCAATACTATAATTAAATTCTAATAATTTGAGAAACCATCTTCCAATTTTAAACTATTACAATCTGTTCTGATTATAAAATGTATACCTATTAAATACACTCGGAATCTTTCGCAAGAGCAAACGATTGCTAGAGCCTCTAATTCGAAAGAGTGATAGACAGATTCTTCGGGTGTAGTTTTTTGACTATAATATGCTACAGGGTGAAGTTTACCGTCCTTTTGTTCTTGTAAGAGAACGCTTCCTAATCCAATTTTACTACCGTCTGTATGTAATTCGGTACGAGCACTTGGATTATAAATTGATAAAACAGGTGATTCTACTAAAATTGATTTTATTTTGACAAATGCGTCTTCTTCTAGTGCTGTCCATTTGAAAATAATTCCCTTTTTTATTAAATCGGTTAATGGTCTGACTATAAACGCAAAGTTTCTCACAAATCTACGGAAATAACTAGCTAGTCCAATAAAACTTCTAACTGATTTAGTATCAATCAGTTTGGGAAAATTGATTATACTATTTAATTTTAATTTTCCTGGTGAAATACCATATTCACTTATTTCAAAACCTAAATATTCAATTTTCATATTTATTTTGTCGGTAATACCAATTTGTTTTGAATTTCTAGCGATAACGTCCTTATATTCATTTACAAGATTTAAAACTTTATCGATATCGTCATCAATTAAATCCGTGTTTAATTCATCCTTTGAAACTTCAACGGTATTTATTTCGCGTTTAAAATTTTTCGAACTATCTATTTTATTTTCGTTACATACGTCACCTCGAGTGATTATGTTACCTTTTTTTATCGTTAAATTTTCGCCTGAAATATTTAACACTGGTAATTCAAATTGACCACGGTGGTCAGTTGCTACGACGCAACGCGGAATAATTTGACCTACTTCCCGAATACCTCCTTCGATATATAATTCATGATTATCTAAATCACTACTAACTGAAATATGACCAATATAATTGTTTGGGATTAATTGTGTTTTATTAGCTACAATATTGGTTTTTAATGGTTGACTGTCACATGGTAAACCATCTTCGAAATTGTTTTGTATAATTAATTCATTCGTACGACTTATAATCGTAATATGTTTTTGTTCTGTATACGGATGTCCTATTAATAATGGTATATTTTGTGATTCATTCGGTACAACGTGAACTTTTACTTTCGCTGAAACGCCATCAATACAGATATTAGCAGTAAATAACCCTAATGGTTTTACAATACCTTGGCCGTAACCTACCAAAGGTTCTGTTTCTATTTCATAGAAAGAAAAATTTAATTTGTTAACATTTTCTTCACGCATAGCAACAATACTACTACCTAAATCAATATAACAATTAACTTGCCTATTATTGATAGAAGCAACCTTACAATATTTGGAATGTGAATCTATTATTTGACTATTTTCAATTTTATTAACATTAACAGGTTTTACTGTACTAACAGTACTTTCATTTGCCTTGTTTTGTTTATTTTTAGTACAATTTTTCGCATAATGTCCTGTTTCTTTGCATTTAAAACATTTAAATTCTGATTTTGAATTTGTAGATTTGGGGTTAGAATAACTAGATTTATTTTTAGAATTATTATAATTATTACTATGTTTTTCACGTAAAAATTCTTCAATGTGTTTAGCACCTGATTTTAGATCGGGTAACAATTGAATAGGTTTACTGTATCTAGATAAGGGACCTAAATAATCTTTAATACGGAAATTATTCAAACCATTGACGATCCACTCAATTGTTTCATCATCTTCCATTTTACATTTATTACATTTTGCTAATTTTTCGAAGTAATATTCCACAATATTTTGACCATGTTTCCATTTATAGTTTTGTGCATCCAGTCTTAAATTGGTTGAACTTTCTTTAATTGAAAATGTATTTTTCAATAACTCTGTCCAATCTAACCATGAGTCTGGTGGTTCTAAAATACTATCACACCATGTTTTCGCAACTCCACTAAGTTTTGAAAGCGCATAATGTCGAATTGAAACATCATCCCAGTCATACATAACACCAAAGTCGTCCATTTTTTTAATCCAATTTTCAATATTAACGTCATTTTTAACCGGATTGAATTCAGGTAAAACTTTATACATATTAGTAAAATGTCGAGGTTTTAATGATACATTAGTTGTATCAACATCAATGTCATTTATGCCATCACCTTGTACAGACATTTTTAATATATTTGATAAAAAACGAAATAAATTCAAAATAACCGTAAATAATGTTGAAAATTTCAATGTTTATACAAATAATACGCAACACGTGTGTTATTAATCAAACTGTTAAATTTTGTTCAAAATGGCTGCCAATCAGTACAATTTATACAAATACACGACAATGTCTGTTAAGTATATCACATCTAGTAAAAACTTGCAAATGTCTTCTATACATACAATAATACACAATACCATACTATTGTACCAAAAACATTTGTGAATATCTAACCACTGTCTTTGCTTGTGTACTGAACCACTTAACACGCAGTTTTTAATCGCGCCAAAATTATAACGAATTTTGATTAAGATAACCACTTCTGATTATTGTAATTAGCACTTATTGTGGTAATTACTGGGTTTGTTAGGATACGAGCGAATAAACGATTATTGTAATTAATTAAAATAAGTTTATTAAATTCAGATACGTAATTACTTCAATATTATTTGTATTATTCATGGCGTTGAATAGCCACAGTTAGACCAACTATTGTGTTACTGTCTATGACGACTGATCGTTACTAAGTGTTGTTGTTCACACTCTCAAGCTAGGCACAAACACACTATCGTAGGTCCGATGCACCTAACACCTAACTAGCTTGCTTGGTTCATACCACAAGCACACTACTAAAATGGCTTCAACCCGCAAAATTACAACAATATATATATATATATATATATATATATATATATATATATATATATATATATATATATATATATGTCTGTAATCGCTCTAGCGGTCACAATTTTAATCTGATTAGAATGAAACTTGGTATTTGAGCGATTTTGGTTTTCAAAAGGTCAAGTTCGTTAACGGGTAATATCGGACAAGGGGAAACGAGGGTTTAGAGGGAGAGGGAAACACAAAATTTGACATATCTCCCTTAATATTCGAAAAATCTAAAAATTTATAAGAAGTAAATTTGTAGGTATTACGTTTTACTGTAATTTTGTTTCTTACCATTTTTTGTGTTACACTAATATTTACACAAATATTGACGGTTTAAAATTTAATTCCTTAATAAAGATTATTAAAATAATCAAAGAGAACTCTAGGTTTTTTTGAAATTATATTTCAAATTTTGCCCCTATTCCTAGAAAATTTGTTTGTATTTTATAAATACGTATTTCGACTACAATGTAGTCATCATCAGTATGAATTAGCTAATCGTAACTATCTCAGGGATATGGATTCAGAGATATGTTGCTTGTTGCTAATTTGGTGCCTGTGTGGGTGCCGGTGACACAGGCACCAAATTAGCAACAAGTAACATATCTCTGAATCCAGCCGCGTCAACTTAGTGAATTGCCTTAGAATACATCAATTACTCTCTAACGGCCACAATTATAGTCTAATCAAAGTGAAATGTCGTATCTGATTATTCATAAATGAGATACGTCAAGGGGAAAAGGGCATAAAAAAAGAAAAATACATAAAATGTCTTTCTTAATATTAAAACAATCGAAAAATGTATACGCAGCAAGGTTGTAGAAAATCAAGTTTGCTACAATTAACCTTTTCATTTTTGCTCAAACTCTAATTTGTACAGAGATATTTAGAATATTAACTATCAATATTGGAGAATAATTTTTTTTAGTACTCCACTGTTTAAAATTTATTATTATTTTGTTTTCATATTTTTATTATTCAAAAAATAATAATTTATATAATTATTGGTTTATGCGAGTTGAGAATTTACATAATTTCAACAAACATTTACTTAGATCGGATATGACTTGCGTATATCCAAGCTTACTTCGATATTTCCGCACATATTTCAAATCAGTTACAAAAAGTACTTCTCAGCAGTCTGTGCAGTTACTAAAATTAGTTGGCTCAGTACAGTTACTAAAAGTAGTTGTCTCACATGAATTAATCAGATGGTATTTTGAATTTTTATTTCTTCAATTTACAAATTGAATATTTATTATGGATTGTGCTGAAGTATCGAATAGGCGAATTAATGGTTTCTATCTGATTGTATCTAAGTATATTTTTTTTGTATAATTTATTTAATTCACCATTCCGAAACTTGTGGTTTTTCAAACTTGTCACATTTCAATACACATTCTATACACATTTTGGCTGTACAATTTATGTATTTTATGTGAATATGCAATGACTTTTTCAATTTATAACTATATTGTTTTGTATACGCTTGGTATTTTTGGCCTTGTAGTTTTTCTTTACAGAAGCGTAAAGTCCCCTTTATATACAACTATGTATCTGAATTAAATTTGTAGTGTATATTTATATTTTTGCAAATCAGACATATTTGAACATTTTTTTTTTTTACTGTAGTGTCGTTTTTTTTTTTATATACGATATTTCTTTTTACTACAGTTCAATCTAGTACATATTCATGTAATTTTTTTTTATAACTTGTACAACCAAACTTAGTATTTTAAGGATAGTTATACTATCAACATATTAAATGAAAAATTATTTATTTCAAATATATTTTATTTTTACATATATTTTGTTTTGTTCTTTTTTTTGTACTTTTTTTTATTTTCAGTATTTCTGATTCGAATCACTAGTCGATAACTTAGACACTTACTGGATAGTAAAGATCTTACTACCTCAATATTATCTTTTTTAATGGGCCCAGCTTTTATTGAAAGACTTTCGGTTCAACGTGTTATTTTTTTTATATTTACGTGTATCGCGTTAGCACCGATCGTTTTCCAATTTTCATAATTCCACATACAATACTCTGCTTTGGATTTTTTTTTCTAAAGTACCGTATATTTAGTTTTTATTATTTTTTTTTTAAAAATACATCATAATACCTCTTTTAATTAAAATTACTAAATTAACTTAATTTCATATTTATGAAAATAATTGATAATTCAATTATTTTCTATAAAGTGTTTAGTTTTTTTTTAAAACTAAACATCAATTTTTTTTTTAAACTAAATATATATTTATTTATTTTTTTTTTAAATACACATATGGAAGCAGAGCAAATAGTTTTCACAAAGCTCGACTTGTGATTCTGAAATTCTTTTTGAAAGTTGAAATGATTATAATTTTTTCTTTATATTTATACATTTCTATCTTTTACATTCTCTTTAATTCTATAATTATATTTAACTTAGTGCTAATTTTTTTCTCTTTCTTCTATTTTGTTTGTGGTTTAAATTTTCATTATGCCGAGAACAACTCGTAATACACCAGGTACCCCAGGAGATGACGATCCTCCAGCTTCACCAGATGACTTATTCATCACGCCTCATCAAGTATCAGCGGTTAACTTAGCGGCTATAACTACGCAGATGCAGACTACAGCTCAACAGTTCCATGCGTCAGTGCTGCACGTTTCGGATGTACAGCAACAAATACAACAGCAAAGCAAGCAGATTAGTAGCATTACCGATGCCTTGGCAACAATAACAACTACTCTATCAAATAATAACACTAGTTCAAATCAATTAACTTCAAATTTTAGTTTTTTTGCAAAACCGAGTATAGATTCCTTTATAAATAAAATCACTATTCTGGACATTTCGGTTCCAGAAAATATTATACAGTTTATTGTCGATACTCAACATTTAGTTGATATTAATTTTTTACCTATAGACGTTCTTTTGAAATCTTTAATCAATAGGTGTGCTTCGAACGCACAAACATTTTGGTCTACTTGTTTGGCTGACTCTTTGTCTTGGCAAAATATTAAACATAATTTATTACAAGTTTATATTCCACCTTTGACTAAACAGATATTAATTGATAGATTGGTCCGGCGAAATCAACTTGACACTGAAAAATTTTCGACATTTGTTCCTTCAATAATAAAATTCGCGAACATCCTACTTAATGATTCATCTGAATCCGAAATCATACAAATTATTTTTGCTCATGCCAATAATTCTGTCCTAACTATTCTTGGTTTATATCAAATTCCCGATACTTATAAAGATTTGTATCAACTAATCACTAAAATTGAGGAAATTCAAGCGCGAATATCTACAACACCCCTCAGTGTAAACGTTAGTTCAATTCAAAATACGCATAATGACACTAAACTTTTTTGTACTTTCTGTAAAGGTACTAATCACAATTTTAAATTTTGTTTTAAAAGAAAGAAGGATAATATAAATGTTAGTACTACGGTTCCAAAAAACTCGCAATAGACCCCAAGTTTCTTATTAATGATGTTATTTTAAATTATACTATTTCACCTCTACAAACCATTTTCATTCAAGGTTATCCTCTATTAACACTTTTTGATTCCGGTGCTACTGTTAATGCTATTAAAACTGCGACTTTTAATAAGTTAAAATCTAACAATAGAAACATCGTCACCGAATCAATTGATAAAACTATTTCTTTGCCGGGAAATAATTTTTTAAAATGTAATTTAACTGCGAAACTTTATTTTAAATTGGCTAATTTTTCATGGACTCAAACTTTTTTTATAGTAGATTCATTACCGTTTGAGGTAATTTAAGGTGTTGCCACACTTAAAAATTGCAACATCATTTTGGACTTCTTTAAGTCGACGATCAAATTTTATTTTCATCCTAATGTTGAAATACCGTTTTCGGGTTTTTGTAATAATAATCGAATTATTAATACCATTGTCGAAGCGGAAGTAAATCTTAATAGCAAACAAACAAAAGTGTTGCAAACACTTCTTCAAAACTTTAAATCGATTTTTTCTGACATTCCTGGTCTTGCCAAGGGTTTTGAATATAAAATTAAGTTAATCGATAACATTCCGGTTTGTAAAGCTCCTTACTATCTAGCACCCGATAAAGCCAGACTTTTAGACGAGCATGTTCAAGAGCTTGTTACACAAGGGGTACTTTCTCCTTCGAACTCTAATTATAGCTCACCCGTCTTCTTTGTTAAAAAGAAAGACGATTCTTATCGGTTAGTCGCTGACTATAGGTTTGTTAACAAACATATAGAGTTTGATCCGATGAGTTCAGCCAGTATGGCTCATATTTTCGCTAGCTTAGGTAATTCGAAAGTGTTTACACTCCTCGACATGAAATCCAGTTTTCATCAGATAAAATTATCAGATGACTCGAAACATGTCACCGCGATCGTCACACAATATGGTCTGTTTGAGTACAATACGATGCCTTTCGGGCTAAAGGTGGCTAGTCAATCATTAGCTCGTTTTTTAAATTCCAGTCTCGCAGAATTTCGTCATAAATTTCTTCTTATTTATTATGACGATTTAATTGTACATTCGCCCGACATTGAATCACATTTAAATCACCTGAATCTCTTGTTCACTAAAATAAAGTCTATCGGTATCACTATTAATCCTTCTAAGGCTCGATTTTGTATGTCGAGGGTATGTTTGTTGGGTAGCGTAATATCCGCTGAGGGACGCTTTATAGACCCTATTAAGGTGCAAGCAATCAATGACATGCCAACTCCAAAAAACGTCAAAGAAGTTATGCGTCTAGTTGGGGCTGCGGCTTTTTACTCCCGCTATATTCCCATGTTCAGTCAGATTGTAGCTCCGTTAAACGATTTAAAAAAGAAAGGTGTTAGGTTCAAAATTACTAAGGTTCATCTTGATGCAATCTCTACTTTAAAAAAATCTTTAGTAAGTGCGCCTGTCTAAAAATTTCCTAATTTTGACAAACCTTTTGTGCTACAAACTGACGGATCAGCTACAGGTCTGGGCGCGGTATTACTTCAAAAATATGATGACGGTTTGCACCCCATTATGTACTGTTCTCGAAAATTGAATCCAGCCGAATTAAAATATAACAGTCATGAATTAGAACTTCTCGCAGTAGTAACGGCCCTAGATAAATTTAAAGATTTTTTAACCGACCGCAAGTTTACTCTACAGACTGACTGACTTCGCTAGCTTAGGTAATTCGAAAGTGTTTACACTCCTCGACATGAAATCCAGTTTTCATCAGATAAAATTATCAGATGACTCGAAACATGTCACCGCGATCGTCACACAATATGGTCTGTTTGAGTACAATACGATGCCTTTCGGGCTAAAGGTGGCTAGTCAATCATTAGCTCGTTTTTTAAATTCCAGTCTCGCAGAATTTCGTCATAAATTTCTTCTTATTTATTATGACGATTTAATTGTACATTCGCCCGACATTGAATCACATTTAAATCACCTGAATCTCTTGTTCACTAAAATAAAGTCTATCGGTATCACTATTAATCCTTCTAAGGCTCGATTTTGTATGTCGAGGGTACGTTTGTTGGGTAGCGTAATATCCGCTGAGGGACGCTTTATAGACCCTATTAAGGTGCAAGCAATCAATGACATGCCAACTCCAAAAAACGTCAAAGAAGTTATGCGTCTAGTTGGGGCTGCGGCTTTTTACTCCCGCTATATTCCCATGTTCAGTCAGATTGTAGCTCCGTTAAACGATTTAAAAAAGAAAGGTGTTAGGTTCAAAATTACTAAGGTTCATCTTGATGCAATCTCTACTTTAAAAAAATCTTTAGTAAGTGCGCCTGTCTTAAAATTTCCTAATTTTGACAAACCTTTTGTGCTACAAACTGACGGATCAGCTACAGGTCTGGGCGCTGTATTACTTCAAAAGTATGATGACGGTTTGCACCCCATTATGTACTGTTCTCGAAAATTGAATCCAGCCGAATTAAAATATAACAGTCATGAATTAGAACTTCTCGCAGTAGTAACGGCCCTAGATAAATTTAAAGATTTTTTAACCGACCGCAAGTTTACTCTACAGACTGACTGCAGGTCGTTATTGTGGATTTTTAATACCCCCAATAAATTTAATAAATTATCTAGGTGGATCCTTAAAATTTCGAGATATGACTTTACCCCGGAACATATTAAGGGCAAATTGAACAATATGGCCGATTTTCTATCTAGGTTATACGAAACTGACCATATGTTAGTGAACAAATTTTCTGATTCAAATCAAGATTCAGGCAAAAATTTCATTAAAATTAAAGAGTTGCATAGCAATGATCCAGGTTATGCAAACCTTTTAAAAAAGATAACCAATACTTTGGATCAAACTGACTTAGAATCGGTGAATGAAGAAATCAGGAACAATGCGCAACTGAACTTTATTAACGTTTTAGCTAATACAAATTTTGATTACCTTTCTATTAAAAGCGAGCAACGTAACTCTCCCGAATGTAAAATCATTTATCAAAACCTTAAGGCTCAGATGAATGTCCCTAATTTTTGCATAAAGGATGGGTTAATTTATAAGTTCGTCGGAAGGAATCGACTAAAACGTATATTTTTACCAGATAATTTACTCGATTACGTTCTTCGATATTATCATGATTCCAAGTATGCTGCGCATAATTCAGTAATTAAAACATTCCGTGAAATTAGTAAAATATTTTACTACAAAAACCTCTATGCAAAAGTAAGGGACTATGTCAGAACCTGTAAAGTGTGCCAGGCTATAAGGCCATATACACGTAACGATAAGGTTCAGTTGAGTAGTTCCGTGCCGGAGTATACCCTACATACTTTGTACGTCGACTTTATCGGTCCTATTATTAGATCAAGTGAAGGTTTTAAATATATTTTTTCTATTGTAGATGGATTTTCAAAATTTGCTTTCGCCTTTCCATGTAAAAGGCAGACCAGTGACGTTGCCATTTCACTGATACAGAAGATTTTCCTGCAAAACGGATATCCGACGGTTGTTGTAGCCGACAACGGACCAGCCTTTGCGTCGATCAAGTGGAAAACCTTCTTATTTAATAATGGTATTAGAGCTGCCTACTGTTCGAGCTATACACCATCTTCGAACAAGAGCGAGTGCCTCAATCGACAGATAAAATATAATTTAGGATGCATTCTCAAAGAATATTCTGTAGAACATAAAAATTGGTCAAAATTTTTGAGTTTTGTAATTTTCAATTACAACAACTCCTACAAAAGTACAATCGACTCAACACCAGCTGAAGTTTATTTTGGTAGAAAGTTAATGACGCCGTTTGTGATTATAAACGAATTAACTGAGTTAATCACGAGTTCTGCTAAACCATCACAAGCACATATACAAGATGCGTTAAAGATTGCTCACCAACAACGAGTCAGCCAAACTTTAAATAAACCAACGCTGTCTAAATATAAAGTGGGTCAATTGGTCATGGTAAAAAACTTGGCCCCGAATATGAACAAGAATATCGCACCTAAATTCGCTTCAAAATTCAATGGACCGTACAAGATAATAAAGTTCACTACACCAACTTCAGTTAGGCTAAAAGCTCCAAAATCTAATAAGAAAACCTTCGGCATGTCGATATACAACATTCGGCCATACTATCTCAGAGGATATCAAGGGAATGGTAACGTTACTGCATCCTAATTAAACATCTAAATGTATTTAAATCTTCACGTCTAATCCACATTTATAAGATTTTTCATTCATCTATTCGTGTCATTTTTGCTTTAATATTTTTCAATTAGCATGTCGCTAATTTTTTTGGCCCCCTGGAGTGGAGAATAATTTTTTTTAGTACTCCACTGTTTAAAATTTATTATTATTTTGTTTTCATATTTTTATTATTCAAAAAATAATAATTTATATAATTATTGGTTTATGCGAGTTGAGAATTTACATAATTTCAACAAACATTTACTTAGATCGGATATGACTTGCGTATATCCAAGCTTACTTCGATATTTCCGCACATATTTAAAATCAGTTACAAAAAGTACTTCTCTCTGTGCAGTTACTAAAATTAGTTGGCTCAGTACAGTTACTAAAAGTAGTTGTCTCAAATGAATTAATCAGATGGTATTTTGAATTTTATTTCTTCAATTTACAAATTGAATACTTATTATGGATTGTGCTGAAGTATCGAATAGGCGAATTAATGGTTTCTATCTGATTGTATCTAAGTATATTTTTTTTGTATAATTTATTTAATTCACCATTCCGAAACTTGTGGTTTTTCAAACTTGTCACATTTTAATACACATTCTATACACATTTTGGCTGTACAATTTATGTATTTTATGTGAATATGCAATGACTTTTTCAATTTATAACTATATTATTTTGTATACGCTTGGTATTTTTGGCCTTGTAGTTTTTCTTTACAGAAGCGTAAAGTCCCCTTTATATACAACTATGTATCTGAATTAAATTTGTAGTGTATATTTATATTTTTGCAAATCAGACATATTTGAACATTTTTTTTTTACTGTAGTGTCGTTTTTTTTTTATATACGATATTTCTTTTTACTACAGTTCAATCTAGTACATATTCATGTAATTTTTTTTTATAACTTGTACAACCAAACTTAGTATTTTAAGGATAGTTATACTATCAACATATTAAATGAAAAATTATTTATTTCAAATATATTTTATTTTTACATATATTTTGTTTTGTTCTTTTTTTTGTACTTTTTTTTTATTTTCAGTATTTCTGATTCGAATCACTAGTCGATAACTTAGACACTTACTGGATAGTAAAGATCTTACTACCTCAATATTATCTTTTTTAATGGGCCCAGCTTTTATTGAAAGACTTTCGGTTCAACGTGTTATTTTTTTTATATTTACGTGTATCGCGTTAGCACCGATCGTTTTCCAATTTTCATAATTCCACATACAATACTCTGCTTTGGATTTTTTTTTCTAAAGTACCGTATATTTAGTTTTCATTATTTTTTTTTAAAAAATACATCATAATACCTCTTTTAATTAAAATTACTAAATTAACTTAATTTCATATTTATGAAAATAATTGATAATTCAATTATTTTCTATAAAGTGTGGTATATTTTTACATACACACACACTCATTATTTTCTATAAAGTGTTTAGTTTTTTTTTAAAACTAAACACCAATTTTTTTTAAAAACTAAACAACAATTTTTTTTTTAAATACACATACCTTTCTGTTAAAAGCGAGCAACGTAACTCTCCCGAATGTAAAATCATTTATCAAAACCTTAAGGCTCAGATGAATGTCCCTAATTTTTGCATAAAGGATGGGTTAATTTATAAGTTCGTCGGAAGGAATCGACTAAAACGTATATTTTTACCAGATAATTTACTCGATTACGTTCTTCGATATTATCATGATTCCAAGTATGCTGCGCATAATTCAGTAATTAAAACATTCCGTGAAATTAGTAAAATATTTTACTACAAAAACCTCTATGCAAAAGTAAGGGACTATGTCAGAACCTGTAAAGTGTGCCAGGCTATAAGGCCATATACACGTAACGATAGGGTTCAGTTGAGTAGTTCCGTGCCTGAGTATACCCTACATACTTTGTACGTCGACTTTATCGGTCCTATTATTAGATCAAGTGAAGGTTTTAAATATATTTTTTCTATTGTAGATGGATTTTCAAAATTTGCTTTCGCCTTTCCATGTAAAAGGCAGACCAGTGACGTTGCCATTTCACTGATACAGAAGATTTTCCTGCAAAACGGATATCCGACGGTTGTTGTAGCCGACAACGGACCAGCCTTTGCGTCGATCAAGTGGAAAACCTTCTTATTTAATAATGGTATTAGAGCTGCCTACTGTTCGAGCTATACACCATCTTCGAACAAGAGCGAGTGCCTCAATCGACAGATAAAATATAATTTAGGATGCATTCTCAAAGAATATTCTGTAGAACATAAAAATTGGTCAAAATTTTTGAGTTTTGTAATTTTCAATTACAACAACTCCTACAAAAGTACAATCGACTCAACACCAGCTGAAGTTTATTTTGGTAGAAAGTTAATGACGCCGTTTGTGATTATAAACGAATTAACTGAGTTAATCACGAGTTCTGCTAAACCATCACAAGCACATATACAAGATGCGTTAAAGATTGCTCACCAACAACGAGTCAACCAAACTTTAAATAAACCAACGCTGTCTAAATATAAAGTGGGTCAATTGGTCATGGTAAAAAACTTGGCCCCGAATATGAACAAGAATATCGCACCTAAATTCGCTTCAAAATTCAATGGACCGTACAAGATAATAAAGTTCACTACACCAACTTCAGTTAGGCTAAAAGCTCCAAAATCTAATAAGAAAACCTTCGGCATGTCGATATACAACATTCGGCCATACTATCTCAGAGGATATCAAGGGAATGGTAACGTTACTGCATCCTAATTAAACATCTAAATGTATTTAAATCTTCACGTCTAATCCACATTTGTAAGATTTTTCATTCATCTATTCGTGTCATTCTTGCTTTAATATTTTTCAATTAGCATGTCGCTAATTTTTTTGGCCCCCTGGAGTGGAGAATAATTTTTTTTAGTACTCCACTGTTTAAAATTTATTATTATTTTGTTTTCATATTTTTATTATTCAAAAAATAATAATTTATATAATTATTGGTTTATGCGAGTTGAGAATTTACATAATTTCAACAAACATTTACTTAGATCGGATATGACTTGCGTATATCCAAGCTTACTTCGATATTTCCGCACATATTTCAAATCAGTTACAAAAAGTACTTCTCTCTGTGCAGTTACTAAAATTAGTTGGCTCAGTACAGTTACTAAAAGTAGTTGTCTCACATGAATTAATCAGATGGTATTTTGAATTTTTATTTCTTCAATTTACAAATTGAATATTTATTATGGATTGTGCTGAAGTATCGAATAGGCGAATTAATGGTTTCTATCTGATTGTATCTAAGTATATTTTTTTTGTATAATTTATTTAATTCACCATTCCGAAACTTGTGGTTTTTCAAACTTGTCACATTTCAATACACATTCTATACACATTTTGGCTGTACAATTTATGTATTTTATGTGAATATGCAATGACTTTTTCAATTTATAACTATATTGTTTTGTATACGCTTGGTATTTTTGGCCTTGTAGTTTTTCTTTACAGAAGCGTAAAGTCCCCTTTATATACAACTATGTATCTGAATTAAATTTGTAGTGTATATTTATATTTTTGCAAATCAGACATATTTGAACATTTTTTTTTTTTACTGTAGTGTCGTTTTTTTTTTTATATACGATATTTCTTTTTACTACAGTTCAATCTAGTACATATTCATGTAATTTTTTTTTATAACTTGTACAACCAAACTTAGTATTTTAAGGATAGTTATACTATCAACATATTAAATGAAAAATTATTTATTTCAAATATATTTTATTTTTACATATATTTTGTTTTGTTCTTTTTTTTGTACTTTTTTTTTATTTTCAGTATTTCTGATTCGAATCACTAGTCGATAACTTAGACACTTACTGGATAGTAAAGATCTTACTACCTCAATATTATCTTTTTTAATGGGCCCAGCTTTTATTGAAAGACTTTCGGTTCAACGTGTTATTTTTTTTATATTTACGTGTATCGCGTTAGCACCGATCGTTTTCCAATTTTCATAATTCCACATACAATACTCTGCTTTGGATTTTTTTTTCTAAAGTACCGTTTATTTAGTTTTCATTATTTTTTTTTAAAAAATACATCATAATACCTCTTTTAATTAAAATTACTAAATTAACTTAATTTCATATTTATGAAAATAATTGATAATTCAATTATTTTCTATAAAGTGTTTAGTTTTTTTTTAAAACTAAACACCTAATTTTTTTTTTAAACTAAACTTATTTAATTTTTTTTTTTAAATACACAATATTTAATTGTAAACATTTAATTTAATTGTAAATATTAGTGTAACTTGAAAACTGATAAGAAACAAAATTAGAATAAAACTTAGTACCTACAACTTACTTCTTATAAATTTTTCGATTTTTTGAATATTAAGGGAGATATGTCAAATTTTATGTTTCCTCCTTCATCTAAACGCCCTTTTCCCCTTGTTTGATTTTACCCATTAACGAACTTGACCTTTCAAATACTAAAAGCATCTTAAATACCAAATTTCATTCCAATCAGAATAAAACTGTGACCGCTAGAGAGTCCACACACCCTAATCGATAGACATTTGAAGAAATTTTTACGAAATTCCATCATCGGTACAAAAACAATAGCTGCATTTACTTTGGAGGAAATTCGCTAAAAAGAAGAATAAACGTGTGCTTAAAAAGTCATGAAACACTAAATTTAAAGTGAAATTCGATTTCGTTTAGGAAATTTCGGACAAAAGCTTATATTTCTTTCATCTAGTGGTATAGATAATAAAAAAGTTTAAGTCTATTTCACGATTTGAAACATCAAAAAACTTACTACAAAATATATATTATCAGGATTACCCCGTGGTATAAGCCGAATTTTTCACCGGCTTTTAGTTTTGTATTTATTTTGTTTGATAATGCATTTCTAACAGAATATCATACCGTATTGGTTCTGAAACATGCTATAAATTGTAAAAATGTTTATAATTCGTTTTTGAGAGAATAAAAAAAAAAAGGAGAAAATAAATTTTCTTTACTGATGATATGTTTATTTTATTTTTTATTATTTTGTAACCCCATCTCTTTTGATTATAGAGTGGATTTGCTTTCGATAAAATAAAAATGTATTATAATGACTGAATGCACATTATCAAAGAAATTGTTTTTCCAAAGTCATATTGAATATTTTTTTCTATATAATAGATTTTTTGTTTGTTTACTATCGTTTAAATATTAAATCAGGCATTTTTTTTACATTATAAATATATTTTTAAATCTCCCCTTGTGTCGAGTGTCTGGTAATTGAGCGTTAAATACACTTTTTATTTAAATTAATATTATTCTTTGAGAAAAAATATATTTTTCGATGACATAAGAATATAACAACCGTATAGTATATATTAACCCCAATGATTTTTGTTTACAATTCGATGACCATACGTGAAAGTTTAATGCAATTACAAATGTTGATGACCTTCGAAAGCATTTACATTTAAATCATTTCAAAATGTGCAACTTAAACAATTCATATCTCCAATGGTAAAGCTATTTAATTTGGGCAGATGTACACTCCCGTTCAAAAAAAATGAACAGACCTGAACCGAATCAGTCTCTCACAATTTTGATTATTCTTGTAGTAACAGATACAATTTTTTTAAATAATTTTATAAGTAAGATATAACACTCTTTAAATTCTCACTGTCACTGCCACCGTATATACGAGTAAAAAATATAAATTCAGTTTATACTTCTATTTCTTTTTTACACACTTAAAAAATATACTACTTATCTTTGTTTTATAAATAAATAAAATTATACATTGTACAAAGAGTTACAAAAGTGAGGAGTTTTATGAAATGTAAGATATTTAGCATTTCAGGTCTGTTCATTTTTTTGAACGGGAGTGTACGTCAAATTATTAAGATACTGTGAGAAGTAAACAATAAACGCAATTTGTTTTCAAATTCATTAGAAAAAATGCCAAGTAAGTCCTTATTTTTCTGATTTCCTTATTTTATGATATACAATATATTGCTTTACTAATTTGCAACCGTGTTTGGTAGACTAACCGTAGAAATGGAATTGTTTTCTGATTTTATTTCACACACTTATAGAGAGTCCAAAAAATATGAAAAAAGCTTCTACTTTTATGATTATAATGAGGAATTTTGTTTCTAATTGCGGTTACTTTGTTACACGTATATAATCGTCGTGAATATCTGTAGCATAAATCTAAAGCAGATCCTGAGGTGGAAGTTTTGCATGATAGGGATAGATACAAACGATTACTTATTACTGAAAGAAATTTATCTTCAGTGGGCTATCATAAAGCATAAGTATGCCTTGAATAAGTATTTTAGGCATACTGTTAATGTTTCGAAATATATCCAAGAAGCCTCATCCTCTTTAACTGCAAATTTCTCGATTACTCTAGTCCCAAAAATATCCACCATGAGGAAAGCCCGATTAACAAGCACCTGTGTATTGCATAGATATGGGAGAACTGAACTTAGTCAGACTGAAGTAGAAGGGGAAGCACAATGGACCGTAATACCCGAGTGCAAAATTTTTCATACCCCAAGATCTATCTATCTATTTAATGTAAACGTAATTGCTTTGCTCCTTTTGTATCTAGCGCATATTCGTTTGTTTAAAATAAAAACGTTTGTTTGTAATAAAAACCCAGAAAATGTAGATAAAAAAGTAGATATTTCAACCAGTTTTCTATCTTGTAATCATTACAAAACTAAATCAACAAATTCACACACCTGCATCAAATATTGTATGTATGAAAAAGTGTAACAACTTCTTTATATGATACATTTGAACTTTAAATGATCCTAATATTATATTACGAACTCATATGAGTATGTTTATTTATGTCTACATGCTATACAAAGGTAAGCAAAAGCAACAGGAATATATTTATCTTATTATTATGATCATCTTTGTGTGTGTGTGTTTGCATAAACTGTGTATGATGCAAGAAAATAGACAATTACAAAGGAATTGATATCTTTTTCATCTCAATAAACCAAATAAAGAGGCATGAACGAACGGCAGACATATGACGATATACCTACATACAATCTACTAATATAACCCGACAATAATCATAATGATGGTTTTATCGTCGAGTCATGCACATGTTTAAATAAACTGCACTGATGTGTTGAGAAAAACGGTCCAAGAAACACTTAATAGTTTACCCACAAAGTGTCAACTACTACATAACGGCTGAGAGTTGAGGCATTTCCAGATACAGTGCATATATAAAAAAAAAATGTATTCAACGTGTGACAATCTATTATAAATTCAAGTACTCAGAAACTGTTATAGAATAACATAGCTTTGAAACATTTTGGATGAAAATAAAACAAGAAAATACATTACCTTAATGGCCGTTTTAGTATTTATAAAAGCTTCCACTTTACACCAATTGAAAATTCATAATATACAAAATAGATAATGTCGATATGCACATAGTAAAAAGTTTGAACTCATCTCTCTTCGCAATGACAGAACTCTGATAATATGAGTCAATAATTCATTAAAAGCAACATATTTAGTCGAAACGCGACTTATGTTCTATATATATATATATATAGGGGAAAAGGTTTTAAAATACACCCTCTGACCAAAGAATTGTATAAAAAAATCATGTTAAGGGTTTTTGTTAAAACTTTGATGGGTACTTTCATAATTTGTGTAAACAGTTTAAAAAAAGTAAACCTTCTTAAATTACTTTAAAATTGTACAAAACATCAGAATTCGAAAGTAATTTTTTTGGAGTAAATATTCTGTACTAGAATTATGGATCCCTTTAAGGTAGTTGTCTTGTAGTAATCGTGTTAAAAAGTTCTGGTGTAGTAATCGTGTTACAAATCAGCTCAGGATCCACATCAATTATATGAATTGACTGGGATTGTAGTCTATACTTTTTTTACTTGAATATACAGAGAATAAGAGTCGTTTTAATGTTGTTATTTATAAACATCCGATGGCCATTTTTACGCCATATTGCCTGTCTTTAGTTAGTAGCTTCGCTTGGATCATATAAAAATGTTAAATGTTAGTTTAATCCCTCGGTTTTTGAAAAAATGTTTCCAATAAAAGTTGTTAGTGCATTTGTAATGAACAAGTTTTAACCGAAGCATTTAATCGTACAATTTTTGAAAGCGACTTTTAACAAAAACAACGGTAAATAATGATGACATTTAAAACAACGTTAGATACTTATATTGTAATCTTCCTTAAAAGTATGAAACATACTGATGTAAAAAAAGAAGAAAATAATTTAAAATGACAACTAACTGAATTTATTGCTTATATACCCTGCATATATAACCGTTATATACCCTGTTATGCATATTATGAACTAAAGTAAATCTAAACAATTGATTCAGTAATTACGTACAAAATAATTTACTAACGAAACAAATTTGTCGCACTGCAACTGGCATTCGAAATTGAACCCGCAAGCTTAAGTAGTGAACGAAGCACCTACTGCACTACCAGGGGCTCATATATATGCATGGTACACATGGTCACAAAATTAGTGCTCGTTTTTCAAGTTTTTATAATTTTTGTGTGCCTTATTCATTTGGTTTTCGAATAAATGCTTCGGTTAAAACTTGTTCATTACAAATGCACTAACAACTTTTATTGGAAACATTTTTCAAAAACCAAGGGATTAAACTAAAAACTTTTGAAACATGAGCGTTGCTTATGTAAAGCCTAGTGTATGTACCATGTGTATAATATGAGCCTTTGCCTCGACTAAAATAAATTAACCTTTTTACACACATTTAAATAACAACAGAGTCATTTGTAGGATCTTATATCTAGAATACCTCATTAGATTTTGCCACGGCTTTCTGGATCTAAAGCTGCCACATTATTATTCCCTATTTAACTTTTATATTAAGATATAATGATATCTTAGAATTTTATTCCGCTAAAAAATATAAAACTCTCAAAAGGCCCACTCAATTAATTTGTCTCAAAGTCTACAAAATCGAGAAATCGCTATTGTAAAGTCCTAGTTCCGATAAGACATTTTGGGCTCAAATCTAATTTTTGCATTCTTTGGTGGTAAAAATAAAAAAATGTAAGTTTTAAATTACAAAATTTGAATAACGCTTTTAAATTTCTGTTTCACATTCGCACATATGGAATTTCGATTTTGGACATTGAACCCAGAACATTAATATGACATAATAAACGTTATTTCAAATCAATACAACTTTGATCGTGGTTACTTTCTTGGATAGCACTACACGATGGTGTAATGAAAACCTAGAACGTTATTAACATTTTACCCGATTAACAATATTAAAAGGAATTCGATAATTTATATGAGCCCATATGTCAAGAGAACACCACCACCTTCATCTATCTACAGAGCGTTATGTTTATGTATATATTTTCTAATACATCTCTATATATCTATAGCATATTAAAAGA
Source organism: Nineta flava (assembly GCA_963920215.1). Taxonomy (NCBI): domain Eukaryota; kingdom Metazoa; phylum Arthropoda; class Insecta; order Neuroptera; family Chrysopidae; genus Nineta; species Nineta flava. Next base: position 25,167,232 of record OY986045.1, read on the forward strand.
TGATAAATTAGAAAATATACACGAGCTGTTGTTTCTGTTCTTGGTGTTGTTGTTTTACATAGAAAATTTGCTTATGAAATTTTAATTTGATTAAAATCGCTCTATTTAACAGCATACACTGTATGCAATTAATAATTTTAGTGAAAATATAAATAGTGAACAATTATAGCGGTAGGTAAATATATGTCCCGAACAAAACTAATTCTACTAAAATATTGTATATATTCTATCTTTATTTAATAATATAATATACATTCAAATTAACGTATTGTGTAATGAAATGAATGTTTACTCTTTAAAGCGTGTTTATGTGGATCTATATACTAATACAATAAAGCTGAATATTTTTTTGTTTGAACAAACATATATTTTTTAAAATATTGTCTACTAAAGTATATATATATATAGCTACTATATACGGCATCATGTCATATGTGAGAGATTAATGAAAATTTTGAATTATTTTTAATTTTGAATTTTTTTATGTGCTGATACGTAATTTATATAAATTACCACAAAATAGCTGCGCCTGTTTTATTTCTTATTGCAACATAGCTAAAAAATTTCTTTGTTCTTAGACAGATTAATTTATATGAATATAGTAAACTTTGAACGCGCGAATCTCTGGAACTGCTAGACCGATTTGAAAAATTTTTTTTACGTTAGATAGCCACATTCATGAGGAAGGCTATAGGCTATCTTGATATTTGTAAAGTAGGTAGGAAGGAAAAATATAAATTTAATAGATATAGATATCCTTATAGTGTGCTATTAAAGTTTATAGTTACTATGGAAACGACAATCAAAATGTATGAACAAGAACGAAATTAACCGGCTATGCTTTTGAAGGTTTTCACAATTAAAGTCAGCAGTAACACATGCTCCCAATTTCTAGTTTAAATAGAAAATCCTTGTCCTTAAGGGGTCCCGAAAAAATGCTTAGAATGGCCTACATGCTAGGCTTCGACCTCTCCTTCCCTACTACGACTAATCTAAATAATTTATATAGTAAACTGAGATTAAAAAGTCTTTTATTTATCATGCGAAACCGAGCGACTTATTTTACACGTACGAGTAAGTACAATATATTATTGATTTTGTACTATCTTGTTAAAAATTTTTTTTTTTACAATAAACAAATTTATTTTTACCCATAAGCATAAATGAATCAAAACAATTTATATAGCTAACAGAGAAAAACAAATCTTTACTGTTATACGTACGAGTCATTAAACGAATTTACACACACACAGGGTGCGCTCCTCTTTCGAATAAAACCGAATCAAGCTTTAATATACCATTATTTAAAAAAACATATATTATGATACGCGGAATCTGTATTTTTTAACATTGAAAACACTAGTTTGATTAATATTGGTTCTATAGTTCTAAAACCATTATATGTGTACATTTTTTCATAAAAGTTTAGCAAGCTGGTTTTGTAAAAAAATTAAGAATCCCTTGTGATTATTGATCAACCTTTGTAGTATGACGTATACTCCTTTGATTCTAATTGGTGGCTTGCGATGTCCCTTAATACACTTGTTCACTAAAGCCCAAAATTAATTTTAAGAAGAGGTCCCAACTGTGGCTGTGTCACTGCCCGGTGTTCAAGAGACGGTAAACATTAATTAATTAGGCTCTAAAAACATACTGTCCTATAATTCTAAATAAAAATAAACCCTATGCAACTTTATCACTCGATGTATGGCACCTGTTTGAATTGCGATATTTTTATTAAGAAAAAATATAAACTTCAGGGATAGGAGTAGTGTAAATAGATTTATTAACTAATTTTAATCAAAGTTTTATTCCATCAAAACTCCTAACAACCAGTTATTTCTACACGGTTAGGAAATAAGCATGTGAAAAATCCATTTTCGGTATATTGTAATAAAATTTAATCTCCCCATACCTCCACCAACATTTAATTCAGCAAATAAATAAACCTTATTTTTATCTAAAAAAAATTATATTAATAAAAATGATTGGGATGAGTCTTCAAAATGGAGCAAGATATTTTAATTCTTCGTAAATACTTCACAGTAAAAGAAGGCGTTGGAAAAATCAACCATATTAAAACAATCGGTGTTCTTTAACTTTTCATACGATTCGGTTAAATTAGTTTCCGAGAAAAGCGATGGACAAGAGGGTGGTTTTACTTTTTTAATCACATTTCACCAAAAATAATTCTAAAGGGGATTATTCTAACCATACTAGCTTTGGATGAATAAACGCAAGATTTCAAATTAACATCTTTATCATTTTAAATGACACACCTCGGTTTACCCAGATTTTAAAAATTTTAACAAAGCGGAAATATTAAAACCTTTATTGGAAAGCCATGTTTCACAATGCAATATGCGTTCAATCGTCCTTTGGCAAATGCTCGCATTGATCATTTATGTATGATAGTGCCTCAAAAAAACAAGATCCGATGAAAAGCTCCATTGTTGTTTATACATTAAGCACAAAATCACTGAAAATAGTTGTCATTCTGTGAACGCTATATCATTTAAGGGAACGCCTTCAAAAAGTATATAAATGAAAATAAGTTTCAGAGATATTTTTTATCAAAAAGTTTAAATAGATATAAAACTTGACAATTTCATAATAAGGTAATTATTTTAGAATGATAACCTAAAATATTTTGTATTTGGGAGACTTTAAACTTCAAAATATGACTAGCTTTTGCTGTAAAACTTAACTAAACTCTACAAATTGCTTGTTTTTAATATTTTGTAATGTTATACACATCTAAATATTGCATTCATTCAAATTCAAACAGCTGTGTTGATGAATCATGTTTTTATTAAATTAAAAAAAAAATGTTTCCCTAATGATGCGAACCAGCGATAGTGGTTCTCTTAAATTAGAGACGAAACCGGATATAACGATATTGAAGGGACTACATACTTAGGACGCTGTATCCGATAGCTATCATATCCGAAACCGGATATAACGACATTGAAGGGAGCACAAAACTAAGGACGCTATATCCGATCGTTGAAATGGCACAAAACGCGCAAGAGGTGTGGATGGGGTAGAAGAAAATAAAAGAATCCTTTTTATTTCATTAATAATTAGAATAAGGTTCAATATAATATTTTGTTTTACTGGAAAAAAAATGATGGTTGATCGTTATAGCCGATGCGTTTCGATAATTTCGATTGTTATAGAAGGTATGTTAACAAAGGTGTTTATATAGAGATTCGGCCGGGGCCTTGCCATTTAGATGTAATAACCGATTCGTCGTTGTAAACGATGTCAGTATAGCCGGTTTCGACTGTTGCTACTTTTAAATATTGTGTCATGACTAGTGTTGCAATGATGTCATCTATTTTTGTGAGTCATAACAAAATTATTTTCACCAAAAACTCAAATTGTAATTCGCTACTTTCATGGTTTTGTGCCAGGATACATAAACAGTATGCCACTTTTGTACTTTGTTTATTGGCATAATTTTTTTCGCATAAAAAAACAACAATAAAAATTACTAAAAATATAAACTCGATTAATTTTGTAAACTAATTTAAAAAAATCTGATTGCATTAAACATAAATAAAGCAAGCAACGAAGCAACATTAAAATAAAATATAACTTTTTCATAAAAATCAATAACTATGGAGTACAATCAACACATTATGAGGACGAAACATAAATGAACAATAATACTCTTCAATATGAAAAAAAAAATTTATATTCATTGATTGTTTACTAAGCGGATAATCATATTGTTTTAAATAAAAGGGATTACACTTAAATTTATTTTTTTGATAAAAAATAAAATCAATAATATACTAATCCGAAAGATAAGATACAGAACGTATTTTCAAAGTAAGGTGAATAAAAAAAAAAATTTATTATAGTCGTGTTAACAAAGAATGGTTCATTAATCTTATTTTCAGAATCAATGAATACTATCATAATTTAAAAATGGTTTTTCAATTAAAATTTTGGATACGTCTCTGAATATAACATGTATACCAGTTATATATTGATCCGTTCTAGTGTAGATAATTTTTGTTTCCGACAGCAATTTCACTATACACTGTTATTTTGTTGATATATGTTATGTTGTTGCTGTTTTTAAAGAGCTGTACCAAAAATCAATGTTTCTGAAAATGATTGCCACGTACGATGTTATGAATTTTGAAACTTAGCTAGTGTTTCACCGAGGCTACGAGGTAACCTCGCTCCGCCTCGGTCCTCGGTTATGAGGCACGAGGCGTGGTTCAAAATTTTAATGATCGTTACTAACCGGGGCGAGGCGAGGTATACTGTCCCAAAAACCTCGCCTCGACCGATGCAAATTTACAAAAAAGCATGAAGCAATAGATGAATTTTAAAGGAAAAAGAAATTTTATGCCTTTGATTACTTTTTATAATAATTATCATAAATTTGTTCATCCCCGGTTTGCAAATTTTATAGAGAAAACTAAATGTATTATTTTTATTTTGTTGATCGACTGCTTATTCTTATTTTAGAGAAAAAAATTGTGTGGTCGGGGGACCCGTCAGGAACGAAATTCTTTACGTTATTATTTCAACTCTAAACGTGATTTAATATATAGATTTATATTGATTTTTTTAGTGTATTTTTGTCACGCCAAAAAGAGCAGTCCTCTTTTATTCCACTCTATCTTTCTCTGTCTCTCGCTCTCTCTAATTTGTTTGTTTTATTTTATTTTAGCGAATTTCTGGAAAGGAAATAGAGTTATTGGTGTTCGTACCTAAGTCAAAATTTTGCAAACATTTTTTCAAATATCCATCGATCTGTATATATATATATATATATGTATATCTGTCAGAAAAAGACATTTATTTTCAAATTTAGAAAAGATGCGAGGCGAGGCAAGGATGATAGCTAACCCAACCGAGGCGAGGCAAAGGTGATATTTAATAAAGCGAGTCGAGTCGAGGTGATACCAAAACCTCGCCTCGCCTCGTGCCTCTTGAATCACTAAACTTAGGCACATGGCCATTCTCGTCATTGCTTTTTGGTAATCGTAATTTAATTTTATGTATGACACTGTTCAACTCTTTAATCAGAGAGTCGTCGTTTTGGAGAAATCCATACTGCACTGCTTTTGTCAAATAAAATTGAAATAAACACAATGTGAAATAATCATGCCAGCTAAAAAGACCCAAATAATCCTATAAGGGCTTCTTGACTTCCTGCGTCAATGTGTGTCACATCAAATAAATAGCAACTACCTGCATCAACCCATTTTCCGACTTTGTGCCATTACTACAGTTCAATTACTTGGTTCGCTTCTTGTCAGATTCCATTATTGCATGTAAAATTCGAGAGAAAACAACTCATTATTTTGGTTTTGAAATACCTTTAAATAATTTATAAAATTCGTTTTCAGTTGAAATGTATTTTAAGATGATTTTATTTGTTTACCGATAAATTATACATTAACACACAATTTCCCGAAGTTTTGGAGAGATTCCACATTCAGTTTTGGAGAACAAAAATCCCAAAGTTTGTTTAAAATGTGGGGTTGTCCTTTTCGAATACACGGAGACTAATGGTGGTGCTTCATGACACCTCACCCTGTTTTGGATTTAGCTCGTATAAAAATTTATATCCAGCTGGGAAAAAAAACTTTTACATTGTTTTTTAAAGTTATAGGAACATTTTGGTCCGTTATAGAAAAAACTTAAAATGATAAAGCAAGAAAAATTAAGATTAATCTTTGTTAAATATGATAACTATAGTATGATATAACTATATCATAATAAACATTTACTTCAGATTGTTTTTAATAGATGGGTCACCTCTAGATGGCAAAGTACCATTACCCGAAATTGTCGTTTTTTGTGCTTTGTATCAGAATCAATACAAATAATCATAACAAATAAAAATTGTCGTGCAACAATCATCCACTTTGTGACTAAATATATAATGTTCTAAAACGAACAGCCTCCTTCACAATGTTTCTATACATTTAATTCTACAGAACTCGTATGTTGATACGAAATACACCTAGAAAAGTGAGAGCTCAAAGGACCGCTCAAAGGAACTCTTTTTCGCTTATGGAGGTTTCTCACTAGCCCGAGTTCCTAGTTTATAATGGTACAGGAGTGGTCTTTGTCAATCATAGAGGTTAATAAACGATATATCCTCAGATATCTGTGCGTTGACCTCTATAATTGAGACTGCTACTTATCTGTAACTCTATAAGAGACAGTCGAGCATGTATGAACACCTGCAGCTGCTATTTATGACTCATTGTTAAGTTCAAAGAAATTTAACAATGTGTCATAAATAGCAGCTGCAGGTGTTCTTGCATGCTCGACTACCTCTTGTAGAGTTATAGGTAAGTAGCAGTCTCAATTATAGAGGTTCATGCACAGAGACGTCTGAGGATCCACGACTCTCTCTTATAGAGGCTTCTATTTTTCACTCATAGAGGTTTTAGACACTAAAAATTACGGGACCAGGCAATTTTTCTCATTTATAGAGTTTTCTCGCTTACCTAGTTCTCATTTACTCAGGTTTGACTGTATTTACATTTAATATTTGTTTATTTGTGTATACTTTCGTGTCAACATAACTTTGTTTGTCCAAATTCCTTTCGGTTACGTATGACAAACTGTAGAAGACTATAGTTTGTATACTCCGACAAATTTCATTGTCATTGAATTTATTAATTAAATTAAATACTGATATGAAAAAATTAACTCGTCAACCAGGAATCGAACCTCGGGACACAAATAAACAAATATTTAATAAATAGATCACTTCAACAAGAAGTTAATACTGTCTAATAAATAAAAAATTGGAATAATATGAAAAAGTTGGCTGTTGAATCACAATCGTCTTTGGTGTAGAGGAAGCATACTGGACTAGTTATCCAGAGGCCCGAGGTTCGATTCCTGGTTGACGAGTTAATTTTTTCATATCAGTATTTAATTTAATTAATAAGTATTTACATTGACAAGAAAGTTTAAATTATACATTTAATCAGGTTTCGCCTGAAACCAGGAATGCGTATAATTTTAACACATGTGAAACAAGGCACCCGAACCCTAGCCCTACACGATGAAAACATCCATGATATAAAAACTATTGCTGAAAATATTAAAAAAAAGTCTTGTATTCGTGTGTTTTAATATTACAATAGCATCAATAATATTCCACTTGGTTCAGACTGGACAATTTTATTTTTTGTTTAGCGTTTCATTTTTTATTTTATTTTTTTATTCATTCAACATTTTTCCGTATTTTGTACACAAAATTAGATTCAAATCCACCACTCTCTTCATTGTTTTTTTGCGTATACATCTACTGTTCTTATGGGGTGATATATCATGTAAGTAAAAAGTGTAATTTTTATTATTTGCAATATAAAAAGCAGGACTATCAACATGACGGTCCCTTTAAATACTTCCAAACTATGTAAAAGTGAATTTAAAACCGTTAGAATAGTTGAATGGAAAATATTCGATTCATTAAATAGTCACTAAATGGCTGCATAAAGACTTGTTGTCATTTATAATCTTAACCAGAGTCACCACATTGTACTTAAATTAATTAATTATTCTATAAATCCATCATCTAAAAAAAAACACTTGTAGTATCTTCTTAGTTGTTATATATCTAATTAAATTAATCTTTTCAAATGTTGTTATGGGAGGAAACAACTTTTCAAAGCATTCCAAAGGCCCAACAGATGTGTAATATAAACTTTTATGTTCATTGAATTTTCTTGTATAGATATAAAATATTATCGTACGATTCTGTATTGAGGTTACTTTTCGGAGTGACTGTGACTGAAATCATGATTTCGGTATCGCTTATTCAAATTTAAATCTCAAGTACGTAATTTATAACAAATTTCGAATTAAACTATTTTTTAATAGTCACAGTAAGGTGCGTTTGTCACAAAACTCCAATGACATATGATCTTTCAGTGAGGTTCAGATAACATACACAGAAAATTTCAAGTTTTTGTGGTATACTAATTTATTTTTCCGTTATCGTTTAACAAAAATTAGTATGTTCTCATAAATTTTATTATGAAACACTCCATGTACAAAACCTAGATGCATTTATAATGATACTATGTTATCGTTTTGCTTAAGATGATATAAAAAGCATATTTCCATCATTGAAATTCGGACTCAGCACGCCCAAAGACATATAGAACCACTTTATAAATAATGTGCTTAAGATCTCTAACCAGACCGCTAGAGGTAGAGGTAGATTGTAAAGGCTGCCTGGACGGGCTAAACTTCGACCATAAGGTCCATTGTGATGCCTTAGGATGTGGGGATGTGAGTGGAAGGAATTTGTGAGTAGACTAGGAATTGGTAGGATATGCGGCTGCAGCCGACTATGATAGGAACTATGCTGATATTTATCTGGATTTCGTGAAGGAAACTGCAGAAAACCTTCTCAAGCATAGCCGGTTACTTCTTTCTAGTCCATACACCGACAGTTTAGTCAATTAACCGCCCCTTTTTATTTTTTTAATTTTTATAATTGACAAACTGCCGATGTCGGGATTTGAACCCATAACCTCCCAGTTTCCAAGTACTGCATACTGCGCAGACATGACGCCTTAGACCGCTCGGTTACTTGGACTGGTAACCAGACCGCAAACTAAGTAATTTTTAACATTTTTTTGACATCAAATGCTTGATATGAAAAATCATATACATCTAGGGATGGGGATCGAACCCACGACCTCTGGCATTCTAGACCAATGCTCTACCAACTGAGCTACCTTAGATGTTATGGTAGTACTATGCATATGATCTTTCACTATCATTTTTGATGCCATTGTATTATTAATTTTGTTTATTTACTATTAACATATTTTATTCAAATTGTTTTTTTTTTTGTAAACTAGCGTCTATTTATTTCCATTGTTAGTATGGTTGCCTTTCGGTTATGTTATACCAACGGAAGCGACTAGCGTTTACTTACTTAGACATTTAAGTAATGTCTGAACATTGATAACATTTTTTTGACATCAAATGCTTGATATGAAAAATCATACACATCTAGGAATTTTTTTTACAAACATTTGTTTATAAAACTCACTGAAATACAAACAGATTTAAAAAAAAAAATTGATTTTTTAAAATTTATTTTGACGAAAAAGCCACCCACTTATATTTCGGCATAAAATATACCTAAAAAAATTCACACGACTCGGCAGCAGAAAAAATATCATTTGCTTAGGAGGCTGGCGGATACACTAACTAACAATGAAATCATGTATAATAATTTTATTTAATGGAAATAAAAACGTCAATTAAACTGTATTTACTGTAATAATCTAATTTTTAAATATTTATCATTTATCATGTATCTCATTTCACTTATTCTGTTCCCTAAATTCTCTACTTTTCCTAATGAAATTGTGACAAATATACGAAGTAATATGACATTAAATATGCTACGAAAATTAATATTTTATTAACTTAAATGTACCTACATTTCTGTAATTTCTTTTTCTTAACATAGTTTATTCCTGTTACTTCAATATACATATTATTTATTATACCGCATATTTACGTGCCCTGAGCACTAAAAAAAAAAAACTTTTAGCTATTCGTTAGTATATAATACACGCGTTTAATACGGTTTAAAAGTATGAACTGTGAAGTAAACCTTCCAGTAACCGAATTTTCAACAAGTTTGCTTGGAAATTGAAAATTTGAAATTATTGAAACTATCAATTTTTAAATATTTAGAAGATGTACAACGTGCAGGCGAAAAGTTAAATGACATCTGGGTTCGGTTAGATGTAGATCTCAATGTAATCTAAAATATAGAATGTCCTTCAATTTAAAAATGAGGAAAAATAAATCTAACAAGTAATGTAACAACTGAGTTAATTGTTTAAATACCCAGAATATACCGAGTTGTATATCAATGATTGAATGGTTAATAATTGTGCGTATTCGAATTGTTAACAACTCGCTTCCCGACGAACATTTAATCACAAAATATTGGAAAACTATTGAGTTTATGGAAAATTTTTTGTTTATTTTAAAGAGAAGATCTTTTATTATTAAACTTTTGTTATTTATATCTCTTACGGTTTCAAAGATAGGTAGTGTTACCCGTTTTGTACAAACATGGTCCGAGTTTGCCCATTAACGAACTTGACCTGCCTTTTTGGCTCTAGAACTCAAAAACAAAATTACAGTTGGTTATCTCTTTTCGTTCTTGAGTTATCGTGTTCACAGACCGGACAGATAGACGGACGGACATGCGGAAATGGTCTAATGGTCTAATGCACGCTAAAAATACACTCTGAACGGATTTTCATAGCGCGCCAAAAGAAGTTTTACCTCAGTATATAAAATTATTATGATGTTGTTTATATAACTAATTAACGGCCAAAAAGCTCTAGGTAATTCCAATGTATACTGTGTACCTTTTTTGTCTCGTGCTTTTCATATGAAGGTAGTAAATGAAAGACATGTAACATATATATATATATATATATATATATATATATATATATATATATATATATATATATATATATATATATATATATATATATATATAAACAGCAATATTAAATACTTAATTTCGAAAGTCAAAAGAAATAAATATATGGATTGAGTTTACTTGGATACAAATAAAATATAATAATCACATTCATTAACTATTATCTTAAATGCAAAATAACAAAATAAAAAGGTATTAAATATTAAAATACAAAGTGAAAAACCCCGTAACGGCAACAATAAAAAAGTTTTTCCTGATATTTTGTATTTTTTATGACAATAAATACTTTGTTTATAATATCCCCTATTGTATTGTTTAAAATTCATAACAAACAAACTAGTAAACAAAAGAATATTATGTATATGTACATATATATGTGTATATATATATATATATATATATATATATATATATATATATATATACATATTTATATATTTAATATACGTATAAGAGTTTGCTTTATAACTCTATTTTAACAACCAACAAGTTAGTTTATAGTAACTGATGAAAATTTTAAAACTAAAAATTTATGATACGATCTGACCAATAAAACAACATAAAATTTTACCTTTTCTCTTTACTTTTCAAATAATTTCCTATTTTTCGTAAAGAAAAACTTTTTACTAAAAACCATTATCTCAAACCGTAACTTACTAAATAAGTAATATATCTATCTATATATATATACATCGTGTTTCATGAAGATGTACCACTATTTTCACTATAAATTATATCGCATAAATTTTAATATGAATCGAAAGTATCTCTTTATCTTCATTGAACTGAATAAACAAACGCTTTTTCTGAACTTATCGACATTTGGGTTTTTTTTTGTATTTGTATTATTAATTCTTATTCCTCTAGTAGGTAACTTTTCCTAACTTTTAAGAATTTTATTTCGATCTGCATTAGGAATTACTCATAAATTTGGTTTTTCATTTACAAAATGATGAAGGGATAGTTAATCGTAAAAACCAAGGAGACTACACAAGGAGACCGAACTCAAATGGGAGAATTGACAAAATATGGCAATGTAATGGTAGAAGTTATATTGACTTTTTATGCCACTAGCGTCGCTAGTTATTAATCCGTACCGAAGTGAAAATTGTATAATAAATAGAAGTGATTAGAGTCCTTACATAGTATAAAATAAAGTCCCCCAGCCCCGCCTGTCTTTCTGTTCGTGATTTACTCAAAAACTGTTTACTCATGCTGTTTTCACCAATGGATAGAGTGGTTCTCGAGGAAGATTTTAGTATATAATTTGTCAAATTTTTGTATACATTGGCTAAAATATAATGATATTTGTTGGAGGTATCATATTATAAAACAAAGTCCGCCTTTCGATAGATGACAGTAAGCAACCAATGTGTTAAATATGCTATTCATAGATATCGATGGGTACAACAAATACGTTTTAAAAATTTGCCTATAGATGGCAGTATACACAACATGAGTACTTCAAAAATTTTGCTAATAGGTGGCAGAGCATACAACAAATTTCAAAGATTAAACAGTTTTTCAGTATTTCAAAAATTAAACGCATCAGTCCTTGACGGGAGAAAATATTATGTAACTTGGTTATAAGGGCGTTACAAAATTTTTGCGGGCGAAGCCGCGACGGGTAATGCTATTATGTATAACGAGGAAAGATGATCGATTTTTTGTTTGTTACGATTTGACTCAAAAACTACTCAACCAATTTTACCGAGCTACATCTCCTCGGAGTAACATAGGCTGTTTTATATTTTCTGTAAAGAACCCGTGCGAAGCCGGGGCGGGTCAGCTTGTTATTAATAAATAAAAGTTTAATTTAATATCTGATTCAATAATCTTTAAATTGATTTTAATAATTTTAATATAATTTATTTTACTTAATTTATTTTCATTTTTACAATTCCAACTTTACAGGTTACTATTTAATTATTCGATATTTTATAATTATTTTGTTTTTTATTGTTATGTAATTATTTTACGAATTTTTAACTATCACTTACTTCAACTAATTACTTTATTTCATTTATTAAAAAAAGTTTTTATTGGAAAAATACTTGGGCTGTAAATAATTTTTATTATACTACATAAGTGCGTCATGTTTTTCAATTCAAACTCTCGCCTTATACTCTTTCCACTGTTTTCGGTGTAGAAGGAACACTACTGACATCTTATTTTTGTCAATTATTTGTTTATATGGAGTTCGTAAAGATTATTAAAGATTATTATTATTATTATATGACACAGGCACCAAATTAGCAACAAGCAACATATCTCTGAATCCATATCCCAGAGATAGTTACGATTAGCTAATTCATACTGATGATGACTACATTGTAGTCGAAATACGTATTTATAAAATACAAACAAATGTTCTAGGAATAGGTGCAAAATTTGAAATATAATTTCATATATGGAGTTCGATCTCCTTGTGTAGTCTCCATGGTAAAAACCTTCCGTGATCAGACCACTAGTTGTCCGTGATCAGACCACTAGTTGTGGCGCAGTCCCTTGTAAAGGTGACATTAAATTTTTTTAGCATAAACACCAATGCCAATTTTTTGAGGCAGCCAGGGAACATAAAAAATGTCAAGTCATAGTCTCACGAAACCTTTTCACAAAATCGATATATGAGTACGTAATTTATCTATTCCGGATTTCAGTCGATACATCGGTTTGATATAATTTTCAGAGATTATTTTACCGCACGTTATCAACAAATATATTCGTTAGATCTATGTTTCAAACATTCAAACATACAAGAATATATCCATTAAAACAAATTTTTCGGGCGTGACAGCATAACTTGACTATTAACTATTGTCGGAGTTCTAGAACAATAAAATCATTCAAATGTAATTATTTTATATCTCATAGGATTGTCATTTCCATCCATTGTGATGATTTAATCATTTTTTACAAAAAAAAAGCATTGTCTTGCATATTTCTATGATACATTTCTAGGGAAGTTTCAATTGGATACAGAAATAGATTTAATAGATATGATATGTATGCTTCTATAAATGGTATTTTTCTATAAAAATCAAATAAAATGTATAAAATACCCTCAACAAAAAATCTCTGGTTCTGCTGTACCCATTTTACCAACCACTTAAAAAGAACATATAATCGGTTCGTTGGCTGGTCAATTAATGAAACAACTTCTTTGCAAGGCACGTAAACAAAAAATTGAATTTTTTTCCTTTTTAAAGGTAAAGTATTCTTGACGGAACTTTTTTTAACTCTTAATTTTTTTCTATACAGATTTAAGAGCCCATTTCCACCAAACATGGGCCAGAAATATATCGGAAATATCACTTTTTAAACCGCAAACTGTTAATTTTTAATAATAAGTATTAGGTCAAATTTATAAAAACTTTTATATTATTTTACTAAGAACAACTTTGTTTTTAAAATTTTACTGCTATTTCTATCAATTTTTAAATTCAATTGTTGCTCATAGTGAGGTTATTGAAAACAAAACAGAAAAGAAAAAAATATCGGTTAATCTTTTCGAAAGTTGAAACGTTTTTCCCGGTATATATATATTATATACAAAGGTATTATAAGTTCAGTCCAGACGTTGTTGTTGAAAATGCTGATAGCAGAAAAAAATAGTTAAGGTGTTCATAAAATTACGCAATTAGGCCATTGCCGTGACATATGTAGCGTCTGTCCACCTGTCTATCATAGCGATAACTCAAAACCGGAAAAAGATAACGGACTAAAATTTGATGTGTCTAGCCTAGAGCCAAAAAGGAAGGTTAAGTCAATACACAGCAAAATTAAGCCATGCTTTCTCCAGCTAGAGGAGAAATCTCTATCTTAAAACCATAACCGATACAGGAAAACAACACTGAAAAATGTTCCTTTTAATCAAACAACTTTTGATTGAAACTTTTTTAAATTTATAAACTAAATAGTTTTGCCACAATTTCTGCTCAAACATTTGTAAATACTGTAACTAAATCAATATTAATTCGTCGCGACGATGCCGTGAAACTATTTTGTATAGAAAATATCCATGAATGGATGGTTTATTAAAGTAAATAAACATAGCATAATAAAAAATATGACATAATCAAGGAAGGAATCATAATCAGAATCATTATTGTTTTTCGTTTTGGACTTATCGTGTTGGCAGACAAACAGCTGTTACAAAGTCAAACTTAACTGGATACACCCTGGTATATATTGTAAATACCGGGTATAATAATATACCCTGGTATATATTGTATATACAGGCTATAAAATATGATAAAATATTTTAGAAAATACCTTTTACAGTGTAATAACGGCTTATGAAACATTTTTTTAAAATACTCTGTAACTATGTTTCTATTAATATATGGGTGATTGGGTGTATATGAGTTAACTTTAATTAACCTGTTTTTTCTTCTATCAGTGTGTTCCCAAGTCCCAACTGTTATGTGCTCTTTTTTATATGTGTTCATACACGAAGAGAAGTATTTTATGTACTGTTGGTATCTTTATGTTATAACAAATCCCCACCTTTTAAAATAATTTTTTTAACCAATAAATTTCATTCAAACATTCAATGCGTATCCTATTTTTAAACTTGATTTGTTGAACGTATTATCTGTAATGTGTATGTACTACCATCTATGATAATATTTTTAAAACTGATTTGTTACATGTAATATCACCTATGAACAACTTGCTGATCGCGTGGCGAGAAAACGTCGCCGGACCCACAGTCGGTCTAATAGGCCGCATATTATGTATGTAGCACCGTTATACACTAATTTATACTTTTTACCCGACTACGGAGAGTTATGCGTTTAGTAGTCTATGTATGTACTCGTATATTTGGATGTCTGTTGTTAGCATCACATCTGTTCCCGTGTAGCTTCTAAGCTACATATCATATATTAATTAAATACTTGTATTGTATTGATGTTTTTACAAATAAGGAGTAGTTAGGGGCATCTTAGAGTTTACCATTTCATAGGCTATGTGACGTGTTATTGAATCCAACATGGTGTATATGACCTGCATAATACGCTAACAACAAACAATAAATTTCACAAATATATCAAATGAATGGTACGTCTGAATCTGTTTAGTTAACAGATTCCGAAATTCTATAATTTATTACACGACTACGGATGGTTCAAAGCTCTGTAGAAGCCTATGCCATTTAGAAGCCTATCTATGTACGTATGCATGCTAGCATGTTCATCTGTTCTCGTGTAACTCTTAAACTACTAATAATATTTCGACAAATGAGGTGACGTTGAATAAATTCACAGATTCTTAATAGTCTTAAATAAATATTAAAAAAAAAAACTAAAACCCGATCAACAAAAAAGCACAAAACATATTTGAAGAGCCTTGTAAATGTTTCTCGTGGCCGGGAATTTATAATGTTTTGCTTTGGGCATCGCAGTTGGACCTTCATGTGCATGTGTGTGTGTAAAATTAATAGTTGACACATTGATCTGGAACTCGGTATATAACTGAGTTAGTTGTTATTTTCACTTGTTTGTAAACATTTTAATGGTATAGGCTACTAGTAGTAGGACTCTAGTTAAAAGCAAAAACATACTTAAAAACCAGAGTTATTTTTATATTTACAGATTATTTTTATAATAACAAGATTAAGTCGGTTAACATCAGTCAAACAGGAATTTCGACACCAAAGCACGTGAGTATCATGGAACGTTTAGAAACAAAATCGACAAATCTTTGACTAGAAACAGGGCATAATATAAAACCAAACATGGAAATAAGTACACATCTATATAGATTAACATTTGATTAGTTTAAATCAATTTTAAATTTGACAGTCGTTCTATTAATGTTTAAAAGTAACATTTGCTCAGTTAAATCAATTGTTAAAAGTTGTAAAAAGAAATGAACTCAGTCATTGTGAAATTAAATTAAATTCAGAATATTTTTTTTATCAAATCAAATAAATCCAGGTTTGAGTAAAAATTATATATTTTTTGTTTTTATTAAATTTTGTTCTTTTAAGTGCGTGTTGTTTTAATTTACATAGATTTAGTAAACGTGTACTAATATCTTGTGTTTTTTTGTGTGTGTCGAGTATCGGAATCTGTTGTAGGTTCTACAGTACCCCTTTGGAAACTAAAGAGAGCCAAGATACCACGACAACACTAAACGGTTTTACGATGAATATTCTAAAAACCTTTGAAATTTATAAGAATTCTGAACAACATCTTCCATTCACGCAGACTCATTCAAAATACTAGAGTTTAAATTTTATATTAAATTTAATTTACATTTGGTGCACATGGTCACAAAATTAGTCCTCATTTTCAGAATTTTATAATTGATTAGTCCCTCAGTTATTCGGTTTTCGAATAAAAGTTGTAGACATATTCTCAAAAACCAAATTAATAAGGAACAAATGAACTAAAAAATTTTGAAAAATGAGCTTCGTTTGTGATGTACATTGTCGTCATCAAATACTTTAAAATAATATTTTTAAAAAAATTAAGTGGTTGTATGTGCTAAATTATTTTTTCAAGTTCATGAATCATTAATTTTCACATGTTAACGCTTAATGCAATTGGCCTTTAAGAAAATTTTACGTTTAAAAAATTGATAATAAAAATTATATGAACACAGGTTTACTTTTCATTGTTAAGTGTTTCGTTAAAAAAAGATTGTAAAATAAATAATAAACAAAACCAAGATAAACATAGAAATTCTTGCATTTTAAATTGTTAATCCCTAGGAAATTAAAATAAAAGTAAATAAAAAAAGTAAAACTAAGTTAATGGCACCGCACCGACAGGATGACGGACGGGACTTTGTACTACAAACAGTCCGCAATTCTCTATCTACATCATCGCATTTCACTAAGATTCCTTTGTATCATGTTTAAAAAGCTTTAAACATTCATAGTATGATGTTGTTATCATCATCTTTGTAGCAATTTCTACATAAATATGTAGTCAAAGAAATTGCTTCATTTCATTT
The DNA here is from genome assembly GCA_963920215.1 of Nineta flava. Classification (NCBI taxonomy): domain Eukaryota; kingdom Metazoa; phylum Arthropoda; class Insecta; order Neuroptera; family Chrysopidae; genus Nineta; species Nineta flava. Next base: position 25,184,684 of record OY986045.1, read on the forward strand.
AAATGACCCATTGTAGAAAAATTATTTAAGAAAAATTATTATTTTTTCCTAAGTTTTTTTTTTTGTATTCCCAAGGTAATATATATGCCTACGTGTTGATTGTAGCATATGATGGTGTGGACTGATAGCCCACATAATAAAAACATTCAGTAACAATTTTTAAAACTTTTTGCAATACTATAATACCCTTAACTCAATCCATTAACATGGGGGCATGAACAAAAATACATTTAATTTGAACATTTAATTTTTTTTGGTGTGACTAGGTATAAATCGTCACGTAAAAAATGTGGTATTCTGTGTGTGTATTACTGTGGTTAGTAGTGTGTCTAGTATGTGTGTATATAATAAAAAGTAATTTCCACATAAACTATACTTTTAACAAATAACTATAAAATTATTTTATTAAAATTTTGTTTCAATTTTGAAATATCAATTTTGACTGTCATTTCCATCGAAATTATAAACTATACTAGCACACTATAAATCATTATATATCATTGTATTTTTAAGAAGTTTCACTTTTATCACGTGTACGGTGCTGCACGCTAATTTTAATTTAACGAGTTTAGTTGGTTATGTTAGACGTGAATAATAAAAGTTTACATAATTTATTTCGAATTACATTCGGAGTTGAAGAAAAAGCGTAAGGGACTTTGTTCCTGACGGGGGTTCCCCGACCGCACGCACTTTTGTAGTTTTAAACATGTTTCTCGGGTCAGTAAATGTTTGTAGTAAATTAGAACCTACACTAATAAATGGCGAATACAAATGATTCAAAATTTATAATAAACTCGTTGGTTGTTATAACTAATTAAAGAGAAAAATATATACAAAATATTATTTTCGTTTTGACAACTTTGCAATGAATACGACGCAGAATTCATCGTAGATCTAAAAACATAAAGGATCCTAAACGTTTAATGTACTTCTCTTCACGAAAACGGGTTTTTATTACGCTTTTATTAACTTGGCATGTATGTTTGTTTCTCAGAGCTCTACAAAATTAATAATACGTCGATATCAAGATAGTGAAAATTTATACGCAAAATTTATACGCATATAATATTTGGCGGCTTAGAGATGAACAACTGGTTTAGAAAGCCAGAGGTCGTGGCTTAGATACTCATCATTTGATGTTAACGTATGTTACCAATGTTCAGACATAATATTAACATGTCAATGTTAATGCTAATCACCTCCGTTAGTATAATATAACTGACACGTAAACATACTAACCATGGTTGGATAGACGCAAGTTTACTATAACAATTTAAAATAGACTACCTAGAAACTTTGCTGGTAGAATTAGGTATTTTAAAATTTCTTATTCATTTAAGGATGTACGAACACTGGAACTTCAAAAAGATTAAGGCTTTATTTTTTTAACATCTAGTTGAAGTGCATATAAATCAATTATAAAAGTTTTAGGGGAGGGGGGGGGGGTTACGGGGGTCTTGAATTAATTATTTAATGGTAATGTTCGAGTTTTAATGGATTGCTCTTATGGAGAAACCCATATTTTTACACATATTTTGACATATTTTAAAAATTTTCACTTGTAATAAAATAAAGCGAATATAAAAAACTGCGCAATGGAAAATATATATATATAAATAACGAGATTAATCCAATATAATTTCATCATGACGCGCCTAAAAAAAGTTGTTTAAGAAAACAACTGAGATTTTGGAGAAAATTTTATTTCTGTCGGCGGTAGCTTAATAACCCGAAATCTCAGGTTTTTTTCTTAAATATCTTTTTTTAGGCCCCGTGTAACGTGCCCAAATTAAATTCATTGTGGACTTTCATATATAAGATTTTGAAGAATTTTATAAATGGACTATATATGAGTAATCGTACATCCTTAAAAACTTCTTTGGTGACCAATAATAAAATACAATTGAAGTTCAAGGGCGGAATACTTGTCCGATATTTGAAAGGTCAAGTTTGGGTATAGAGAAAATCGGTCAAGGGGAAGGGGAGTGGATCTGTAAGAAAGAGAATCTGGAATTTCTCTAATAAATATTAGTAAAATGAAAAAATTTATTATAAGTAAAGTTCATTCACTACACTGTCCTTTTCTGAGTAAAATCGCTCGATCTATGTAGCTCAGTGATTGACGACTTTTTTTTTAAACCACGATTCGTAATTTTTGTTACCCAAAAATCAATACCTGAAAAAAGTCTTAACACCGTACGCTACTCATATAAATTTATAGATGTCATTTTTTATGATAATTGTGGTAGAAGCTTTGGTAGTCCAGACTGGCGACTATTACATTTTCCAAATAAAAGTACACTACTAGTGGAACATTTTTATATAACAATATGAATGTGCACAATGGATACAATCTATTTCACATACAAAATGAAATAAGTATATATAAATAATAAAAGAGGGAAAAATATCCTACACACATTTAACATTATACAATACTTACTTGTATGTATATCTATCTACACATATACACCATCCAATTTAACGCCACAAAGGATCAGTATTACGCAATGTATTTATTATTGTAATCAAAATTTTGGGTTATTACATTATATGATGCTTATTTGTTGGTTGTTATATATATATATATATATATATATATATATATATATATATATATATATATATATATATATATATATATACATATATATATATATATATATTATGGGTAGTTCTTGTAAAATTTATTCTATGTGTATAAATATTTGTTTAATGTGTCGATCAAATTGAGATAAAGGAAACGGATTATGATTAAATTTTGTTATAATGTTGTTGTTTATAAAATTAATTTTAGTAGAAATAATAAACAATTTTGGCAAAAAGAATAAATAGTTCATCTATAGCCTTTAATATATACCAATATATAACATTAAATATATTATATATGTATATATATATATATATATATATATATATATATATATATATATATATATATATATATATATATATATATATATTGTTGGGCATGCATCAAACTACTACCACGATACATTCAAACTAGTTAATCATTTCAAGACCGAGTAAAAATCATGCTATCTTGAATAGAAAATACTTTGTATTTTGTAGGGGTACTTTGTGCTCTTCTTGAGAACAACCTGTCACCCGAAGACGATACTCACTAATGACTCTGGTTAAAATTTTTTCAAACTAAATAATAAAATCTGCAGAATAAAAAATACGCGTTATCCTCAGCATACGAATGACTGCTACGGTTACTCGTATGCTGAGGATAACGCGTATTTTTTATTCTGGAGATTTTATTTTTTATTTTGGAGTAAAAAAACAAAATTTTAACCAGAGTCATTAGTAAGTATCGTTTTCGGGTGACAGGTTGTTCTCAAGGAGAGCATCAAGGGGTCCTTGGTGTAGGTGCTAGGGACCTATTTGCGGTACCCCTCTTTTTAAGTATTATTATTAGTAGAAAATAAGTATTGAGTAATTCTGTGCTGATGAAATTCATACTGATACTAGGAATTGGGAAGTTACATTCATTTATCGTTTTAAATTCCTATTTTTATGTTTTTTTTCCTTTTTTTTTCAAATGGATGCACGTGTAAATGGCCAGACTCTAACATCTTAAATGCGAAGTACATTCAACAGGGAAACCATCTACGCTAAGTTTACACTGAACTGATTCAATATGATCAAAAATATATAAATTTAGAACCCGTTCGGAATCTATGGCCTGCTAAAGATACACGCCTCTCATATCAGGAGTCAGTGTTATATCTTGGAGTAATTTGAAATCACATTTCACCCTCCTACAACGGCTTAATGCATAAATTTATGAATAAGAATGGAAAAGGTTTAATACAGGCACCCAACATTAACGATACCTGGAATCAACCATGCAAGGGTAGCATAGCTCATAAATAGGAGTCGGTATAACTTTATGAATGGAGTCTTCTTAAGGATTTTGGAATATAGAAACAGCGTTTGTCGTGGAAATGGACAGAAGATCCATGTGTGTCCAGACTGAAGACGAACACATATGCCGTAAAATGGAGAACCATATTTATATTCCCAAAAAAAATTCGTTACGCAGGAGTTGCGTCAACTTAGCGAATTTAATTAGAATACATAAATTACTCTCTAGCAGTCACAATTTTAGTGTGATCAAAATTAAATATAATATCTGATATGACTTTAGTATTTGCAAAAATTAAATTTATTAATAGCCCAAAAGAAAACGGTATAACGATTCTAGTTTATAGTTACTATGGAAACGACAATCAAAATTTTTTATTTACAATTAAATATATTTTATGTATTCGTGTCAAACAAACACAAAATATTAAATATCACTCTTAATATTAGAATAATCGAAGAATGTATAAGGAGTAAAGTTATAGAAAATAAAGTTTGCTACAATTCATTACTTGATCATTTTTCTCAAACTCTAATGTGAACAGAGATAGTTAGAATTTTAACTTTCAATCTTTAATTGTAAATATTCCTGTGAATAATAGTGTAACAGAAAAATGATAAGAAACAAAATTACAGTAAAACTTAGTACCTACAACTTAACTTCTAATAAATTTTTCGATTTTTCAAACATTAAGGGAGATAGTCAAATTTTGTGTTTTCCCCTCCCTCTAAACCCCCTTTTTCCTAGTCCGATTTTACCCATTAACGAACTTGACCTTTAGAATACCAAAAGCGACTCAAATACCTAATTTCATTCCAATCGGAATAAATCTGTGACCGCTAGAGAGTCCACAGACATTTAAAAAAAGTACATATGTATATATGTATATATATATATATATATATATATATATATATATATATATATATATATATATATACATATATACATATGTACTTTTTTTAAATGTCTGTGGACTCTCTAGCGGTCACAGATTTATTCCGATTGGAATGAAATTAGGTATTTGAGTCGCTTTTGGTATTCTAAAGGTCAAGTTCGTTAATGGGTAAAATCGGACTAGGAAAAAGGGGGTTTAGAGGGAGGGGAAAACACAAAATTTGACTATCTCCCTTAATGTTTGAAAAATCGAAAAATTTATTAGAAGTTAAGTTGTAGGTACTAAGTTTTACTGTAATTTTGTTTCTTATCATTTTTCTGTTACACTATTATTCACAGGAATATATATATATATATATATATATATATATATATATATATGTATACAAATTTTAGCGATAGTGATTTTTAACATCTAATAGGTAGGATCGATATCGGACATTTGAAGAAATTTTTACGAAATTCCAGCATTGGTGCAAAAACAATAGCTGCATTTCCTTTGGAGAAAATTCGCTAAAAGATAACCAGACTGCCAGTCGAGTTTACTATACGTTTTGCATACGCTTTTACCAAAAGAGAAATAGAAAAAGATCTGGGGAGGCTTACTTACCTGCTTTCGGCCTCTTCTACATAGCATCTACTATTATTATTGTCTAATGGTATCTTGTTACCAACAAAAAATCCATAGATACTTCACGATCGTGTTAATTTTCTATGCATAGCACTTGAAATGAGTCTTTATTCAGTGAAAATAATATTCACATTTCATTAAGACAGTTAATTTCTATTAACGATCTTCAATGTTTATTTAAATTCCACCCTGTGTAAATTTCGTTACAATTACTTTAAACATTACGATGAGAAATAAAAAAAAGTGTCCACGTAGCGAACGTAACTTAACACATTCACAAAATTTATATGAAAATACAACATAGTAGAAAAAAAAAATGTTAATAAATAATTTAGTAGTGAAAGCCCCAAACTTTGATGAGAACGCATTACGAAACGAACGTACACTCACAAAAACCGAATATTTATAAGTAATTTTTTTTATTCAACGTGGATGTTGTTTTAAAAGGAAAACGACGGCCGATCTATAAAGTTTGATCTTTGAAAAAAGGGGTCACAAGGGATGCTTTAAAAATAAATGGTGGTAGATTCAACGGATGAGGCGTAACTTTAACGAACATATAAAATAAACGTTAAAAGCTTTACAATTTGTAAAAATGTTGTATTGTTGTTGTTCTTCGGGTTGAATGCATGGTATATCGTAAAAAAGTTCCTCTTCTATAAAAAAAAAAAATAGAAGAAAAAAGTGCTGATATGCTCTTTCTAGAAATATATCAAAACCTATAAAGTCTAAAGAGTGAATTGAACTATAAAAATAGCCATATTATGCGATGATCCGATTTAGAACAAATTAGTTTTATTATTAGTACGTATTTTACGAGCTTTTATTATTAACTTGCAATGTATGTATGTATGTATGTATGCATGTATGTATGTATGTATGTTCGGGTCAAATCTTGCAAGCTAAATTAGAACTTTCTCTTATCCAACGGAGTTGAATTTTTACAGGTTAGTTCAGTTCCGATGACAATGCATTTTTATGGAAAGCATGACAAGAATCGAGGGGGGTTTAAAGGGAGGGGGAAACACAAAATTTGGTAGCTCTCTTAATATTGAAAAAATAAAAAAAACACATCAGAAGTAAAGTTGTAGAAAATTAGTTTTACCATAAAAAGCTTGTTTGTAAAAATGTTTTTTTATAATAAAAACTTATTTATGAATAACATTTAGTGCATGTGTATAGATTTTTCAACTAATTTTTTGTTAAATCAAACCTTATGAAAATGGCTCACGATCGAATTTTCTTTGAGGATCTTTTACTGGCGTAGTCTATATCATGTACACAGAGCATGTTAACTTATCCGGTAACGGTTCAAATTATCCAACGAAATTTTTCGACATTTGATGTCTGTCCATCTGAAATTTTGTGTGTATGTACTAGAACTAAAAATTAAAGTCGTGAATGGCCAAAATCGACCCCGCTAGGAGAGAAAATATTTATCTTTGAAATCGTACCAGATATTTATCTTTTATCTTTGAAATCGTATAAGATTAAATGCGTGTGCAGCACCGTACACGTGATAGAAGTGAAATTTCTTAAAAATACAACGATATATAATGATTTATAGTGTGCTAGTATAGTTTATAGTTTCTATGGAAATGGCAATCAAAATTGACATTTCAAAATTGAAACAATATTTTAATAAAATGAATATAAATTAATGTTTACAAAATAACAAACAAACAATAGCTGCATTTCCTTTGGAGGAAATTCGCTAAAAGCAGCACACAATGTTCCCAAGTGACTACCCATCCAAGTACTGACTGTGCCCAATGTTGCTTAACTTCAGTGATCGAGAGAGAACTTGTAGTATGGTAAAATATTTCTCCATCTCTCTACTCATAACTTTCTTCTCTCTCGTGTCACAAAATGTGCCTAAATGTGACGCGTTCTTAAAATTATACTCTCAATCCTAGCCCACTTATTGATTATCAAAACGCCGCTTAAGAAGTTTCACTTCAAAAAGTTTCTAGACAAAATATTTTCCTGTTTTAAAAATAAACATTTTTTGGCTGAAACCTTTTTGCATAAACTGAATAGTTTCGTCACAGCTTGAACTCTGCAATTATCAGTTTGTACCGGAAATTATTTATTTTCATTTCTTAAAAAAATATACGTAGTCATATTTCAATTTCTATTTGCTTTTGTCTATTTTTAAAAAAAATTGATACTAAGAAATTTTAAAGAAAACAGTTTTTTTTATAATATTCTTTTTATTTTAAAAATGGTAACCAATTTTATATCGTTGATCATGATGTTTGTAAGATTCTGGGCACGCTCTTATCCTTACAGCGAAAAAAGTTTTTATTTTTAGCGTTGTGCACAAAACAATTCGGTGAAAAAACCAATTGTGGAACAACTCAATTTTCATCAACAAAAGTTTTTCCATCAGCGCAACGAATTGGTTGCATTATTCACGACCGCATTAGACCGCGTGCCATCAGATAACCACAAAATTGTCATCAAAGCCGATAAGACGCCTGCAGGACAACACGCAATACGTTTTAATGCGCCAACAATGGATGAAGTCGTTAGAAAATAAAACGAAGAATGTTGTGTCTCATAGAGCATTAGAATAATAAACAATATTTTTGGGATGAATATTATTTTTTATTAATTAAGCCAATTCGAATTCAATATTCATAGTTAAGACTGGACAACGTCTGTCGGTTCAGCTAGTATATATATAATAAATATAAACTTCATAATCTTTTAAAAACAATTTTTAATAATTTTGAGCGGTCCATATTGAGATGTTTGATATATAAAATAAACAAACTCTTATTTACCTACTAGGTTTTTTTTACAAACTACACGAAGTTAGAAAATTTGATATTTGACAAAATAATAATTTCGTTAAAAAATTGTCTGTAATAGATTCGTCTAGTGGACAGTATTTACGGCCTACTCGGTGAATTGTCTTTTTTTTCCGTAGTATATGTATATGTGTATTTAGAACTTTCTATCTCAGCTTTTATACGCTAAATAGTTAACACAGATGCAAAGAAGAAAAATGTGTAAAAAAATCCAACATGCCAGTTGAGATTTAAAAGACAAATACCACATAAAATATAAAATTATTATGTTTTGTTTTTGAATGAATTTTATTTGATATTACTTTTATTCTTTTCAATTTATGATTTTTTATATATTTTGTATTATATTTATCAAATTTAATTTTAGCTATACTCTCTCTGTTTAAAAGTTTAAAAAGGTTTTTACTTTCAAAAATTAAATTATTTAACATACAAATATATTTTTTTGTGAATCTTGTATTGATTAATAGGGACTACAGACGTGCAACCTGTTCTGGAACATTTTAAGGACAAATGAACGTTTGGTAGTAGGTTGCTAGTCTGTATAGCTGTTGCAGAACAAATTACATGTCCTTGATCTGGTTGCTGTATAAATCAAAATTATTTCATATTTTGTGGGAGGCGTTTAAGGTTGCTGTACATATTTCTCGTGTGTAGCGATATTTGCAACATATTATCTAAAATTTTATGTTTTCCTAATATTTTTTTATGTTTTTATTACATAGATTGGTTACTTTATATACTTTATTATTCATATACTTTATTTTTTATATTGATTATAATATATTTTTGTAATATTTTTTTTAACAAAATACACAAATAAATAAACTAGAGATACATACAAATAATCAAGTAGATAAATAAACTACAAATTAAATGAGATAGATAAAGACAAGATGACAAGTGATTGAATTTTTAAGATCAGAGTAATAAAGTAATAATTTTTTGTTCCCAATTTTGGTTGTACGCCTGTAGACAAAATATTTTGTAGGCGGAGTTCAATGTTGCTGCACAATGTTCCGCGTTTGTAGTCTACTTAACGGAATAATACAGGATTCGTCAAGCTTCATATTTTCAATTTAAGTTTCAGGTATATAAACTCAACAAGTCGTTTAATTCGGGTAGATGTGTGATTTCTTGAAAGTTAGTCATCGGACCATTTTGTTAACATAAGTAAAAGACGGAATTTACGTTACATTTACGCTTTTATGGACGATATTTTGGAGAAATAATTTTGTGAGCTGGTAATGATTAAAAAAGTTATTATACCGTTATTGCATATGTCAAAAAGTTAAATAGAAAAGGTATAACTTAAGTTACAAATGAAAAAAAAGATCAGATACAACCCATTTTTGTTAAGAACGTACTAAAGTTTTATGCATTTCAAAATGATTTGACATCTAATGGCTTTAAAAATAGATACATGTGTGAAGTTGGGAGATATCAAATCATAATCACCCCTTTGGATATACCAATTTATAGAGATATGGTTAATTATTTCAAGATGCAGAATCTCCGCTATAACACACACAGACTTAAGCAAGAAATACCTTTTCGTGCTGTTCTGAGGAATGTTCAGATCTCTCATCATTCTACAACACAGGAAGATATTTCTTAGGAGCTTGTAGATCTTGGGTTTATTTTAGAAAACGTAACAAATATAAAACATGCAAAATGTTTTTCTTCGAGAACCACATTTTGTTAACTTATTAACATCCATACTTAACAGCTCAAATATAAGAAACAAGGATAATAAAATTGTGATCAGCAATACAATTAACTGACGAATATTCATAAAGCTTATATAAATAATGTAATTACATTATCAACTGAGCTATCCATACTTAAAATAAAATTAATTAGTATTTCAAATTGAAAGCTTAAATCTTCACAATAATCCTCTAGGATGTAAACATACATAAAGTCCACTATACTTATAGTATCGTGTCTGGACATGTGCTAAATAAGAAATAATAACTTAATAAAACATTCCCAAATCTAAAAGGCATACAACGTGTTCATAAGTGCATACAAAAATTACAAGGAATGATTCCTTGAATGGATTCCTTGATATCCTTTTTTAAGGATAAAAGAGAAAAAAAAAATTTAATCAATCACAAAAACTATGAGATTATCACAATATTTGCCATCAACAAAGTGAAGTTTAATTCATTTTTGCATAAAAATCGACAATATTAAAATATACAATATTAAAATCGGTTTATTAACACGATTATTTCTAAAATGAAATGGGATATGAGTGAAAAAATTTACCTTATAGTTAGTGAGACTAAATTGCATTAACGAAAATAGTTACTGAACCTCATTCCATCCCTAAACTTTACCCGTATGCGGTACCCCTCTATCTGATTATTATTTTTATCCCTAAACTTAAGTGAGAAAACAGGATAAATTTAAAAAAACATTTTTAAAACACACTTTTATTTAAACTTAATTATAGTAAAACTAATTTGCTACAACTTTACTTCGTATGTGTTTTTCGATCATTTCAATATTAAGAGAGATAAACCCCCCTTTCCCTTTTCCGATTCCGGTGATGCTTATCATAAAAATGCATTGTCATTAGAACTGCACCAACATGTACAAATTCAACTCCGTAGGAGTCAAATTTAACTTGGAAGATTCCATTACACACAACGGGACAGGTGAAACTAAATAAAAGCTTGTAATAGTAGGAGGTACAGAAAATATTAAGTTTGGTTAAATGTCGACTTATGCGTTGCTTGGCGTAGCGCTGAGAGATGTTGTTTGAATGTACAGGAGGCTTTCGTTGACACGATGCTCAAGCTTGTGTTTTTGAAAAAATTTTTAACTCCAAATTTTGATTTGAAATATTTATTGCAGCGGGTTAGACTGTTTGTTATGTGGCAACGGCCTGGCGAAATTTTCTCGTCACGTGATCAACAAGTTGTTCGGAGGAGATATTACATAAAACAAATCGGTTTAAAAAGGATGCTCCAAGATGGCGGTACTTATACAGGTTCAAAAACGCATAGGTGGAAATGCATATTTTCTATACAAAAGTTAGTTAATAATAATAATAATAGTTTAAGTCACTGATTGAAAGAATCAAGCCGTCACAATTTTTAAGAAATTTTTTAATTTTTTGGTATTAAATTAATATGTAATTTTTAACAATAGAATAATTTTCTTAATATTTTTTTTGATTTTGCCATTTTTTTTTATTATGCCATATTTATTTCCTTTATTAACCATCCTTTCATGCATGTTTTCTATAAAAATATTTTCGCTATTTTACATCTGGCAGTTTTTTGGAATGTGTATATGATATTTGAAAAAAATTTTCCCTTTTCCACAAAATATCTAGCCCGATTTGATACAACACAACGTTACGGTATATTAGAATATAGGCGTAAATATTTCTAAAGTAGCAACTAAAAAATATATCCAAAAAGGTGTGTATATATCCATAAATTATTTTTAACCCGACTTCAAAAAGGAGGATGGTTCTCAATTCGTCTGTATTTTTTTTTTTAATGTTTGTTACCTCAGAACTCCGTCATTTATTAACCGATTTTGAATTTTTTTTTGTTTTAAAGAGTTTGATTTCCGATTGGTCCCATTGTCACCAAATCGCATTCTGATGAAGGGATCCTGGAAATCGAGGAAAACCCTCATTTTATGTGATAACCGATTTTTGAAGATGGAAACCCGACTTCAAAAATCAAATATTCTATAACAAAAAATGCACTAAAATGTAACAAAATAATTGCATATTCTTTTGCCAATTTTAGTTCACCTAAGCAAAAATTTTAAAATGTATATGTACAATTATTGTTATTTTTGGAGGCGGTATCCAAATTTTATGTGAAATTCTCTATGCTGACACCGACTCCAAAAAGACCGACTCCTTTTCTTAGGTGAACTAAAATTGGCACAAGAATATGCAATTATTTTTTTACTTTTTAGTGCATTTTTTGTTATAGAATATTTGATTTTCGAAGTCGGGTTTCCATTTTGTCAAAATAGGTTTTATTTTATCTATTTACTACCGAACAAGGGTAAATTTGAAAATCATCAAAATAACAAAAGGAATCGTTTTACAAATTTTTCGCATTTATTCAGAAACATTATATATATATTTGTGTCTACAACAATAACTTACCCAGTATTTCTAATGTATGTGTAATTTCTCTTGGCTCTAATGTACCAATTTGACAAGTATAATCACCAGCGTCTTGAGGTTGTGCATCTCGTATCTCCAGACTATAACTATTCATTAGCCGTAATCGTGGTTCGGGTGTCACTTTGACTGAACCAGCAGATAAAACAGCAATTCCACGTTTCCATGCTAATACATATTGTCCTGTGAAAAAAAAGAAGAAATCAATTAGAATTTATTTAGAAATAATCGCTTGAAAAATTGTTTGACAATTGGAACCACTATTTCAATAGTCTCATAATAAAGATGCTAGAACACAGAAATATTTAAAAAATGTGGAGCTACTATTTAATTGTTTAGTCAAGTAATCACGTGCCATTTTTTTCTTAAAAAAATTGTATGAGGCCATGACATGCCGTGAAACAATCTTGACTTAGTGATTAATGAATTAATGATTAATGGTGGAGATTCAAGATAAGAGAACGAAAATATATGAGAGAGTAGAGATATTTCATTACTCTGTAGTTCACTCACGCCCGTACGGTCAGAACACGTGCAAAATCGACCTCTATATCTGTCGCGCAGATTGTTGCCATTATTGCACCGGTAACTCCGTTTACAACTTTGTTATTATAGACGAAAAAATAAATTGTTTCGGTCAGATACCTAAATCTCATAATTAACTCGTGCCTTAATTATTTTATCGCGTGCCATTGATTCGCTGTCGCTATACTATTAAATCGTCTACAGCTTTGATGATACGGGAGATAGTAAAAACAATAAAAAATAACATCTAACTGATTTAATTGCTTAAACACCCGATATATACTGAATAAAAGTTGCAAGTATATTCATAATGGACAACTTTTATCCGAAACATTTTTCAAAAACCAGCATTTTTCGAATGAATAAAAGGACACAAATAATCAAAAAAATGAGTGCTACTTTTGTGGCCATGTACACTTTTTGTTCATTAATTCTTCTCAACAAAAATTTTATCCCTACCCTTCTTAAATCACCGTTTAGGAATTTGTTTCAATATAGTGAGAAATGTATTCCAACACAAGTCGTGTTGAAATTAAAAATATTGTAATTTTCATTATCAAGATTGGGTCCATTGTTCATTGTTTTCTGACCTGTAGAACGGGATGCATAATGAAGAGGTAGATTGTAAAGGCTGCCCTGGACGGCTACACTACAGGAAGGCTACACTTTGACCATAAGGTGCATTGTGATGCCTTAGGATGTGAGTGGAGCGGAAGGAATTTGTGAATAGACTAGGAATTGGTAGGATATGCGGCTGCAGCCGACTATGATAGGAACTATGCCGATATTCATCTTGAGTTCGTGAAGGAAACTGCAGAAAACCTTCTCAAGCGTACCCGGTTACTTCGTTCTTGTCCATACGCCGACAGTTTAGTCAATCAACCACCCCTTTTTTTATTTTTATAATTGACAAACTGCCGATGTCGGGATTCGAACCCATAACCTCCCAGTTTCCAAGTACTGCATACTGCGCAGACATGACGCCTTAGACCGCTCGGCTACTTGGCTGGTATGCAAAATGAAAGGGAGATTTTATAATCCATAATGAAAGTTAATATTTTAGCCCAGTAAAGATAAGTTGAATATTTTTACAAAAATAATCAGAAGAATCAAACTAGCAGTTTTGTCGTTGAATTATTCTTAACTTGTTTCAATTCCAGAAATGAATTAATGTAGATGTCCCAGATGAATAGTCGAATCCGCTATTTTACAAAACCGTTAGTGGCTTTACATAACAACTCTGTTATGTAAAACAACTGAACGAAGTTTAGCTGTTTTACATAATTACTGAACTTTAACACGTAATATTGCTTAACCGTTTTGCGTTTATCAATGCAGCGGGTCAACGATTAGACGTTATGTAAAACATTTTGCTAACAAGTTCTACATATTTTAGACATAGTGTCAAAAATTATTGAAATTAAATAAGGTTACTATTACAACCCAGTACTAAAATCTTTCACTTCATCGGTCATACCCCGAGTTGGTCCGGTTTTGCGTGTTTTTGGGCCCGGCACTAAAAGACGTTCTATATATTTGAATTTTATTGTCAAAAATAATTGAAATTAAATAAGGTAACTATTATAACCGAGTACTGCAATCTTTTACATCATCGGTCATACCCCGAGTTGGTCGAGTTTGCGTGTTTTTGGACCCCACACTAAAAGCCGTTCTATATATTTCCCTATATCAACACGCCCTCGTGACTACATATAAGCTATTCTGCATTACGTCTTAACGTGGGTAGCAGTTTTGTAAAACGTATCACAATGACAATCCAGCTGAATGTCGTTGTTTTACATAACGGAATTATTATGTAAAACAACTAGCGGTTTTATAAAACAGCGGATTAGACGATCCATCACGACTTAGATATCCTTTTAAAGTTTTGTCCACCATATGTGTTATACAATTGCTAGCTAGCATATTGTGTCAATATAGTACTAACAAAAGACGTACGAAGTAATAAACTCTTCTATGACTTATTTCTACGTAATAAAATTTACTTCTTGGAAATTTAATTAACTTCAACAGTAAAATAATAAAATGAACAACAAGAGACAAAGCATTTTTAATTACCTATTTAAAGAAAAAGAAATTAAAACATCAATTGTACAAAAACTGAAAGAACATGCCAGTTGTTTTAAAAAAAAATTACCGAAGAAAAAAAATAACATTTAAAATTTTATTGTATGAAAAACTTTCTACGACACTGACTTGATATAATAATACATAAAACAACTGTGTAAACTATGCCACTATTTACACCGGCGTGGCAGCAGGTAAATGTATAAAATGTATACAAATATATTTTAAAATGAAAAAGTTTATCCATAAAGTGAGATTGCTATTCGTTCGTTAAGTAAGTGTGCAATATCTGTTACTTCTAAGTCGTTTATGTTAGTTAAACAACATCTAAAGTATATATACCTAGAAACGGAGAGGAATATCTACGTTTCTTCGGAAGGAATATACACGTATTTTAGTCTTAACGACAAAAGACCATTAAAATGTAACACACTAAAGCTGTTGTATACATTTAACAAAGATAAGATGAAATTTATCTATTCAACTTATATATACTTCATCATTCGTATTCTAAGTTGCCTATACACATACCTATTGCATATGATAAATTGTAAAGGTACAAATATATTCTGATTAGTGAATTCCTATTCGAATGAAAACGTGTAAAAAATATCGTTTCAAAAAACTATTTAATAAATAGCACGTTGAAACTGTAGCGGAATCGCTTCTTCAGTAAATTATTATTATAAATTTGTTCATCATTTTTATTTGTTGCATAACAAGTATAACTTCCCTCTATTATCACGGTTGCTTTGAATGTTTACAACCATGGTAATTTACATATAAATATATAATAATATTTCATAAATCAAATCAATAAAGATCAATTATATCTTTCACATATATTTATTATTTATTTAAATAATAATTATTTAATATAACAATCATTTACCTTTACAAATTGTAGCGGTATCGCTTATAAACCATAAAATTTACTTTCGACAAAAAAATTTGTTTAGACAACTGATGAGTATTCACGGCAGTTTTCGAATATCTCCGTTTTGGCACTAAAGAATTCGAATACAAATTTTCGGGTTTGACAAGAGCTATAATAATAATAGGTCCTGGAACTGCTAAGTGTAGCGAACGGTCATCATCGAACCTTATCGTCATCGAAATCTATTCTAATCTAATCTATTCCGCCTCTCACCCTTCCTTCTTTCTCGATCCTTCGCCTCTAGGCATCCTGCGGGTTCTAATCCAGCGCCTTATGAACAAGGTTGTTTTCCCTGTGACGTAGAGTATGTCCAACCCATCCCACCTTTCTACAGCGAATTTCTCTGTCAACGGGTGTTCTAATTGTCTCTGTCAATATCAATTAAATGTGTTAAAGCTTACCCTCCGCATATCTAAACAAAGATTATTCCAAAAAACATGGAGTGTCTTGAATTTTAGTATCCATTATGTATGTGATAAACCACATAGTTTTCGAGATATTTGTGGAAATAGTTTTTGCGGTACATTTTACTATCTTTAAACCAAGATAAAACATTTTTAGCCAAATTTGTTTGTTAAAAACATTTGGCTATTCGTGAGTGTAGAGCTCACCCATGTAACGATTTCACAAAAAAATTTTCAAATTTTTATCAATCCAATCTGGTATTAAAATAAAAAAATGGATCACCATTTCAGTATATTTTTGAATACTTTTTCGTTATTCTTAAACTAATAAAATTAATTTAGTAATAGTGTCTCGACATCGCTACCAAATATCCAATTTTTACTTTGTGACGTATTCATCAGAATCAAAATATAGAACAAAACTTCTACATAAGAAAAACAACGAAAGTTGTTAAACGTAACAATAAATAAAGTAATTAAACCGTTGTAATAAAAAATATATTTATAAATTCTTTGGAAATCCTTGCCTATATTATACACATGTGCTGTTTACCAAATACCGACTGTGTATAGCCAAGTTTATAAATAATAGCACTATTTTATTTAAAATAAAAAAGTTCTAATTGTTATTTCATTCTGCTCTATTCATTTTTCAAACATTACCCAACTTGTTTTTAATTGTTGGGAAATAAAAACAATAGCGATTTTTGTATAAGTGCCAACGCATTAAAATTATATCTGTTTATTAACATTTTTGTGAATAATTAGAAAGCTTCTACTTTAAAGGATTGTGTTATAAGAGAATTGTTCGCATTTGTTTGTTATATCGCAATACCTATTGGTTCAATATTTTATATTTTTATACTCGGTATATTTAATGTATACAAGGATATGCTAAGTTTAGTCCTCACTTTGTACCGGTTGAAAATATTGATCGCATAAAATGACCTAATTCGTTCATTTTCGCATGTCCGCCTGCCTTTCATTGTTTAGAAAACTTGCATTGTTTACAAGACCTATTAGATTCCTCTTGCGCTACAATCAGTCAATAGATGGTGACAGAAAATCATAATTTATCCTCTACAGCCTTAATGTAAAATTATTCAGTATTAATGTACGGAATGTAGGAAATGACATAAGATACCCCAAAATGGGCTTTCTGAGTAAATTATCAGGTATATGGACACCAACAAGTTTGGGATTTAAGTTGCATGGCATTTTTCACAACTGGCATTTATTTAAATATACAATGTCTGCAAATAAGTTGTTAGAGACTCGATGCAATTGTGAGTCCGACCTTTTTGAACAAAAAAGCAGAGCGGTTATCGCCAATAAAATCAATCAATTTGTACTGAAACTTTTTCAGCGTGTACTATTTAGTGGCACGGTTACAAAAGGTGGATATTTGTTGAATATTATACCCCTCGGAACCACTAAACCCCTCCTTTATATATGTCCGTGGATTCAGGACATTAAATTAGCTCAAGAATGTATTCGATATATACTTTCTTTGGTAAGAACTGGATTCATTCCATTACTCGTGGGAATAATAATGAAGAATGAGTTGTTCATAGCCCTTCAGTAATATTCATAGAATATATCTGAAGAATATATTCATGGCTGGCAATAATAAACAAAGAGTTCATCATAGTAGTGTTTAAAAATCGGTGAGCATAGCTAATTTTTGGAATTATCTTAAGAAATATTTAAAAAAAGTATTTTTATCCGTATTCGAACCTTTTATTTTTTAGTACTAAATTAACGGGCAAACGACCAGTCAACAATGACGCTTTAAATGAAACTAACAGGTTAAGAAACATTTAGATACAATAACAGAGCGTTCATTTATTTAAATGCTCTAAAAAGATGAAAATAATTTTAAATTGAATCAAACCCATTAATTTATTACATTACAAAATTTATATAATATTAAAGCTTGTCGCGAGATTAACTTGTGTATAAACAAAAAAAGGTAAATACATCTACGCAAGTAAATCTCGCGACAAGCTTTAATATCATATAAATTTTGTAATGTAATAATTTAACGGGATTGATTCAATGTTAAAGTCTATTTTCTTCTTATAGCATTTAAGGACGTTCATCCATGAAGCTTGATAGTAGATAAAAATTTTTTTTTTAGTGAAATGAGTAGCTCAATTCTGTAGTTATCCTCTCTCAAAAATTTAACACCTGTTGACGATCATTTCAAAGAGTAATTATCGATTAAAAATCAAACTTTGAACACAGCGTCTTATGGAGAACAGAATTCTTTTGTACTTAAAATTAGAATAACTATATTATTAAAGTAGACACCATCATGAATAATGTTTATAAATATTCTTTGATGTATGCAGTTTATATAATTGCATTAAAAAAATGGTGTTGACGAACATTTGAATTAATTATTTAATAAAATTAAAACTTTTTTGTTAGGTTTTTTTTTGCCACCATATTTTGAAAACAGGCGACCACACACACTAAAATAAAATACACATACACACAAATATAAAACATAGTTTACTGTCAGATCTGTCACATTAAGTCAAATTAATTTCTAAATTACAATTTCCTGGTATTTTCCAATAAATACTTTTAAAATATTTAGGACAAATAAAAAAAGGTTATAAATCGTTGTATGATTATTGACATACTTTACAACTTTTTTAAAATCCTAAATAAATTTTATTAAAGATAGTACTCATTTGACTTCAGCGTAGCAACTGAACGTCCTTAAATAAAGTTTGTGTAAAAAAATGTTTATTAATTTATTTCACTTTTACCGGGCTGCGTGATCTTTTTTGTTGTATTAAATATTATTTCATAAGTAATCATCATTTTTAATAGGCTTCAAGTCAATACACACAAAATATACTTAAAAATATTGAAATATTTTGTCCTAAATAACGAATATTGTGAACACTATTACAGTCTGTATACTTTTATTATAAATACCGATATGAATCTTTCATAAGATATTTTATTCTATACTACCAATCACAATTGGAAATTGGTTGGAATAAAATCTTTCTATATTATTATTATTGCTTTAATAATTCCAATTCATTCATCCTTCTTTCATTTCAAAAATATTCTATAATAAAATAAATCCCATGATTTTATTTACTATTTTGTTTTTCGATGAAAACATTTTTTATACTGGGTATGTCGCATAAAGTGTCACAAATGTCTATCAGATGTTCAGTCTCCCGAACGAGATGGGGGAGATGTCATAGGATGTTTGTTAAGCCATGTAGTTTCTTCAAAATTCAACAGTGTTCTTGAACAAACATTTATTTATTTGTCAACTCATTTATATAACCATCGAAGAAAAAAACAGCTTGGTTCTATTAAAAAAAAAAAATTCGTTACGCAGGAGCTGCTTCAACTTAGCGAATTTCCTTAGAATACATAAATCACTCTCTAGCGGTCACAACTTTAGTCTGATCAAAATGAAATATCGTATATGATTTTAGTATTTGCAAGTCCAATTTTATTAATATAAGACATACGTCGAGGGGAATGGGGGGGGAGGTATAAAGAAAGAAGAAAACACAAAATATGAAATATCTCTCTTAATATTAGAACAATTGAAAAATGCGTAAGAAATAAAGTTGCAGACAAATTTGCTACAATTCATCACCTTAGCATTTTTACTCAAACTCTAATGTGTACAGAGATATTAAGGAATTTAATTTTCAATCTTAAACCGTCTATATTTCTGTAAATATTAGTGTAACAGAAAAAATAATAAGAATCAAAATTACAGTAAAACTTTGTACCTACAACTTTACATCTTATAAATTTTCCGATTTTTCGAATATTAAGGGAGAAATATCAAATTTTGTGTTTCCCCCTCCCTCTAAACCCTTTTTTCCCTTGTCCGATTTTACCCATTAACGAACTTGACTTTTTGAATATCAAAAGCCTGAAAAACCAAATTTCATCCCGATAAAATGAACCTGTGACCGCTAGAGTGATTACAGACACATTTTGACTTCGGTACGGGACCAATAGCTCTATTTCCTTTTAGGAAATTCGCTAACAAGCTTAAATATTTTAGAACTATATGGCTTAATTAACATAAAACTTGCCTTAGCCACAGTATGACCGCTTAGAGTTTAGAAATTCTATATCAAGAATATTTACAGAACCAGAAATTCAAATAAAATCTTTCAACGACCAGTTTATGTGGTACACCCGATATATATGTTTGGCAATTTATAGAAAAAAAAAAAAACTTTTCGTTATTCAATATCTACTTTCTGTTTATCGATTTAAATTGGTTAAAAGATGACCAAATTGTATTTTTTTGTTTGTTAGTTTTAATTTTTTTTTATTACACTGTTATTTTACTTATTATACATGTCCAGATGTATAACAATACAAAATAGTATATAAAGCTATATGCTAATCAAAAGTAAATACATATCTTTGAGCTAAAATTGAGCACAAACACTCACATGAACACTCACACAAACAAATACAAACACAAACATACATACGAACACACAGCGCAACTTTTATTGGGGGAAAATTTAGTTCAATCGCCTTGTTTTTAGCCATAGTATATGTGGTAAAGCGTTGTAAACACCTTTCAGAGACACCATGTGTTTATTTGAATTAATTTCTTGCACACGCACAGATGTATACATATATGATTGTATAGTCTTATGTTATTGCAGAATTTTGACTTGAAATAGTGGTAAACCTATCCAGTTTATGAAAAGTCTCAAGACGTTTTGATACGTTTATTTTGTATTCTTGAAAAGTTTTGACAGAGCGTTTAATTTTTTAGTACCCATGAATGGCACAATGAATGGCCAAATGGCACAGTAAAAAATTTTTTCTTTTAAACTATAACATACTCGTTTTTTTTTTAACTATATGGCTCGTTACTTTACTCATACTTTTGATATGTAATAAAAAATAAGGGTTTCCATTTGAAAGGACCTCCATCGAGAGTAGTGTGCGGTAAAACCAATTTTAACATCGTTAAAAAGTCCTTTTAAACATTGTACACCTATTTTGTTGTGTTTTTTTTTTTTTTTGATATGATGTCTTTATTCTTTCTCTCGTGTCATATTCATATCAAACCATTCGGTATTTATAACCTATGACCATTTGCTAGTATTCCCTTTACGGTTCTGTTCTCTTTTATATAGAATTACATGTACACAATAATACTGAATAAATTTCATAACATAATTAATTAATAAATCTATAATTATATTATAAATCTATTGAATTTGATAAGTTTTGTGTGGTAAATTGACTAAAATTTCATTCAACTGTTATATAACCATATAACCATGTTAATAACGTCATAAACTTCTATAATATTACGTTTATATAACAGAATATTATAACGTGTATAATGTTCGAAAATGCATATATCAGCTTTTAATTAATCATGAAATGAGATGGCATTATACAATTTGTTTTCTTGCAAATAATTTCAAGTGTCTTTACAAATGAATGTTTGGATGAAAGTTTTCAATTGCAATAAAAATAGTTGATATAACAAAAGTTACACTGATATGCACAGGATGAAATTAACTTGAAAGATATGAATCACATGTTTGTTAATAGCTATAAAACTCTAGTTTAATATTTCTTTCTTTGTCAATCACTTCAATCGTATGGCCAAAGTATATCAATCACAAGAAAGGAGACATCAACACAAAACGTACACACTACACGTACATATTAAGGAGGTACGAGCACTGAAGCTTCTAAAAGATTAAGGCTTGATTTTTTGTTTACATGTAGTTGAAGAGCATTTGAATCATTTATAACAGTTTCTGGGGGGAGGGGGGTTTACGGGGGTTTGAATTAATTATTTAATGTTAAAGTTCGAGTTTTAATGCATTGCTTTTATGGAGAAATCCATGTTTTTAAACATATTTTGACATAGTTTGATAATTTTCACTTGGAATAAAATTAGACGAATAAAAAAAAACTACGCAATAGAAAATCTAATAAAGAGATTGATCCAATAAAATTCCCGTATGACGGGCCTAAAAAAAGATATTTAAGAAAACAACTGAGATTTCGGGTAAATTATATTTCTGTTGGCGGTAGCATATTTACCCGAAATCTCAGGGTTTTTTCTTAAATTATTTTTTGTTAGGCCCGGTATGACGGGTATAAATTAATTTTTAATTTTAACTTACAACAAAAAATAATAAACATTATTGTGGACTTTTATGAATGTACTATTTAAGATTTTGAAGAATTACGTACATCCTTAAGTTACATGTTACATTGCTTGAAATTGTTTATCAATATATAATATTGCTTACCAAAACAATCGAATGCATACTTTTATCAAAGGTTGCATGTGTAATAACACCCTAAGGATATTAAGTTAATTTTTCCAACAAGTTAATAATCCAACGTTTGAGTAGCACGATATTTTTGACAAAGACTTCGAGTTGAGTCATATTTCTGGCATCTAATAAATATGACATTAAAATACTCAAGAGAAACATAGCATGGTAAAATTATAAATATGTTTCCATTGAAGATAAATATCCAAAAGCCATTTTTGTTCACGTTGTAATGTTTTACTAGTGCATTCATATAGCTATAAATATGTTTATATCTATCTATATATTGTGCTCAATAAGCAATATTCTCTGAATTCAGGAATCGTCAACATTACCACCAATATGATCATCGCCATTAAAATAATCTACTTACTTCACAGTACGATTGTTGTCTAAAGCATATTATACAACATCCATTCGTCGGTGTGGTAACATGCGAAGTTTTGCAGTGGGATATACTACACAACTATTATAATTTAGTTATATATTCGTATCCATTTTAATATACACTGGTCATCGAAAAATTGGACCCACTTTTTGATATACATAAATGTTAAATTTGTTTGTGGGTAAAAAAAAACTTTTTAACAAAAAATAGAACCGACGAAAGAAGAAAGTAACTGAAAAGCAAAAATTAATAACTTTGTAACAAATAACTAAACATTCGAAAAAAGAGAGGAAAAAATAAAAAAGTAAGTTTTTAGTCTAAGTCCTACACTAATGAAATACCTAAATAATTTTGAGTCGGCGTCAAAACATCTCCATCGAAATAAATATTACAAAATATTACTATTTAATAAATATTATTATTTTGTTTGTATGGCACCGACTCAAAATTATTTAGGTATTTACATTAGTGTAGACTAAAAAGTTACTTTTTATTTTTTCCTTTCTTTTTTCGAAGGTTTAATTTTTTGTTACAAAGTCATTATTTTTTGCTTTTCAGTTACTTTCTTCTTTCGATCGGTTCTATATTTTGTTAAAAAGTTTTATTTTTTTGTAGCTTATAGTGTCATTAGAAATACATATTATGTGTGTCTAGTTTCAACAGAATCGGTTCACAGATGAAAACTCAGTGGTGAACAATCAACCATCCCCTATTTTTCACCCTTCGGGACGAAATTTTTTTTTCAAATTTATATGGTACCAATTTTGAAGATACCCTATTTAATAAAAAAGTTATGCGTGGTCATACATAAAAAAATATAGGGGTTGACTTGAGAACCTCCTTCGTTTTTTTCGTCGGTTAAAAAAACATTCAAACTGCACAAAGATATTGAGTGCTTTCAAAAAGTGTTTACACACATAACATATTTTATGATATTTATGATATTTTTCTTTAATGGAAGCGCTGGGAAGCCTTATTTATATTTTTTGTGGCTAAAATTTGGAATTTTTTTTCAAATTTATATGGGACCAACTTTGAATGAAGTACCCTATCCAACAAACGAAGCACACATTTCTATTAACTCGACGGTACTCTTGTTAAAACAAATTGTTAAGTGCCTTCAAGCAGCACATTTAATGGCAAAATTGTGCAAAATTAATATATCTATTTCTATATTAATATTTCATGTATATATATATATATATATGTATATATATATATGTATATATATATATGTATATATATATATATATATATATATATATATATATATATATATATATACATTCATACATATATATATATATATATATATATATATATATATATATATATATCTGACTGTCTTCTTAAGCAATATATTAATAGGTTTTTGAAGGTTTTTAGAGTCAAGGGAAAAAATGGATAAAAAAATATAAATTTTTTAGTTACAGTTAAAATATTAATCACAAAACAAAATTTTGGGCATAGATATGTAAAATGGCCTCATGGGTCCAATTCCATTGTGTCCGTAAAGACGTTTTTCGTCGTGTCCGACGACTCGTAAACGCAGAGACTATGAAAATGAAATTGTAAGGGTATGTTTTAGAGTAAAAAAGTAAGATCAAGTTGAACTCCCATCCTCATTTAAGCTCGCACGTCTTTAATTACTCTTAATTATAAAATCATATTATCCATAGCATATTTCTCCACGACTATATAATTTATACATTTATGCGTGCGTAAAGAGTAAATAAACCGTTCATAAAATCAGTATACACCGGACATTTTAGCAATGTAATCAGTTAGTGGTCATATTACCTTGGTTTTTATAACTTTGCAATAGCGTCCTATGTTCTTAAGACATGCCTAAGTCAATGCATAAGAAACGTTCTTGAATTTCGAATATGAAACATATATTATGAAAGCCTTACCCAATCTGATCTAGTTTTATTGAAATCAGGATCGATGAAGATTTTTATCATCCACCAATTTTATATTCACCGGCGTAAATCCTGTGTATTCGTATTATATGACGCTGTAGAGTTTAGTGACTTCTTTTACTATAGAAACTAATCAATGTTATAAACCATATTAATATTTCTACAGTATCTACCCTTAATGTTTTCGTTCAGACAAAAGATTCATAAAATGATAATGGCTATGTACTATTATTGAATCATTTTACCCCAAAACGTGTTTACCTAGATGAAACATTTTCTGAAATCAGTATTTATGATTAGTAGAATATATTATTATTGAACATCATTACGGGATAATGACTGTTCCCAGACAGTGAGTTAATTATGTTTGGTAAACTATTGGGTTGGATTTAACAATTTCTTTCATAATTTTATTCGTTAAATTTAAATCAACCAAATGAATTATTGTTATATATCTTCTTTTATTTCATAATTTCTTCAATCATTAGTACATATCATGATGTGAAAAAATTAGTAGAAAATAAAGATAATGAATTATTTCGTAGAATTCAATCAATTACATTAATAATTTACTGAATTCCGGTTGTTCATTCCAATAGTATTCGTTACTGAATCAGAATAGCAAAATATTTACTAAATTCTTATATGAATTCGTTATTAGTTTATTAGCGAATTTCCTCCAAAGGCAATGCAGCTATTGTTTTTGCACCAATGTTGGAATTTCGTAAAAATTTCTTCAAAAACACAAAATTTACCTATCTCCCTTAATATTTGAAAAATCGAAAAATTTGTCAGAAGTTCAGTTGTAGATACTAAGTTTTACTGTAATTTTGTTTCATATCATTTTTCTGTTACACTAATATTTACAGAAATATTTACAATTAAAGATTGAAAGTAAAAATTCTAAATATCTCTGTTCACATTTGAGTTTGAGAAAAATGAAAAGTAATGAATTTTAGCAAACTTGATTTTCTACAACTTTATTCATTATACATTTTTCGATTATTCTAATATTAAGAGAGATATTTAATATTTTGTGTTTGTTTGACACGAATACATAAAATATATTTAATTGTAAGAAATTTTCTTTGTCGTTTTCATAATTTGTAAAAAATAAATATAAACTATAATTATAAACTATAATTTGTAATCGTTATACCGTTTTTTTTGGGCTATTAATAAATTTAATTTTTGCAAATATTCAAGGCATATCGGATATTATATTTCATTTTGATTACACTAAAATTATGACCGCTAGAGAGTGATTTATGTATTCAAATTAAATTGAGCTCTTACGTAACGAATTAAAAAAAAAAGTATTCTATAGTTGTTTTTCATGTCTATGATTTGTAGTTACAATTCTATTGCGATATTGTTCTTGTGACTTAGGTAGTTTATATATTGCGACTTGCATAAAAAACATGTTACAATCGCTCTCTTGACTATCAGCTTTTGAGCTAATCAGACGTATTGTCTTAAATTTCATGTGGTTTTAAAATGTAAAATGGATTTGGTATTTTTTTTTATGTAATGTATTTTTCAAAGTACACCATTAGTTTCATATTCGATTATATATATAATGCTAATAATGATAATCCTAACAATGCTAATTGTTTTTTTTGAACTTTGTTATATTGAGCATTTCAATAAATTAATAAATAATTAATAAATAATTAATAAATAATTAATAAATAAATAATAAATAATTAATAAATAATTAATAAATAATAAATAAATAATTAATAAATAATTAATAAATAATTAATAAATAATTAATAAATAATTAATAAATAATTAATAAATAATTAATAAATAATTAATAAATAATTAATAAATAATTAATAAATAATTAATAAATAATTAATAAATAATTAATAAATAATTAATAAATAATTAATAAATAACTAATAAATAATTAATAAATAATTAATAAATAATTAATAAATAATTAATAAATAATTAATAAATAATTAATAAATATTTAATAAATAATTAATAAATAATTAATAAATAATTAATAAATAATTAATAAATAATTAATAAATAATTAATAAATAATTAATAAATAATTAATAAATAATTAATTAATAATTTATAAATAATTAATAAATAATTAATAATTAATAAATAATTTATAAATAATTAATAAATAATTAATAAATAATTAATAAATAATTAATAAATAATTAATAAATAATTAATAAATAATTAATAAATAATTAATAAATAATTAATAAATAATTAATAAATAATTAATAAATAATTAATAAATAATTAATAAATAATTAATAAATAATTAATAAATAATTTGATTTTCTACAAATTCATGCATTTTTCCATTGTTCTAATATGAAGAGAGAGATTTTATATTTTGTGTTTGTTTGACACGAATACATGAAATATATTTTGTTGTAAAAACTGAAAAAAAATCAACCGACTTCAAAAAACACAAAAAGTTACTACACTAAAAAGCTAAAAATAACAATGTAAAGATTTAATCTCAAAGACAATTCTTATATCTTATATCAAGGATATATACATCATTGAAACCGAAATAGATATAAAAAAATTTGTTAAAAAAAATCTTCTTTATAAAATAAAAAACTTTTGTTTGAAATTTTTTTCATAAACTCAATACTTTTCTCATAATTTGTGATTAAATGTCCCTCGGCAAGGGAATTGTTAACAATTCGAGTACGCAGAATTGTTAACAATTCAATCATTGATATACAACTCAGTATATACTGGGTATTCAAACAGTTAACTCAGTTTGTTGTTACATTACTTGTGATAAAGTGTTATTATTGGTATGTGCTACCTACTGATCGGTATGAAGTCGGTTTCCCTTCCCTAGATTCCTATGGGATCCCCTTATCAGATTATGACTTGGTGACAACGGGACCACCTCAAACAAAACAAGAATTTTCAAAATCGATCTACCAATTGACGGAGAAATGTATATACTTTTTTAAAAAATACATACAGTCCAACATAGAATCTCCTCCTTCTTTTTTTGGAATCGGTTTAAATTATTGTTGATTTTGTCATTTCCACAGAAAAACTTAGATATACTTATAGATATACTTATAGATACTTATAGATATAGTTAGCAACTATACTTCAAAAAAATACCTATAACATTATTTTATTAAAATATTGTTTTAATTTCGAAATGTCAATTTTGATTATCGTTTCACAATTAACTATAAACTACAATAGCACACTATAAATCGTTATATATCGTTGTATTTTGGCTACTAATAAATTTAAATTTTGCGAACACTAAAATCATATCAGATATGATATTTCATTTTGATCTCACTAAAATTATGACCGCTAGAGAGTGATTTATATATTTTAAGGAAATTCACTAAATTGAAGCAGCTCCTGCTTAACGAATTTTTATTCTTATTTTCTAATTTTAAAATTTATTATTAACAAGAAAACTACATTTGAGTAACAATTTAATAAAAACAAGTAATTTGAGTGCATAAAACATATATTTTTATTGACAAAAAAAAAACATTAGCAGAAGTCAATAAAAAGAATCATAATGTAACGTAATGTAGATTCTCATACCACTACTGAAATAGTAATTTAACATTATTAACAATAATTTTTTGCGGTGATATTTATTGTCCAATATTTTGTAGACAATACTTAATATTATAACGCAATATTCTAGAATTCATACGCAAATTCGTTACGCAGGAGCTGCATTTATTAAGCGAATTTCTTCAGAATAAATACACCACTTCTCTTTTGGAAATAGATCGTAATTAGCTTTCAACCTCTGGCAGCTAGAGTGGTTACAGACACATATATAAATACATATTTTTACCATGCATTTGTATACTCTCTAGCAGTCACAAGTTTATTTCGATCAAAATAAAATTTCGTGTCTAATATGCTTTTGGTAAGGGGAGAAACGAGGGATTAAAGAAAAAGGCAATACCAAATTAAGAATATCTCTCTTAATATTTGAAAAATCGAAAAATTTCTAAGGACAAAATCAACCTTACTACAGTTCATTACCTGGTCATGTTTTCTAAGACTCTTTCTTTCTAAGACTAATTTATACAAAATATTTAGGATTTTAATTTTCAATCTTCAATCGTATATATTTCTGTAAAGCTAAGATGGGGAAAAAATTGGTGGGTGTAAATATTTGTAACTTGGCTAGCGTCAAAATATATCTACACATATTTGTGACAGCGTCAGGGATGGACAACATAGACAAGTGCTCATGGACCCCACAGCATTGGGGCCTTAGAGACGGAGTTAAAAACGGAGAGGCGTCCTAAGACTTGAATTTCCTAAGTTGGCTCTCTCTTCACTCGATAGATAGACATATAAATCTTGGGGTTTGTAAAAGTATTGCACTTCGACCTTAAGGCCTACTTTGACCTCCTTTCTACTTCAGCCTGACGAGATTCGCTTTCCCCATATTTGGCAATACAGGAGCAGATGCATCGAACATCCCGTAACCGAGAGATTCGCGGTAAGAGATGTGGCTGGACGTTTCCTCCTCTTTGCCACACAGTCTGCTCATAATGGATCGGATTTGGACACTTATTGTGTACAGATGCTTTCGTAGGTGATCATATCACCTCTTTCAAAGTTGTATGCTATTCAGGTACCTTGAGGCTATCTCATGGATGATTTCCGAAACAGTATTTTTCCGAGTTTTTGGTACGGTATTTTTTTCCAGTGATCACGGTGTTTAACATTCATCCTGATCTCTTGATTACATGCTGTCTTTAGAATTCCTAGAATAGACTCTGGGCCTATGAAGGGTATTCCGACTTCCTTTATTTGTAAAAGTATCCGGTTTTTTGTTTCCTTCGAAACCACTGTCAACTGGTATCCGGGTCATTGTAACATTGTTCCATTTTGCCAGCGCCAGAGGTTCTTCTAGATAAACCTTGAGGACCCCTCACTCCTCCTCACTAGGGTGACTCTTAGCTGTAGATTATTTACCGAAAGTTAAAATTTTGCTGATCCCACTCCCTAATTTTTTTTATCAACAAGAAAGGACAATTGCAAAACGACCCTCATCGACCAAGAAATATTGAAAATTTCGCGCAGAAAGAGAGCTTTAAACTTTGTTTCTACTTCTTGGTCGATGATGGCCACCTCGCAGTTGCCCGATTGAGCAAAAATTGTGCACACATCGTTGTTTTTGTAGTTTATCTTCTAAAAAGTTGAAAAATAATACCACTCTATTCCTCACATGGTTTAATCCGGCCATGAAAAGCGTACATTAAATTTTATTCCATAGTAACGAAAAATTATGTGCAAGTAATAGCTATGACACTTCATAACACATTTTAAATTTAATTACACTGTACATATGCATCGGTTGAATACAGCAATTCCCTAATTTACCATAAACAATAATTACATACAATAGAGTATGTTTTTAAAACATACCTATGGATTTTTTTTTATATCATTAAAATGTCCCAGTTTTTTCAATAATATATTTTATTTATGGAATAGAAAAATTTTTACAAAGTTTGTGTGTTTTATTTTTTTACCAATGTAATTTTTATGTTTGGTTTTAAAGTAGGTTACACTACTACTGCCTGTTGTTGTTAAAGCCATTAGGAAAATTTGTTATATTATTATTATTTGTCATTAGAATGAAACCGACTAAGTGTTTTTTTTCTATCTTTTTTTTCGAAAGATATCAAAAACTTTTCAACAAGAAATTCAACACAAACTTTTTCAATTGTATCTTATTATAATGACAACTTTTCTACTCTAATAGACAGAAATATGATATATTATATATGGGTTGACTCTTTAAATGATCATGCAATTGCCAACAAGAAATAGAATGTACTTTTATCAAATTACTTCATTGACAGTTGGTTGAAAAAAGCACATGATTGGATTGTTTGACAGGCAAGCATTTTTTTTTACATTCACATCTTTAAATCACGTACGGAATTAAGAATTGAAATTAATGATTGAAATATGTTTTTAACAGTATACGTCGTTTATTAAAACGTAATAAATAATATACAGACAGACACTGTTTCATCAAGATAAAAATTTGTTGTTGCTCAAATTTCCCTTACGTTTTACGATATCAGATTGATAATTAAAATCGTAAATATCTTTGAATATATTAGATTATATTATTATTATTATTTGTGTATATTTGAGAATGATCAGGTAATGAATTGAAGTATAGTTGATTTTCTACAACTTTACATCTCATACATTTTCGATTTTTCTAATTATATTAATGAGATATTCCATAAAATATGTTTTCTTCCTTTCAAATAGTATTGATAGCCAAGCAAAAACTAAAATTTTTGCCTTCAAAAGTAATGAAATCTATGTCAGGACCAAATTTTTTACCAAAGAGTGAAAATGATTGGTATATATTTATTGGGTACTTTTCTCAGGTGCAAGGTTTGCATTAAATTTATTTGGCACGTTTATTTCTTTCTGTATAAAATGTTAAATAACCATTTTCCGGTTGAACCGGATGGATCGATGTCTTCCATGTTTTCAAACCAAAAATCTTTGATCAATGTTCGATAACGTGCTCTATAAAATTTGCTCCAGCATCATTTTTAAAGAAATAAGGACCGATGAATACCGCCAGCATGAAATCCACACCAAACAGTGACTTTTTCTGGATGCAATGGTGTTTGCAATATCTGTTCTGGATATCTCTCAATCCAAAATCTACAATTTTGTTTGTTAACAAAACCATTCAGCCAAAAATGAGCTTCATAACTACACTCAATTCACAAATAGAGTTTCACGAATTGAAGACTGATTTTCAAAGTAAATTTTAATAATTTCAAAGCGTTGTTGTGGCGTGAATCTTTCCATAATTAAATGGCAAACTATTTTGAATTTAAAAAATAATTTAAATAAAGTTATTCCTATTTTAATAAATTTATCCCCATCGGAAGTTCTATCATACCAAAAAAATGTATTAATTCAATGTAGTCATTAAATGAAGACAATTTGTTAGTTATAAAATTTAAATGAGCGCTACTTTTATGGCCATGTGTACACAAGTTGGACCAGGCAAGTAGCCAAGCGGTCTAAGGCGTCATGTCTGCGCAGTATGCAGTACTTGGAAACTGGGAGGTTATGGGTTCGAATCCCGACATCTGCAGTTTGTCAGTTATAAAAAAAAAGGGGCGGTTGATTGACTAAACTGTCGGCGTATGGGCAAGAACGAAGTAACCGGTTATGCTTGAGAAGGTTTTCTGCAGTTTCCTTCACGAACTCCTGATGATTATCGGCATAGTTCCTATCATAGTCGGCTGCAGCCGCATATCCTACCAATTCCTAGTTTACTCATAAATTCCTTCCACTCCACTCACATGCTCACATCTTTAGGTATCACAATGGACCTTATGGTCGAAGTGTAACCTGTCTAGGGCAGCCTTTACAATCTACCTCTACCTACAACAAGTTGGATCTTTGAAGTTTAAAACATTGTTTCCACTTTTTCTTGACTTAGGAGAACCTTAAGCATTAGTAGTTTTTTTTTCAATTTAATTAAATACGGAAAACGTTTGCATCTTCGGCTGTTTGGTTTTTTCTAGATGATTTTTTCCTCAATTGGTCGCTTGAGTAATCATTGTGCGTTTATTTGAACACTATTTAGATAAAAATATTACGATAATAAAACAATTTTTTTTAAAGTTTTTTTTTCATTAAACTAAAACTAAAATGAGAAAAAAAACGCTATAAAGAAATTGATAAATGATGATTATCACAAATTTTATGTTGTATTCGATTATACAAAGTATTGAAAAGTTATATTATTGAATAGCTTGCCAATTATTTGAAAATTCGATCAATGGTCATTAACCTATTTTCAATTGTAAACATTTTATTTATTACATGAAAATGATCCATCCTGTATAGTATTAATAAAAACAAATGAAATTATAAAATGAACACATTATTGTAAATGTAATATAAAAAAAATACCCTGTTATTATTGGTTATATGTTTTATTGTTGGTTACAAAATATATATTTCAATGAATAAATATCAGTTTTCTTTCAGGCCCGTTCGTAATAATCACTACGCCCATTATAAATTATTACAAATGAAATTGTGGGTGGAAAACTAACACCAAATAATTGTTCATAAGTGTCTCAACATAATTTGAGTAGGTATTGATAAAGTTAAATAGCGCTCTTTTTTTAATCAGGTCAGAAAAACTGGCATAGAACAAAACTTATTATGCCTTATTACAACCACTCCAAGTGGCCGAGCAGTCTTAGGTGTTATATCTGCGCAGTATGCCTACTTGGAAACTGGGAGGTTATGGGTTCGAATCCCGACATATCCAGTTTGTCAATTATTACCAGTCCAAGTAGCCGAGCGGTCTAAGGCGTTATGCCTGCGCAGTATGCATACTTGGAAACTGAGAGGTTATGGGTTCGAATCCCGGCATCGGCAGTTTGTCAATTATAAAAAAAAAGGGGCAGTTAATTGACCAAATTGTCGGCGTATGGACAAGAACGAAGTAACCGGCTATGCTTGAGAAGGTTTTCTGCAGTTTCCTTCACGAACTCCAGATGAATATCGGCATAGTTCCTATCAGAGTCGGCTGCAGCCGCACATCCTTAGGCATCCCAATGGACCTTTCAGTCGAAGTGTAGCCCGTCCAGGGCAGCCTCTACAATCTATCTATCTATCTACTATGCCTTATTTATTCGATTTTTGGGAAAATATTTCGAATACAGCATGTTCCTTGTAAATATACTAACAACTTTTATTCGGAACATTATCCCAAAAACCGAATGATCAAGGCCCAAAATGACTACACAGTTTTCAAAAAAGGACACGACTTGTGTGGCCCATAGTACCACCAAGACACGAATACACAGCAAAGATATTTTTTTGCCAAGTGTACACGTAGTACATCATTGATTATATTTTTTTCTCGATTTTCGCGAATTACGAATGTTTTAACTATTAAAATGTAAAAAGCTCAATGTTACTTTCCAAAAAATACATTTTTGTGTTGTTGAGTTATTTAAAAAATGCATATGACAAAATAATTAAAATATTAATAATTGCAATGTGGGAAATAAACAACTGTTAACTTGCCTCTTTTGAACTTCCCAGCATGAAGAAGTTACTGGGACGCAGAAACACAAAATTTGGGATATGTTTCTTAATATTAATAAAATGGAATTAATAATTTTTATCATAAAGAGTTGTAGTAAATAAGTTTTACTACAATTTATCTAATAAACATTTTTTCTACAATTCTAAAAATTAGTACTGACTTTCATGTTCTAATACGTATTCTAATGCGGCTTTGGTAACTTGATTATGATTCCTTCCTTAACATTTGTTATGATTCCTGCCATTGGAAAAATATCAAAAATTTTTGAATTTCTCAAAGGAGCGTTCTATTATTACTTAAACAGGTTTTGGAGTGGGGGGGGCAATTATTTCTTACTTTTGCTGACAAAAAGTGGGGGGATAAAACAAATCTAACGTAAGATAAAAAAATTATAAAACAATAAAAATATTTTTTTTAACTATTTATGATCTAAATAAATAATACTATTTTTATTATTTTATTATGGTATACCGAATTTCTTTTCTTATTTCTTACTAAAAATAAATAAATAAATAAACAAAAGAGTTTTCCGAGAAGTTACTTTACTCTACAATACTAAGTATAGAGTTTTTTTTACATATACCGATGTTCAATTCGGTGAATTCCCGGCGTACTAGGATGGCTTGAAACAAATGAATAGAATGTTCATTTTTCTCTGTTATGGCATTGTCTAACGACTGTTTTATTTTTACTGATACGGAGCCCGTGGAAAATAAATTCTTAATTTTCTAATTTTTTAAATTCTAACTAAAACACGAATACTTTAATTTTTTAAATAATTGAGTCTTTTAAATTTTAACATTTAAGATTTAATATTTAAGAAAAGTTTTGAAAAAATTCTTATACGTCGTATCATTTGGGGGAGGGGGAGTTAGCAATTTTCTTATTTTTGCTAATACAGGAAGGGTGGGGGTCTAAAATCATAGAAAGTTGGCTTACGTAATACATGAACGCTTCCCAATCAGAATTCAATTTCGTTGAGCGGCAATTGAAATTTAAATACTTATTTGAAATTTTAGTGGACTGTTTGTTTCTTGGAACCTCACATTTTTATATAATAATCAAAAGTAGTAATAAAACAATAAATACTGTATGTTAGTAATAAAGAGGCGAAATATTCTTTATTAACTTTTTGCTTCTGTCAACTATTTCCCTGCGATTCCTTGATGATTCAAAAACACCTGAGTACGCCATAAGGTGTGGTTTATCACACATGTGACAGAGTACTTCGTCCATATAATTATTTTATATTTAGTGATTGATAGGCACAATTTGGAGTAGGCTGATTTGAAAAGAATAGTTTTTCATCTCTATACTTTTATTAGTGATAATAATGGTGATTTGTATAGTATTCATAATGTCGATACTACAATAATTTATATTCAATATTTATTACGGTTATATACTGATTATATTTTGATTATTTTCAGTATCTTCCGTTGGTGGGTGTTTATGTGGAAAATTATATCATTATACGCTTCAAATAACATTATTCAATGACGTCCTGAAGAAGGTTTATAAAAAAAATCAATTTGGTTATTGGTTTTGTTTTGTTTTGTTTTCTGTTGTATTTATTGTCTTCTTTTTTTTTGATCGAATTTAGTTTTAATAGCATTTGACACGAGCATTCAATTCATCAGGGTAAATACAAAGTGACTTTATGATGGATATGTTGTATTTTTTTAATATTTTTTTAATGGAGCTGTTTCTACGTTTTTTTTTAAATGTTCCATTACTTTATTACAGGGGCGTTACGATAAATTGTTTTTTTTTTATCATTAAAACTGTTAAACATTATATTATCGAATGATAATTAGTGAGAACTCTAGGTTTTTGAAATTAAATTTCAAATTCGCCCCCTTAACCTTGATCAGTTTTTTGTATTATAAATACGTATTTCGACTACAATGTAGTCATCATCAGTATAAATTAGCTAGTCGTAATTTACTCTTTGATAATTAGAAATAGATAGACAGTCGAGATCAATAGACAAAAATAAAAATAAATAGAAAATTAACTAAATTAAAATATACTAGATTTAAAATATAATAAATTTTAAATTATGTTGAAATTACTCTTGTTAAAATTTTTTCCTTCACATTTATTCCTGATAACTTTACTCTTATTAAAATTATTCTTATATTGTCTCAGGATATGTTACTTGTTGCTAATTTGGTGACCATTTCACAATCTTTATTGGTTTTACGCTACTTATATATGTTCGCCCGACCTTAGATGCTATTATATATATATATATATATATATATATATATATATATATATATATATATATATATATATATATATATATATATATATTCCTCTGCTAGCTTAATGTTAAGCTAGTAATATTTAAAAAATCAATTTATTGTATTGTATTTAATATCAAATTATTAAACTAATTAAATGCTATAATTAAAAATTAACTGCTCTTTGCTGTGTCGTGTAATCGCATGCTCTGCTAGCTTAACCAGTAGAGTAATATTTAAAAAGTCATTTCGCTAAGAGCATTTTTACTTCAAAAATATTTCTACCGTATCAAACAATGAGAGCGAAGTCAATTAAAACAGAAAGTATAAATAATGAAATACACGGGAAAATCAAATAATTGATCAGAAAAGTGTACTTATCGATAAATAAATTTTATTTGGTTTATTTCAACATTTCGGCAGAGCGAAAACAAAATTTATATACCAGAATGGACGGGGATAATAATTTGGCAAATGCATGTGAATCTGTCAAATTTTCTGCTCATGAGTGATTTTTCTTATTATAAGATTTCAGATTTTATATTCGGTATTTAATATATACCAGGGTATATTAGTTCCGACTTTGTAACGGTTGAAGTTATTGATCGCAGAGAAAAATATAAGTGTTCATAAAATGACCTAATTAGTCTATTGCCGCAAAAATGTCTGTCCGTACGTCTGTAGACACGATAACTTAAAAACTAAAAGAGCTGAAATTTTGTTCTAGAGCTTGTGTTCTAGACATAAAAAGTAAGGTCAAGTTTGTGAATGGGAAATGAACTGCCCATCTTTGAAATCGTAAGAGATAACAAAAATTAAATAGTCAAAATATGTCCCTTTAAAAATAAACTACTTTTGTTTGAACTTTGTTTTCATAAATCCAATATATACCGGGTAATCAAGCAATTAACTCAGTTATTTGTTATTTTCACTTGGTTTTTACACTTTTGAATAAATCTTTTTTTAACAGTTTAACACTTTTGTTTGTGTAAAGCAAAACTTTCCTTTAAAGTGATTTCGTAAAAAAAACAATCAACATAAAACATAACAAAAAAATAAATCTATTAAAAAACAAAAGTATTAAAAAATTATCACTTCAAATGTAATAATAATTTAGTTAAGGAATAGTTGATGTCAATTTTTTAATAGAACATATCTCGTTCCACAATTAAAATTCTCTTTTATTCCATTTTTCGTATGGTATGGTTATATAACAACACTGGAAAATTTGGCAACAGCAATATGTAAATATTGTTATAAACTAGAATATACAAGCTGGTCCACATAAAACCCCAAAAATTTTTATTTATAGAAGTGAGTTTCCTTAACAAAAATGTATTCGTCTATCAGTTGACAGACGAATGAAGCAATAGAGACTGTACAAAGAAAATTTTGTTATTCTGAATCCGAATCGTCCATCACTTATTTTTCTTTAAAAGTAGTTGGTTAATTTGTAGAGAAAAAAAAATCAACAGCTTGTTTTATGAACGCGAGCCTTGAAAAGTTTATAGACTAACCCAAATTTTTCACGCAACCACAGTGCCCGATTCCAGATAAAAATTAAATTTATGGGAATGGACATCAAATATTACAATTAACTGGGTCTTAAACCTGAAACCCTAAGGTCATATAGTAGAAAAAAATTTAATGTCCTTCAAAAGTCATTTATATATTTTTTCGCAAAAAAAGCAGCTAAAATTAAATGTTATATAGGTTTGCTACGGTAATATTAAACAAAAAACAAAAGTTTCTGTGAACAAAAACAACATTTTCATAAAGCCTAAGTGGTTTAACTTACATCAAGTTCATTCTTCGTAACGGTTTATTAGGACCATTTTGTATATTGCTGCATAAAATTTGTGTATGATACTAACGCGAAAAAGTATTAGATGACGCAAGCGTTTATTTATACATTTATTATATAACATTGTAACTCTAGCATTCATAAGCGTACCTAATTTAGTTCGTAAAAGTATACATTTGGGAGAATTTTAACTGTTCCATCTTCATAGTGTACCTAAAATACTAAAATATATTCTAGCAACATATAAATATATTATCATTTTCTACTACAGGATGATCGATAAATTATATGTGTAAAATATCATCAAAGAATTTTGAGAATTTTGTCTGAGAATATTTAGTATGCAGTGTTATAAATTATATAAATTATTGATTATGATACTTAGAAAGTTTAAGTCCATAACTGTTTTTTCAGGCAGACACCTCTATGACGATTTAAATTGTTTTTTGATTTCTGATAGTAGGTAATGCCCATTCGAAGAATATTTGAAATCAGTAAGATCTTCCAAAAACGATTCCAAATTTTTTTAAAGTTTTCCCTCTTGTTCCTCGAAACAAAAATGTAGTTTTGTTATATGAAGTGAGACACCTTTTTTTGACTTCTGAGTCATTTATCGTCGATTAGTCATTTTCTTGAGCATAAATAGTCAGCACTTTTAAAACTTTAAACAAAAATCAAATTAATAACATTAACTAATGATACACACTGTAAGAATTGTAGAATACAGAATAATATTGTAGAAACAATTTTACTACCACCAGTTGTTGAAAAGTAACATTTGGTTTGATCGCAGTTTTGTTGAGTTAATGAGACAGAGAAGCTTATTATCCCTTTTTCCCTACAAGTTTATATACAATGTTGTATGTATAGTATGGTACTTATACTATAATAACATACAGAAGTGCAGAAAACATTCACTATACTTCATATTCTTTTTCATGCACAATATTCGCGTTGAAATGATGATCCTCATGTGTTTCTATTGTTTTACACTTATGTATGTAAAATAAATAAGAATTATTGCATTTTATGTAGACTTACTTAACCATATCATGCCAGAACTTACCCGTGACAGAACAAAATACCCTTTGGCTGATGGAATGTTGTTAGGAACCAGTGTGCAGGGACAATAATGACCAAGGTATAGATCTCTACTTTATCAACTGTTAAACAAACATTTCTTTAATAAAATTTTAAATGCGTCCCAATACCTAGATCAGTTTTTGTATTATAAACAGAAAAGCATGAAACTGTCACCAAATTCGCAACGAATAACATATCCTGAGACAATATAAGAGTAATTTTAATAAGAGTGATGTTAACAAGAGTAAATTTTATTTCAAAAAACAAGAGTTCTCATTAATTATCATTTGATAATCTAATATTTAATATTTTTTTAATAAGTGGTTCAAGCAAGGAAATGTTTCGAAAGAATGCATACATTCTGATTTATGTGTGAAAACTTATGTCGGAGTAAATACAAATATTGTCGTGGAAATATATCTGTTAAATTTTGACTTTGGTACGAGACTTCTAATTCGCTAAAAAGCATGTCAAAAAAGCAGTTAAATGGAGAATAAAAGTTGTTCATTATAACTAAACAAACAACTTTTACTCGAAACACTTTTCCAAAATCCGAATATATAAGGCACAAATCAATTATAAATTATTGAAATGACAACTCGCCTTTTGCCGTCACTTGAACATCGTCTACATTGAAAATAGTTCTGGCGATGAAATGTAAAATACAGAAGCTTGCATCATGTTTAAATACAACCCTGCTTCCACTTTATACAGATTCCATTACTCCGAATGGAGCAAAAAATTATGAAATTTAATTATTTGTTTTAATGTAAATACAACTCATGCAAGAAAAATTTTTTGTCCATTGAACAAATCAACGGGAAGTGTATTTAAACACTTGGTGATGAACCAATTATGATTCTTGAAAAAGGATGGAATAAAACAATGTGGGCAGTTCACTATATTGCGGACTACAATGTCCTTGTTATATTAATCCATAGACATAGTATATATTTTGGGATCAAATTATAATTTACATTTAATAAAAATGCCATCTTTAAGTTTACCCATTCATTGTTATTAAACCAACCAATATTTGATACTGTCGTAGGGTAATAATCGTAACATTAGATTGTAACTATGGTTAAGGTTATTATGTCACCCCTCATGTTACATAATCATGATAAATGAATTTGATTTCCATTGCGAAAACCAGACACTTTCTTTAAGAGATTAAATATAAAGACAAACTAACAACAATAACGAAAAAAGCATCGTTTTTAATTTACAAATAATTACTTTCTTGGGGAAAATGTATGGTAAAAATGTTTTGGCTTCAATTGTTGAAAGTACATGAAATATTTTAAATAGAATTTGAAATTGAATTTTTCTAGTTGTATGGATGGTTTGTACGAAAACATAAAACAAAAAATTCGTTACGCAGGAGCTGCTTCAACTTAGCGAATTTCCTTAGAATACATAAATCACTTTCTAGCGGTCACAATTTTAATCTGATCAAAATGTAATGTCGTATATGATTTTAGTATTTGCATGGCCAATTTTACTAATAAATGACTTACGTCAAGGGGAAAGGGGGGCATAAAGAAAGAAGAAAACACAAAATATAATATATCTCTCTTAATATTAGAACAATCGAAAAATGCGTAAGGAATAACGTTGTAGAAAATCATCTTTGCTACAATTCATCGTCTTATCATTTTTGCTCAAACTCTTAAGTGTACAGAGATGTTAAGGAATTTAATTTTCAATCTTAAATCGTCAATATTTCTGTAAATAATATTCTAACAGAAAAAATTCTTGAAAGGATTGATAAACAAGCTGTATAAATAATTGAAGAATTTGAATTTTTCGAAGCACAATTAATGCAAAATAGTATTCTTTAAATGTCCATCGATCTTACCTAGTTAATGTCGAAAATCACCATCTCTAAAATTTATCAATATAAAATATCTCGACCGTTCAATTACCTAAAGCACCGCACATACCAAATTTTATTCCAATCAGATTAAAATGGTGACTGGTAGAGCGATTACAAACACATACATACATACATATATATATATATATATATATATATATATATAGATATACAGATATATATATATATATATATATATATAGATATACAGATATACAGATATATATCTATATATCTATATATTATATACTTATATATATATTTATACACATATATACATATATACATACATACATATATATATATATATATATATATATATATATATATATATATATATATATATATATATATATATATATATATATAAATAGACAGATATATAGATATACAGATACATATCTATATATCTATATATTATATACTATATCTGTATTTATACACATATACACATATATACATACATACATACATATATATATATATATATATATATATATCTATATATATATATATATATATATATACATATATATATATATATATATATATATATATATATATATATATATATATATATATATATACAGAAATATTTACTAGAATTAAAACTGTAAGTTAAATTCCTAAATATCTCTGTACACATTAGAGTTTGAGAAAAAATGATCACGTAATTAATGAATTGTAGCAAACATGATTTTCTACAATTTCATTTTTACATACTTACTAGATTTTCTACATACTTTCATATTTCCTCCAAAAAGACGTATTTTTATTTTTTATTTTATTTTGCTCCTCTACACGAGATTTTCTAATAACAAACAAAAAGTTTTTCATATTTACTTTAAAGGAATATATAAGGAATAACATGAATATTGAATAACATGAAGGTCTATTGGACGAATCATACTATACATGTAGAATAATGTCGAATCTATAAGAATCACGCTTAGCAAGACTTCGATAATTCCATATTTTGATTTTTTCTCCAACATATTCATACCGAATGAATAATTGAGTAACAAAAATTAATTATTTTCTGTATAATCTAAAAATCAAATTAATCATCTAAAACGGCCTTTTTGTTCGGGTTTTAGAAGTGTAAGCTAGGTGGAATACTTTTCGATCAATATCCACCAGGTTTATCGGAATACATGTCAAGCTAAAAATAAAATGTCGTATCAAAATTACTAAATAATATATTCAAAGCTAGTTTCTAAATAAAAGTTTACAATTCTATAAATTATACAATGTTGTCCAATTAGAGTAAAAGTTTCCCGATTCCAAAGATTATTCATATCATCTTTAGGTAAATTTATTAGATAGAATAGTACAAAGAACCTCTATAAAAAAATTCGAATAAAAATTTATAATCGAGATAAAACATTATATGATTAAATTAAAAATATTCCAACTATATTCTACGATACAAAAACAATATTTATTCTAGTAACAAAAATATAATGATTTCTATATAAAATCCGAACACAATGATATAGACATATAGTTTTCGAATATACTATAGTGCACACATATGAACTTACGAAAAAGAAGCACACACAAGTATAGAACAAAATTTATTGAATCTCATAATATCATAAATTCTACTCGAAAAAAGAAGACTCAAACATAACTAATTTGTGTAATAATTTTTACCAAAAGAAAAAAAAATTTATCTATGAGTAAAAAAAAAAAATAATAAAAAGAAAAAACACATATAAAAGTTTATATCAAATATATTAAAGCTTTCTTTTTTTTTTAGTATTATTTGTTAGTTTATCCTGTTTAGTAGACAGGAAAAGAAATAAATTTATTCAAGACGGGAAGGATACATTGTTGTTATAATACGAAGAAAAAATTATATAATATATATATATATATATATATATATATATATATATATATATATATATATATATATATGTATATATATTTCAACTGACTGAAAAAAAAATTATTATTATTTTCATAAAATGTTACTTGAAGTATGTACTTGTAGCATTGGAGCAACGGTGTTTGTGTACAATGTTTTGTGTTGTGTGAAAGGATGTTTATGAAAATTTATGCAAATTAATATTTGATTTAAAATTTTTACTTCATTGTTATGCATTATTATTACGACACATTGTTCTAAATTGCGTAGTATACATAATTAAATATCTTATTAAAATGAGATTAGATTTGAAACAATTTTGTTTTACTATTGAGGTTGAATTGAGGTTGAATTGTAACTATTGAGGTGACTTGTAACTTTTAAAAAAAATTAGAAAAGAAAACCTAATAAGTAAGGTTAAATTCCTATTTAAAACATGAGTGGATAATTCTTAACTTAACAATGCCGAGGATGACAGCATAGTCGAAAATCGTATAAACAAGTCAAGAACCTTACAATTATTCTTACTGCAAATAAAAAGGAAAATTGTTCATTGTTCAAGTTTTTTTATTATGAAAGCTGATAATCATATTTTGGTGGTTGTAATCAAATTGTCTTAAATTTTAGTCTAACAAAAATGTATTAAATTTTTTGCATTATTCATAGAAAAATGAGCATCATGTTTTTAGAGTTTAAATTTTTTAATTCGAAGTTGTTATTCGATAGTGTAATTTTTTGTTTCTAATGAATATTTACTCACCAAAACTTTTAATGAAAACAAGTTAATTTGATTTGGCTCTTTTATTATATCGATCGTGGAGCATCATGGAGTGGAGAAGATTATTCAACAACAATTAAAAAAAAATTTGTTGATATAGCTAAATATTAGCGCAAAATTGAAAAACCAA
Source organism: Nineta flava (assembly GCA_963920215.1). Classification (NCBI taxonomy): domain Eukaryota; kingdom Metazoa; phylum Arthropoda; class Insecta; order Neuroptera; family Chrysopidae; genus Nineta; species Nineta flava. The sequence goes on from OY986045.1 coordinate 25,228,583, forward strand.
ATTAAATTGTGTATAACACGAAAACTATTGAGATAGTACTTGCTTGAGGTAAAATGACCTTATTGGTTTTTGCCATAGGTTTCTCAACATTTTATATTATAGTCTGTAAACGTTTAAGCACATACATTAAAATTTTCTGTTGTTTATCTGGATAAATAGTACCATATTTATTCTTTGTCGGCGATCGAAAAGTAAATTGGGTGTTTTAAATTGTTCATATGATGGCGATTATATTAGATGTATTTCCAATAAACAATAACATTAGAGCTATTATTTATTTTTTAAATGCATCGTATTGTATGCAACATGGGATGATTGTATTTGAATTTAATAAAGTAAATTATATTTACAAAGAGAAGAACCCATTATTAAATATTATTTTAGAATATAATAAAAATTATGGAAACTTATATAGAATATATGAATATATACATGCCATGTACATATACAATAAGTGGTTATAACTAGAAAAGAATATAATAATAATATATCCTTTTAATAATAATATCTAAAGTTTTATTTATTATTTGAAGCGACTAAACCTTTATATATTACATAATACATAACAGAGGAAAGGACAAAAGAAAAAATCTGGGAAAATATCTTAACAAACGACGGTGAAACATAATATGAAATTGTATGTATTGCATATAACTTCTTCATCTCGATATACGTGTATGGGAAATATAAGTAGAGAAGTCTAGTACTAGGGATGCCTGTACGCGTTTTTGAAAGATAACAACAAAATAAACAGATATTGAGAATGTTTGGATCTAGCAGATTGTGCCAGACCTTGTTGGTCTGGTAGATTAGTAATGATAGAGGTTATTATTTGGGATTTAGCGTATTCAAAAGTTGATTGTAAGTATTTTCTACGTTTGGACCACAATATAATATGATACTAACATAGAAAATATGTTCATTATCTGTTTAAATACTGTCTTTTTATATCGATATTAATTTCGATCAATCATATATATTGTAAAAATCAACATTCATACCCTAATGTAATAGGAACAAATAGGTTAAAATAGGTATAGAAATCAGTATCGCAGTATAATAATATCGGCCATTTTACTCTTAACAAACCGCTAGCTCTAATAAGTTTTCTATTCTTTCAGACCTGTTTCTAAAAACAATACCCATTTTGATGAGAAATTATGAAAAGCAATTATTTTTTTGTTCATAATGTATTTTAAGCAACTGTGAAAAAGTTTCTTCAAAGAACACCCTTCCCATGACCAATTTAACCAAAACCTCTAGGCAACAAACGAGGAATGGCCAAGAGCGGCGAGTGCTTTCAATCGGTCAACGATCGAATGCATAAATGAATAAACTCATTATATCCCTATAAAGCACTAGAGCCAGGCAGGATATACCTAGTGCTTTTACAAAAAGGAACAGAGCATCTTTAAACTCTGCTTGGGTACATCTTCAGGGAATCCCTAGCTACCGGTTATATATCCCAGTATGGAATCACGAGAATGGAATCCAGTAAGAGTGAACTTTTTACCAAAACAGGGGAGGCTCAATCACTCCACGGGAAAGGATTTTTGACCAATTAGTCGGTCATCGTTTCTATTAAAGAAATGGCAAAACTTGTAGGATTCCCCTACAATCCAAGCGGCACTGTCGGAAAATCTGCTTCATGCAAAATTGCCCGCGTATCAGGTGAGCTCGCGTATCAAAATCCTGTGAATTAGCCCTCCACAACCAAATATACAGGATTGAGGAGGGATTCGCTAGGAAACGGACCATTTTGTGCCTGTTTCTTGGCATTGGGAATCATACTTTAAAACTATCTTGTACTAATAACTGGGTTACAAAAAATCAGGTTGGACATGCAATAATCGTGGTATCATTAATCCTCACAGATCCCGTTTTTCCAATGGATAGGGATGTACTTCCTAAAATATATTCCTTCTCTAACTGTGGAAGGAAGGAAGACCATCCTATCTCAAGAAAAGAATCGTTTGGTATACAGACGGCTCCAAACCAAGTGAAGGGGCCAGGGCGGGAATTCACGGTGAAAGATCCAAGTCAAACGTCAGCCTCAACTTGTCAGTCTAAAATTTCGAAAGGGTCCCGGATTCATCACTGGACTTTATTACCTACGAAAGCATCTGCACCTTTTGTGAAGACTGTGCGGCGGTCAGCGAGGAGGAGGAAACATCCAGCCACGCCATGTTTAACTGTGACTCTCTCGATTACAGCAGATACAAGATACTCAGTGCATCTCGCCGAATAAATCATCCTTCAGGAAAACCTGATAAGCAAGCTCCTGGCTATTGCTAAAATATGATAGAAGTGAATCTCGTCAGACTGAACTAAAGGGGGAGCACAATAAGGTCGACGTGCAATAGTTTGATATACCCTAAGATATATCTCTCTATCTAGCATCAAAACATCTTAAATTTCACAGCAACATTTTTATATAATTCACTGACCTACACCACGAGATTGTAATAAACTATTGGCGATAGTGTGGGCACACAATAAACTATTTTTAATACTCAATCGACCATAGGCTATCAATTTTTGAATAATAATCATGAAGTCTTCTTCATATTTTCATAAGTCAATTAAAATATTAGGGTGAAAAATATGCAATTAACGAGTAATCTGAGTAACACACAGATAAATATCCTTTAAAAGAATACATTCCGGAGTATGTTCTTTTTTCATTAAATGTTTTTTACGTACGCGTAAAGAATAAAAAACAGTGACAATATCAATAGTTTTGTCAACACAATGTATAAATGTTACTTTATTTCAAACAGAAAGTATTATCTTCTTATGATGTTTTGTTTCATTTCATTTCAAGGTTAGAAATGAATAAAACAAGCGACTAATAAAACGGCAATATAACGATTACCAATTCAATGAATATTTTTTTGTATAAACTATAAAGTATGAAAAAAAACACAGATTCTGAGGATTTATATTTGGTAAAGAATACAATAAAAGAGAACAATCGAATCATGAATACAATATAGTTTACAGTTATAGTATGTAGGATTAGGTTAAAAACTTTTCAAAACAATGAATATGTTGCAAAGAATAATAATCATGTCTCAAAAGTCAACCCACATTCACCAAATTGGAATTACTAAGAGAATGAAAGAATAGTTTAGGATCATGCACATGTGTTTTGTCTGACGCTTGGGATTTGTATTCATGCTAGACATCTTTGTATCACATCTCTATAGACATCTTCTGGACCATATCTCTATTATTTTATGAAACATTTCTTGTTTCAAATTATTATTGTGTTTAATTTTCTCGAGTATTTACTAATATTTTGTGTTTGTAGCCAGATATCAGACCTTCCCTCATGTCTTCGTAGAAGTTCTTTGTTTAAAAGAGAGTCAAGTATACTGAGATAACATATTTCCATAATATTGATTTTAAAGTTTGTCAAAAAAATTGTTATGTTCACGAAAACTACTAAGTTTGAAAACAATTTTCTAATAGAAGCGTTCAAGATTTCTGTCATCTATGACGTATTTAAAAAAATAGAAACTGTAACCAACTTTGTATATTTAGGACATAAACTCTCAATACTTGGTCAAGAGGACGACATTACAAGGAGAATTGATCTAGGATGGAACATTTTCAATAGACACAAACACCTCTTCAAATCAACAATTGACATATAACACAAAGCTAAATTGTGGAAAATGTGTGTTCTACCATCCCTCACATATGCTTCAGAAACTTGGACTTTGACCAAAAAAGTAGTCAATAAGATGAGAACTACTGTAAGAAGCTTGGAAAGAGCAATGAGATGCATAACAAGAAGAAATTCAGCATATTGGGAGCTATTCGATGTGAATTGAATTTTGGGCTGACGGACAAATGTCCATATTTGAAATGAATATTGTTTGTAGCGTTCCATCATTTCCGTGTCAAAACTGCAGAGCAAATAACTTATAGAATCACCTCGGTGCCTGCCTGTCTATCTACCAAATTTGGACGTGAAGTTAAAAGTTCGAATTTTTCAGTAAAGGGGTAAGATTTAGTTGTTGAAAATTTCCAAAATGTATCGTAAAGGATAGTGATTTTCGACGAAAGGATACAGGCGGTGATTTTCGACATCTACTAGGTAGATGCCAAATTTTAAAGTCGCTACGGGACCAATAGCTCTATTTCCTTTCAGGAAATTCGCTAAAAAGATGATCGGTTGTGTAATATTTTTATGAATATGGGTGAACATCACTGTTTAATTGCGTGAAAAATCCAATGTTGATATACGCATTTATTAGTCGTTTATGTATCCAACATATTTTCTTATTATAATGTACAGACAGTCACACACTTTTTATGTTGAATAATTACTATCGGCTTGATTTGTAGAGTTAATTTCAAACTTTTACAGTAGATCTGTGCCGAATTCATTTCATTAGTTTTCGAAATGAGAACCAAACATATATGCGACACAAATTAATTGCGAAAATATGAAAAATGTACAAAACTTAAAATAATTTATACTATGCAATCCTTGTGCTAAAATCGATACTGATTTTTTGCCTTATCACGCAACTTGTGTCAGAAGTGAAGATTGGGATAAAAAATTATTAATCGGTTACAACTCACTGCCAATGAAATTAAATAATCATAAATAGTGGAATTTTACATTCAAAGACAAAAGGAGTAAGAGAGTATTGAAACAAAAATCGATTTTTATAATTATCATGACCAATTCATAATCAAAACATTGTCCACAGATACAATTAAGATTACCAGTTAAATGCCTCGTTAGACCCAACTTTTTTCAGTCGTATATCTCGAGATATGTTGGCCCTACGTGAATTTTGTAAAGGACCTTTTATATGTCGCATTAGCTAAGGAATAAATTTACTGGTTACGTCTGTGAAGATAAGTTTGACCTTCAATAAAATATTTTGCAAGCACGATTTTGTTATGGACTTTTTATTATGATTTTGAGTGCCAGAACGAACAGACTTCCGTTTTAAATCTACATTTGATTTTTAAGACGTAAGCTCATTGAGAAAAGGAGCTATGACTTCTGCTTACTAATGATTTAGCTAACTTTTGCAACAATAACCAAATTTGGAATGCTTGTCTTCAGCAAACTGAAAACGTTAATCCAGCGGAAACTGTGACTTTTAACATTGAAAATAATATTTCTCAGTGAGGTTTGTTTATAGAAACCAAACAGAATTGTTAAAACCTGTTTAGTATTTTGTTAAAATAAAATCTAGTCTTTTAAAATACAATAAAGCACGGCCACCCAATATCTTTCTACATAAAACAAACACATAGATTTCTAAGTATAATATATTTATTTCGTGGATCATTAAATCAACATAAGCCATCTTTGGTATCAATAGTTACTTTGAAAACTTGTGTGTGTGTGTGTACAAAAGTATATATTTATAAGAGAGTTGAGAGCTACCTCAAACCCACAGAATAATACCACACATTTCATACTAGAAAGAAGAGGTTTAAATCTTCGTTATATACCTAATATCCTTTATCTATGTGGGAATATCGCATCGTATCTAAGATGTGTTATATAGAAGTCGAATACTTTCTACACCATTACCAAACACTAGAATATTCAATCCGAGTCGCACGAATCAGCTTTCTGTATAGATTGTTAGTATTAAAGAACTAATGTCTGATCCACACATATTCGGTTACCAGCATACCAATACATAATAGATTTGACTGAAACCAAGTATGAAAAGTCATTATTAATGTACTTGTGAATAGGGAATATGCATGAAAATTGTTTTTCACATTTATTTTCAGAATATGAAAATACTGTTAATAATGTAATAATATTTAAAAACGAAATTAAAATCCGATAAATATCAAGGACGCTATAAGCTTTTAAAGATTATTTTAAATGGTGAAAGTGTAATATGACGTCACATAACATATCAAGAGGGCTATCACCCTCTTTGTCTAATCGGGAATTTCAATCATTCATATCTCGCTTATTTTTAAAGTTATTTAAAAAGTAATTTTGCCTTGATATTTGTCAAGTAAACATGCTTCAATTCAAGTGAACAAAAATTTTCATACATATTCCCTATTTTTCGTTAAATTTTTATCAAAAATACTTTTTTTTAATATAGGTACATAATTAAATATAGTAAGTTTACTTAAGTATCAATGTTAGTTGAATAGAATTAATTAAAGAAGATTGATTTCATTCTTTTCAATTAAACTGTGTTATTGGTCTTTGAATCATAACTAGAAATTTTATATCATATGTTAAAATTATTGATACAAAATAAATCCAAAGTCATTTCGATAAATGGAATCAAATTTTTCATTTAGGAGAGTTCTGCTGCTAACCATGATTTTTTGTGTAAAAAAATTACAATTAATGGAATTTGTATAAAACCTTATGAACCCAACTGTCCCATTTTTTAAACCCATTATGTTTTAAGTTTACTGAAAATACAGAAAAACAAGTAATTTAACAACTAACTGAGATAATTGTTTGAATACCCAGTATATACTGAGTTGTATATCAATGATTGAATTGTTAACAATTCGCTTTTCGACGAACATTTAATCACAAATTATGAGAAAACTATTGTGTTAATGAAAAAAAATTTCAAACAAAAGTTGTTTATTTTAAAATAATGAAGACTTTTTGTTTAAAAATTTTTTTCTATCTCTTACGGTTTCAAAGATGTATATTCCCCTCCCCCCTAGCTAAGAGAAACACGTTCCGATTTTCTAGAATACATAAAAAAATGTTAGTTCGTTATCTTTTTTTGTTCTTGAATTATCGGGTTCACGGACAGACAGACATGCGGAAATGGCCGAATCCGGCCATTTTATGAACACTTATGCCAAGCATTTATGTCAAGGATTAATATTTTCAATCGTTACAAAGTCGGGACTTAACTTAATATACCTTGTATATTTATATGTACTGGGTATAAAAATAGAACTTAAACTGGAAATATTGCAGTCGAAGCATTTTTAAGGGTTATTATTTTGGAATTAGCCACTTTATATTTAGCCAAAGAGTTAGCTGCAGACAATATTTTGGCATTTCAGTAGAGTTCATATTGAGCTAACTTATTCTGTTAAATTTGTCTTACAAAGAATGGGAATTCCTAATCTCGGTTCTAAGTTCCTTTGTTTAGAGGCTTACAAGTTTTGGAATTTCTTATTGACGTTTATTTGGTCAGTCAATGTTCACATTATTGGAAAAACTACTCGTTCAAGTATTAATTTCAATTTGGCTGGCACAATTTTATTTATGATATTTCGGCTATAATAACTACGTAAATATGAAAAATATGGTAAATAATAGATGATGGAACTTACTGTAAGAAAAAAAGTTCATATGACTATTTGTTTACAAAATCATTCACGCGAAAATTGGGAACCTTCATTTAATGTAAGAAATGAAGTAAGTAATTTTTTTTATGTATATTACCTTTTTTTTAGGCTTTTTGTACCTTATGGTTGCTATATGATACTAACGGAGATGATTAACATTTACTTAATTTGATATTTAAGTAATATGTCTGAACATTGGTAACCATCTTTGATATCAATGCTGGATATGGAAAAAAACATTTATTCAATTAAATCAAAGGCCGATATTCTATTTTAATATGTTTCACCTCCCAGATAATCCAAAATAGTCTGTGCTTTTGAATGAAGTGTAGGAAAGAGAAAGAGATTGGAAATTTTGCACAACAAATGTATGAAACAGGCATATAATTTTTATTTGGGTGTACCTACCAAATGACGATGTAGCTACCACTTCTTTGCCAATACTTTCGTCTGCATTGATAAGTGTATAAAATTTGAATATGTCACCTTCGTATTCGATGTATAGGTTTATACAAATACATAATACAAAATATTGAAATTTGTATTCATGTCGCATACGGCATTTTATGATATTTAAATTTATTCACTTACTTTATCTATTATATATACATAAACTTTACACACACTAAACAAATTTATATACATATATGTTTATATATTGATGTATTAATCATATTGCTTGTTTCCCCTTTGTTTATTCATCGGCGCCAGCAAACGGTGGTTTGGTTTGATTCAAGCCACAGTGTTGTCGTCATATGTATGTAACAAATTTCAATTTTCAAAATGAAATTAAAATTTTTTTTATACAATATTTAGAAAACAATTTATGGTGTTTTTCATTTTTCATTTTTTATTTATTAATATGTCTTTTTATTATTTTCTCGACTGTCAATCAAAACATCCTTATCATTCATTTTTTGTTTGTTTTTTTTTTTTTTTTTTTGAATCCAATTTATATTATAACATTGAATCCAAAGAATGATTTTTCGAGAGCCGTAGTGTGATCTGTATATTTAAACAGTGTTATCGTTATGCTATGCATCAGTGTTCAAAGTTCTATGTTGTATTTTTTGTCGATTAATGAAGTTTATTGTATTTCACATATTAGTTAGTGGAAATGAATTCACCGTCTATAATATTCAATATTCGACACACGCAATAAAAGATTTCGCAAAAATTCTACAAAAAATGCAAAAACTTAAAAACCGTTTTTTGTTTGACAGCGGGCTATGATTATCGTAATAAGTAAAATTATTTTAGATCTCCTTGTTTTGGAGTGATTTAATTATTTAACCGTACTGTTTTAAAATGAAACGATTTTAATCCTTCAATTTTGAATATTTTTGTAAATTGAATTTTGAATATTTTTGAATATCACATCATTGATCTTCATCCTGTTCAGGTTCATTGCATCGAGGGACATCCTCTTAGATACACTCCGAAGCAGTATTTTCCCGAGCTTTTGTTGCGGTATATTTTCCCAGTTATCACGATGTTTTACATGCATATACTCGTTGGTCACCTTTTTACATACTGCCTTTGGATCTCTTAAAATAGGCTCTAGGCCTATGAAAAGTATTCCAACTCCCTTCTTTGCTAAAGAAGGGAGACTTTGCTTTGGACACCCAGATCAATTTTGCATTGTTCCGTTTTGCCAGCTCCAGCAGTTCCCCCAGACTATCCTTGACTACCCTTGAGGTGACCTCAGTTCCAGACAAGGCTTTTAAATCAGCTTGACTGTCCGATAGAATACTTACGTTCTGGTTTATGAAGCCTCTACGTTGGTTCTCACAGACAATATGGGGTAGACTTCTGTTTGAAAGACCGTGGCATATTTCCCCAAGTTGAGGCTTATATTGGTTTTAGGTCTCTCACCGTAGATTCCCGTCCCAGTCCCTTCTTCAGTTTTGGATCCGTCTGTATACCAGATGAATCTTTCATGAGTTACTATGGTTCTCCATCCGTCCCTATCACAGAGTATACAGTGAAAGGTTTTGAGAAGGAGTATATTTTGGGAAGCATATCTGTGCCCATTTCAAAAACGGGGTCTGAGATGATTGATGTTCCCACGATCCTTGCATGTTCAACCTGTGTTTTTTAGAATCCAGTTATTATTGTTATTATTGACAGTCTATAGGCATTGGATCGCTGGAAGCCTTGGTTTTTTTAAACTCTAAATTTTATTTATTATTCACATTTAATATTACCATAACTTTTGAAAACCTTAACCGATTTAAATAAATTTTTTTTGTTTTTCTCAGAAACTCAAACTCTATTTAAATATGAAAACAAATATATAGTGTTCCATTTGAATAACAAAAGTTGCATGGTGTATCTCGTAATATTAGGGTTTTATAAGAGGGGTAAATCACGGAATAAACTAGGCTAAAAATAATTAAATATGTTTTATTTTTCCAAAATTTTTGTCGGTTTAAAAAAAAGTGGGTGGAGCATAAAACAATGGTCACTATATACATATATATATATATATATATATATATATATATATATATATATATATATATATATATATATATTTATATATATATATATATATATATATTTATATATATATATATATATATAAATATATATATATATATATATATATATATATATATAGCATGGCGTATTAATGTTCACTGTAAGTTAGATGTTTATATTATCTTTGTGCGTATAGAAAAATACATTGATAAGAAAATAGCGTATGTAGTGATTTTAAATAATAAACTCAATTAGTTGAAACGCTTTTCATTTATATTTAAATAATTGTTTTCAAATGGTATGAATAACGAGGGACAATATCCAATTGGTGTTAGTACCCATTCTCAAATAAATCAAGATACGTAAACATGTTGCACTTCAATTTCTAAAATGAATATTTACTTTCACAACAATATAAAAGATTCGTTATTATCTGTCTAATGAAATTTTAAGTTGTTTTAAATAATTTCTAACAAAACAAATATAATGTTTAAATTGTCGTTATACTACCTAAACGTGTTACAGAATGTATCCTACATCAAGTGAAAGTGAACAACTTGTTCACCATTTTATCAAATTGAACAAGCGTTTTCTTTGTTCCAAGTTTTCAACCTTAACAAATAAAGTTTTCGATATATTCGTATACATTTCTGTACAGACCCACTCCCACTAGATCGAGACTCTTTAGGTGAGTTTTAAAATAGGATTTTAGGTATTTATTACTAAGACAACATCCTTTACTTCCTTCTCCATCTTCTTTAAAACAAGAATGATAAAATTGAAACTACATTCAATAGCTTTTGAAATCTTTACTTTCAAAATTAAACCCTAATCAATTGTTTACTGTTATGTTTTCCCAAAAATATTGGATGAGGATATTTTGGTTTTTACTTTTTTATTCAAGCAGTCATGAAGTCTGATTTTCTGTAAATCATACAATTTTCTATTACTTTTTCCTCAAAATCTGGTATCTTAAAATTTCTAGTTTGATCTCCAATACCATAGAATTTGAAAAATGTTAGCTCTGAGGTTCCTACGGCATATTGTAAACTTATATTAGTGCACTATTTCCTATTTTCGAGTATTTAATTCGCTTATGAATCAAACAAACTAGTACTGGCTACATTTCGACCATAAGGTTCATTGTGATGCCTAAGAATGTGAGAATGTGAGTGCAGTGGAAGGAATTTTTGTGTGTAGGCTAGGAATGGGTAGGACATGCGGCTGCAGCGGACTATGATAGGAACTATGCCGATATTGATCTGGAGTTCGTGAAGGAAACTGCAGAAAACCTCCTCAAGCATAGCCGGTTACTTCGTTGTTGTCCATACGCCGACAGTTTAATAATTGACAAACTGCCGATGTCGGGATTCGAACCCATAACCTCCTAGTTTCCAAGTAGGCACACTGCGCAGACATAACGCCTTAGACAGCGCGGCCACTTGGACTGGTGACTCTGATAGGAACTGTGCCGATACTCATCTGGAGTTCGTGTAGGAAACTGCAAAAAGCCTTCACAAGCATAGCAGGTAACTCCGTTCTTGTCCATATGCCGACAGTTAAGTCCATTAACCGCCCCTTTTTTTTTCTTTATAATTGACAAACTGCCGATGTCAGGATTCGAATCGATAACCTCCCAGTTCCAAGTAGACATAACGCCATAGACCACTCGGATACTTAGACGATAGTACTAACATCGGCTATGAATTAATAAACACTAACTTCCATTGGCGAGATAATAGACGTTTTTTTACCTTAATTTGAACAAAAGAGGACAGCCTGTTACATTATCAAAATCTAATTAATAATTTACTTTAACACTTTGTACCTTGTTCTCTATAGCTCTGTATTCTATTATACTGTTATAAGTACCATTGTATTTGTTCAGACCCTTATCACACAGAATAGTTGAAAATGTTATATATAATACATGCACGCATTATTGTATTATTCATATATTATATTATTTATTTTCTAAAAATATCTATATTATACAATATTAAGATATAGCATTGATATATACTAGAATGTATACTTAATTTTTAATTCTCTTGTATTAATCTACTCAAATTTAAGATAATTAATAATTGATCAACTGGTATTATCATACCTTTGTAATATGTTACAAATACCGCGAGAAACGAGAATTTCAGTACGAGATAAGACAAGATAATATTCGTGACAATAAAGATCTCTTGTACCGATTACCGAAATCTGAACAAGAAGGACATTAATATTTTAATTATGCAATGATAATATTCTATATTTTTTAAATACAACTTTTAATTTATATCCGATTCGAAAAATGCAAAGTTTTCGCATACAATTATCACTATAATAATAATAATAATGTCTCCAAAAACCTCAGTTTCTGAGTCTCCACAATCTCTAACAGAGGACACCCATATCACTATTTTTCGTAACCTATATTCAGTTTTTACCAATGATATCCCCGCAAAAATAAAAATGTTCGTCAGCAAAAGTAGTGAAACCTACGTGAGGTCAGTTATTGAGGATATAGTTATTTATCAAAAGTTGTGGAAAATCAACAATTCATTACCTGATCATTTTTAGCGAATTTCCTCCAAAGGAAATGCAGCTATTGTTTTTGTACCAATTTTGTACAAAATTTTACATAGCTCCCTTAATATTTGAAAACTAGAAAAATTTATCAGGAGTTAAGTTATAGGTACTAAGTTATATTGTAAGTTTGTTTCTTATCATTTTTCTGTTACACTAAGATTTACAGAAATATTTACAATTAAAGATTGAAAGTTAAAATTCTTAATATCTCTATACACATTAGAGTTTGGAATACATGATAAGGTAATGAATTATAGCAAACTTAATTTTCTACAACTTTACTCGTTATACATTTTTCGTTTGTTCCAATATTAAGAGAGATATTTTATATTTTGTGTTTTCTTCTATCTTTATGCCCTCTTTTCTCTTGGCTTATATTTATTTTGACAGGTATCAAAAAAAAAAAAAAGAAAGATATGAAAAAGTTGGCTGTTACGTCATGGTCGTCTTTGTGTAGCGGTAAGCACGCTGGACTAGATTACCAGAGGCCCGAGGTTCGATTCCTGGTTGACGATTTATTTTTTTCATATTAGTATTTAATTAAAAATCCAATGACATTGGTCTATAAAGTATACCCTAGCCTTCTACAGTTTGTCTTACCTAACCGAAATGGAATTTGGACAAACATCGTATTGCTGACGCTTAAGTATACAGAAATATATATGAATAATAACTTCGACAGAAGTAATACTTTCAAAATAAAAATAAGAATGATATGAAATCGTTGGCTGTTACTTCAGAATCATCTATGGTGTAACGATAAGCACGCTGGATTAGATATCCAGAAGCCCGAATTATTAATTCTATTATTATTAATAATTCAGTATTATCAATATTTCATATCATATAAGAATTGCGATTCCATACTAAATGACCAATTGGATTTTAAGAGCACCCCCTTATTGAATCTCTTTGTGTAAACTATTAATTGTCGGCAAAATGTTATGAAATAATTGTGTAAATGTACTAGTTAAAATCAATATAATTAACCATTTCACAATGTTATTTATCCTGTATGTTGAAAAATTTATATTTGTCGATTCAAAAATAATTTTAAAGTTTTAAAGTTTGTCCCATTTTTATTGCTTTTCATTCTTAAAATGTTATATTTTGTATACCTATGTGTTAAATAATTTGTATAATTTTCCCAAATGTTTATAGTTTAAGATTTTTCCAATATTTGTTTTATTCAATTAGTAAATTTTATTTAATCTCAGAAGAAATCCATGTGTAAATTTTTGTTAGGTACATTTTCTGACATCCGGGGATTAAGCCTGTTTCATCCAAAGGCTTATTTCTATAAGATCTAATCTTTCAAAATTTGTTCTTACATTTTTCATTCTCAAGATATCGTGTTCACAGTCCATAGACAACGATTTTCGAGGTCAGGCTTATTTAAATTTGTACATGTTCACTAAATTCCAGTCGTTCTATATTCGTATGGAAAAAGCTCGTTGCATGATATTTCTGTCAATGCATTAGTCTACTAATAATTACTACCAATTCCTATACTATGATAAATATTATTTGAGCATTCATCAAATTATCTAAAATAATTGGCCATACTAGACTATCTGAAATATTCTCATAAACATAGTGAATTCACGTATACATATTTTAGTGGCAAATATGAAGCGCCATATAATTCTATAAAACAATACCGAAATAACAATTTTAAAATATAATTTAAAACGTTACATTGAAATATTAAACCGATACGATGAATCAACCTCATAACTCTGTGGCAAACAATTTATCATAGATATATATATATATATATATATATATATATATATATATATATATATATATATATATATATATATATATATATATATATATATATATATATATTTATATATATTCTAAATATACATATAGTCTAAATGTACATATTATATATCATGTAACACAACTGGTTATCATTCTTGGTATTTTCAATATACATTTAGTAATTTACATAGAATTGTTCAATATACATACAGATTGTTCAAAAAACTAATGCAAGAATAAATTAATTTAAAAAATATTTTTCAAAACAAGCTTTTATTTAAATGCTCTAAAAAGAAGAAAATAAACTTTAAATTAAATCAAAAAATGTAAAAAACATTTTTAAAAACAAGCTTTTATTTAAATGCTCTAAAAAGAAGTAAATAAACTTTAAATTGAATCAAACCCATTAATTTATTATATTACAAAATTTATATGGTATTAAAGCTTGTCGCGAGATTTACTTGTGTAAAAGAATTTACTTTTTTCTTTTTTTTTTATACACAAGTAAATCTTGCGATTTAAATTATTATTATTCCCAGGGTTGTTTTTGCGACTTGAAGAAGTATATTCTCTGAAAATTTCAAGTAATTTAAATTTTTTTAAAAAAAGTTACAGCTATCTGAAAATAGCTATTTTTCAAAAATTGATTGACTATGAGAGGCCATATATCAAAAGAGAATAGTCAATAAGTTAAACTGATAATAGTTATCAATAGGGTATGCCAAAACAAAAAATATGAGCCACTAGCTTTCTAAATAAAAGACTGTTGACCTGAGATTGTTTCAAAATTAGACAAAATTTTGCTATAGTAGGTAGGATAAAGGCTAACTGTGGCACCAAATTTTGACTTTAAGTCAACTTTGTATGCTTTCAGTAAAGTATAAAATAAGTGAGAAAAAATGGCGTTTGTTTCAATATTCTACGTTAATCATAGACGGAGATATGAGCTTCTGAAAATGACTAAAAAGTGGAATTTTCAAAATTTAAAAAAATTCCACACTCGCCGGATTTGAACGGATGAAGCTCATATTGTAGCAATCGTCCTTTTTTCAAAATATTCATAGAAAAAACTTTCTCTACGTATTTAACTTCTCAGCTGTTTTTTTTAAATTCAATTCGTTCCCAAACCTTCTGATTTATTACATAATCATTCCATTTTATTTTGAAGATTATTCTCCAAAATCATACTTGACAAGCCTCAATTTACTTCATTATGCTTTCGCTAAGAGTCCAACATTCACATCCGTAAGGTTATTTGTCCGTGATTTTAATGCTTCTGAGTAAAACAATATTCGATTTCAATTTTATAACTGCGTTGGATTTTAAAGAAATAAAAACAAGTAATACGAATAAACTTACGAACGAACAAGTAATACAAGTAGATTTTCCGTTTTCTATATCATGTAACATACAAATTTTGAAGGACTATGAGCACTCTGTAGATACCAAAATATTGCGGCACTTCACTGCATGTATATAACGTTATAATATAGGTTTGTATAATATATATGTATACATACGAGGTCTGTCCGAAAAGTATCCGTCCTGCAACAGCCAAGCCTCGCGAACTTATCGGTTGCACTTACAGGACGTATAGTTCATGTGCAGTGTGTATTTGTTTACAAAGTCTTTTTTACGTTCGTCGGATTTTCTTATTGTTAAAAATGACTGAAAGATCATATCAACGAATTTGCATCAAATTTTGCTTCAAACTCGGAAAAACTAGTTCCGAAACTATTCAAATGATTGAAATTATATTTCAAAAAAACCTAGAGTTCTCTTTGATTATTTTAAGAATTTTTATTCAAATGATGCAGAAGGCCTTTGGGGATGAGTATATGGGCAAAACACAAATAAAAGAGTTATGTATAATCGTTTCAAAAGTGACCGCACTTCTGTTGATAGTGATCCTCGTTCTGGCCGACCTTCGACGAAAACAACACCGGGTAATATCAAGCGTGTGCGACTTATATTGGAAGAAGATCGACGTTTGACTGTGTGCGAATTAGACGATGATCTTGGAATACCAAAAATTACAATTTGGTAAATTTTAACGTCAAATTTAGCAAGTGGAAGCGGTGGGAGCGGTGGGAAATCTCATCGAATCTTGTGCAGCAGTTTTTGGCTTTGCCAACCTCCGTACAGTCCCTTCATAGCCCCCTGTGATTTTTGGTTGTTCCCGAATTTGAAAAAAACCGCTCAAAGGACACCGGTTCAACGAAAAAATGACGGTTGAAGATAATGTGTGACGAGGGCACTCAAGGCTTTTTCAAAAACCGTCTCCCAGGACTGTTTCTGAAAGTGGAAACATCGCTGGGAGAATAACGCCAGCACGGAAATATGAAGGTAGGTCGGATACTTTTCGGACAGCCCTCGTATATCTGTTATTTAATCGAAGTTTTAATTAACGATATTTATGTGTCAGGTTGATATTTTATAATCGTTTTTGGAATATAAAATAAAAGAAACAATTATTTTAAATATTCAATTAATTCAATTTATTGAAATATTTGAGTATAGGTACAACAAGTTAACAAAATACATCACATTTCACATCCATTATGAATATTTAAAAATTGACAAATTGAAATATTTCATCACACATTAAATTGGATCTATAGTAATTTCATCAAGTATATATGTAGTAATTTCATCAAGTTTCCTGAAAATTCCTGTTTACATACAAGTAGGTAGCGTCATTCCTAGAAATTTATAGTAGGGGCGCCAGGGGCTTGTAGTAACAGGGCGTGTTGGCTCAATCTTACCTTTATATGATGTCACATCGCTTTACATCATGTCGGTATAGCCAGTGCCCTGACAGGCGGCGCAAAGAGTGGATGTGTGCTTCATTTTGACCAGGTAATGTAAAATATTACTTTCGTAAATTTTTGGTTGCCATTATTATCTTGAATTGTTCTAAAACACTCTATGTTCTATTTACTTCTTAATTTATCTATCTTTGATCTTGTGTAACAGTTTTTACGATTATTAGGTTATTTTAGTAGTTAATCTTGATAAATGTCAAAAATTATACTTTTCCCAGAATCTTACCAAATTCCAATTTTGTAATTTCTGAAATTCTAGTTATTTAATTTGTTCTCTTCTAGGATGAGAAAATACAAAAGTACAAAATTATTTATTAACAGTCATAATAATTTTCTTTCTAAACAATTATTAGCAGAGATATCGGTCAAAAAGTCAATAAATAAATAGTAATAGTCGTATAAATCGTTAACGGTAAGTAATACAAAAAAAATTTATTAACAAAAAAAAGGAAATGCAATTATGTACAAAAATGATGATTACCATTTTGGGTCTAAAGTGCACGTTAATGGAGATATTGACCTATATCTACAGTTTTATACAGTTTTTCTTAAAATGGCGGCAGTTCTGGGGTTGAAATTTGTAACGATTTTGTTCGTTTACATTCGGTGCGTGATACTGAACCTAATTTAAAAAAAAAAAACTCCTTAATATAATGCAATGCAGACAAGAGTAACGAGATTCTCTATAACTGTATTATAAGCCTAGACTAGAGTTCACTCCAAAAGAAGATCATCTACCAAATAGGGAATATGCATGAAAATTTTTTTTCACATTTATTTTCAGAATATGAAAATACAGTTAATACTGTAATAATATTTAAAAACGAAATTAAAATCCGACAAATATCAAGGAAGCTATAAGCTTTTAAAAATTATTATCTGTCTCTTTCTTGCAAAAATACTAAAAACGGAGTTTTACGTGTATTTTAAATGGTGAAAGTGTAATATGACGTCACATAACATACCAAGAGGGCTATCACCCTCTTTGTCTAATCGGGAATTTCAATCATGCATATCTCGCTTATTTTTAAAGTTATTTAAAAAGTAATTTCACCTTAATATTTGTTAAGTAATCATGCTTCAATTCAAGTGAAAAAAAATTTTCATGCATTTTCCCTATTAGCAACGAATTACCTATCCTGAGACAATATAAGAGTAATTTTAATTAGAGTGATGTTAACAAGAGTAAATCGAATGATAGTAATTTTAACAAGAGTAATTTCAATACAATTTATTATATTTTAATTTAGTTTGTTTAATTTATTTTCCTATTTTATTTTTATCTATTGATTGTCAAAGAGTAAATTACAACTATCTAATTTATACTGATGTTGACTACATTGTAGTCGAAATACGTATTTATAATACAAAAGTTGATCTAGGTATTGGGGCGAATTTGAAATTTTACATCACAAACACCTTAATGAGAAAAAAAAAAAACACACAAATGGTCCGTTATTTTACGTATTTAAATAGATTTACTTTATATCGAAATATGCAAATGTATAACTTATTACTAAAAAACATCCGTTTATGTACTGCTTTGTTTTTGGAATATCACAATATGGAGTGTAAAATCATTCTGTGCAACTTATATTCACAATTGAAATAATTTGTCGTCCACCAAAAACAATGCTTTACACAATTATGATATCTAATCGAGCCAAGTACAATTAGCCATCATTGTACTTGTTTCTTTCATTCTATAATTTCAATTAAAACATAATTCTTGAGACCAGGGCTGTTTGTTAATTGACGGAATACTTACTTGTAAGCTGGCCGAATTCGATCGTTTACTTACAAATCCCAAGCAAATAAAATCCAAAAACTATGTGCGTGAATGAATACAGATAAATTCCGTGCAAAAAAATTGTAATTTCATTAGTAGTAAAACTGTAATTGGCAAATCAATAAATCAATAATTATTATTAGATGGACTACTAAATTAGGTTATTACAAAACCTAAAGAATGAATTAATAAAAATTGGTCGAACTTTGATCTTAGAACTTAATTTGATCTCTACTGCTACGAAACCACGAAAATTGATTTATTTTTCCAAAAATGGTTTTTGATGAAATTACAAATATATATGTAGAATGCTTAGATAGATCGATAGATATATTCTGTTGTCTAAAATGTACTGCACTTCGATCTTATGGTCCATTGTGCTCCACCTTCTACTTCAGTCTGACAAGATTCGCTTCTCCCATATTTTGGCAATAGCAAGGAGCTTGCTGATCTGGTCTTCCAGCAGGTTCATATATTCGGGGTAAGATGCATCGAATATCTTGTATCTGCTGTAACCTAGAGGCTCGCAGTTGAAGATAATGTTGCTGGATGTTTCCTCCTCCTCGCTGAAAAAGCACGAAAAAGCAAATACCTTAGCAATGAAGGGAGTCAGAACACTCTTCATAGGCCCAGAGCCTATTTTAGAAATTTCAAAGACTGCATTTAAACGGGTGATCAACGAGTGGATGAATGCTGAACAACGGCATCACTGGGAAAATATACCGCAGAAAAAGCTCTAGAAAATATTACTTGGAAATGCAACGAGGCTATCTCTCGATACATTGAAGCTGCACAGGATGCAACTACGGAAGGTTACCGTATTCATTACCGGGCATTATTCCCTGTGGAAGCATCTACACACAATGGGGCTGGACTCACAGATAAATCTTGCGACAAGCTTTTATATCATTCAATTTGTATAATATAATAAAATGGTGGATTTGATTTAATTTAAAGTTTATTTTCTTCTTTTTAGAGCATTTAAATAAAAGCTTGTTTTAAAAAATGTTTTTTTACTAATAATTTATTAGTAATCATGTATCCTTAAAAACTTTGATATGGTTGGACTATTTTCCGTTTTTGTTGGCTTCACTACTCATTAGTAATGGTATTAACATAAATTGAATACACTTTTAACTACATTTTAAACAATAAAATGTAATCGAATAAACTTACAGATAAATAATTTCATAATCTAAATTTTTTTATTTTTAAACATGTAAAAAAATAAAATAAATAGAATATAATTTGTGAAAATTTCATGCTTACCTGGATGTGTAACTTCACATGGTAGTACAACCGTTTCATGTTCAATTACTTTAAATACTTGGCTCGATGTTTTAAATGTTGGCAAGTCTGGTCGTGAGTTTACAGTAAATTCTGCAACTTTTGCACCATCTGTAAATTTAAAAAAAAAAAAAAAACATTGAAATAATTTTACAATAAAATGTTGTATTCTAATTTAATTACAAAAAAGATTTTATGTTTTAAATAAATGTATATTTATTTTGGAGTTTGTTTTTTATGAAAATCTCTTCTGCAAAATAATTTTTTTATACCAATTTACCGTTTTTGAATGTATACTTTTGAAATTGTTATCAAGTATGCCCATGGAAAATGGTAAAGAAACTTTGAAATTTAATATTTACCATCTAAAAGACATAGCATTATTATGTAGAAAATGCTATTATAAAAAATTGCCCGTCGCTTTAAATTACTAGACTAATACCTTAAGAATGAAATCTAATTCTTGTGTATTAAATTTGTATATTTTGAAAATATCTGAAGATTGAAGTTTCATAAACACATTTATGGCTTCTACTTTGCAAAAACTAAAATTCGAAAAAATATTTTAAAAAAATTATCCACAATGTATAATTCTTGAATGAAATCGTTCTAGCTGGTTTCGTAAAAACTAAATTTCTTTAACAAAGTCCCACTTTCGGGGATGAAAAGGGAGCTGTTTTATTTTTGCCATTTTTAGGAGTACAATATATTAGTTATCTCTATAGTTGTTTGTATGTAGGGGTACTTAAGGTAGTTCCAGCACTGTGTTATATAGTCATGACAAAAAACCGGTTTGCTTTTAAGATAGAACAAATTGCTATATACACATAAACAACACATAGATATTATTCACTATATATATACACAAATGAAACTTTGAAATAAAAAATAATTTTAAACTTTTATATTTCGAAAAAAAAACGGTAAAAAGCGATTTAAAAAAAAATGTATTTAATAAATATTTATCTTTACTATTCTAGTTTTTTTTAAAATTCTGTCGAGTACTTTTTTTTAATACAATAGACAACAGGTGGGCGGACATGAAGTTTTACATGCTTCTAATGAGAGAGAGTGACAGAGAATGATTGATCCATTGCTACTAATTATCTCGCGTTCTAAACGGTCAAAAATTCTGAAACTTCGGGATTTATTAGAAAACGTTATCTTTAGCATGTGAAAAAATGAACAAAATCTGTCGAAAAGTGGTTTCATGTTAGAATATTCTTAAGGGGGATACTAGATGATAAGCTAAATTGGAAGCGATATGTTAAAGCGGTGAAAACCAAATCTACAATGGTTCTATAGCAGCTGCGGCTCTATAGAGTTGTATGAGAGGGTAGCACACCTCAAGTCCTATATTGGCTGTATACGGTCGTTATCAGATTGCCAATCCAATATATATGGATCGAAAGGGTATCTCCAACGACCCACCTGATACGAAAGAGAAATCCCTCGTTCATCCTTCAAAGTGAACAAAGTAAGTGGCCGACTAAAACTCCCGGGGCAATATTCTACAAGCTATCTCTCTCTTCTGTATTTACAACAGTAGACAGAAGAGGCAATGAGCTTATAGAAAAACTCTCATGGTTTGCTAAACGAATGATTCTAAGCTGAGGGAAGGTCAACCGGGGGCTGTAGTTTACGTGCTTAGAGACGTTATAACTATTTTCTCGTTCGTGCGATACGCTACTATTAAACCGATCTATTCAAACAGAGGTTAAGTTTATCCCATATATTCAGTAAAAAAATATAGTGGAATTAGTGGGCTTCAATGATCGACTGGTTTTTATCTGCTCAAGGAGCCAAGCTGCACTCAATGCTGTCTGCTCCACTAAAACAACATACCCCTCTCCTAGTTCTCAAAAGCATAGAATCGCTGGGGTACTTTGAAACGACGAAAGAGGTCACTTTGCACTGGCCCGTAAAAGTACTGCATTTTCGGGCCAGTGACAAATGCCATATCTAGGAATAGTTAGAAGGTAGACTACCTTTACAATTAACGAATAGGTGGATATGTCTGTGAGTAGGAAATGGAAAGTTACAGCAGGCTGAAAATAAGCCAAAAAATGGTTAGTGGGTATAGCACCGCATACTCAGCCTGTAATTACCGGCTATTGCATTAAAAAAGCATCACGTCCATGATCATCTCCTAGCACAGTGCTGCTACAGAGCCAGAATGAAGTACCTTGCCTTCGGGTCGATTGAAATAAGATAACCTGAGGTAAATCAATTTAATGAAAATAAATAAATTAAATGAAAATTATTAATCATTCGCAAAGAAGACAGATAGATACAATGACACATGATTAGATAAGAGAAAAAGTCAGATTACAGGGTGAAAGGAAACGAACCGGATAAGGTATAGGAAAGAGATGGAGCAGAATGGAACCCAGGTATTGGTAAAAAAGCTTAGAAAGATTTATTTGCCAGGCATTGGCTACACTACTATTGCTACTACTATATGTAGGGTAAAGTATAATGAATGGGTAGTTTACCCAACATGTGCGTTAAAGATGATCAGATCACACGGGACCATCTTGAATTAGATCCAAACTTTTTTTTTGTCGTTTCGCTTGGTGCCTGTTTAGATAGGATATGGGTGGCAAAGTTTCTAAGCATTGTTCTGAAATAAACGCAGATCTTGCGGTAGCATAACATAAGCGCATAACACCACTCCCACTGTGGTAGCGACTATTGGTCGAGGTGGAACCATGATCATCTCCAATAGCCATAATATAAGCCCATCACATTATGCTACTTTTTTCTTGGGTAGATTAACTTTGATTTCAGGCAATGCATCCTTTGTCCTTTTCATCTGTGTCTTTAAATTCTAAGTTTCTTCTAATATAGAAATAAATTTAGATCAGTCATATGGGTCTAATATTTGCTTATATTAACTAAATTTTCAAGCTGAATTTAATGCATTTTTTTTTAACAAACCGATTTAATACTTAAGCATAACTTAATATTTTTATGTTGAAGATCCGTTTAGTTAGTGATAGGTAATAGGAATTATGAAATGAAATACCCAAAACTACAAAACTGCATCTAGTGCATTAAATTAACTTATTGATATCAGTAAAGCTATAACTTACAAACAAGCAAACTACTAATCGAAAAACAAGATAGATCCCCTTGACTGTATTTTAAATGTCGACAGCGATCATTTGTTAATAAACGACTGACCGTATAGTATCCTGAATTGTTTAATGGTAAGGACTGAACTCACGTTAATGAAATGGTGTTTTTAAATAGCTTAAATCATATGCCTATAAATAGCCTAAAACCTACAACAAATATATAGATATTTTTTAATTACAAAAGCTGACACCCTTTCAAAAGTAATCTTATACGATAATCAGAGCGACATAATCCTAGGAGATATACTTCGGCAACATCAATTCAAAGTTAAGGTTATTCACTCGCTATGACAACACAAAACAATAAATAAATATATGAATTCGTGATACATTAAACAATAAATTAAAAATATACACAAACAATGTTTGAGAAACAAAACTTTATAATAATGATGTCACACGTTCACATTAAAACTAAAGGTCTTAAAACCAAATAAATCGGAGGCTATTCAATTGCCAAGTGGGCACGAGGTTTAAAAGCAGATTGGGATACACATTATGATTATCCAATGTTGCCTTAATGCTATATGTCTCGTCCAGTGCATTGAATCTAGCCTGAAGACTATTGAAAATAACATCAGATTCTGAAAACGTGAACGTCTTGCCACTAATTGAAAAATTCGAATAAATTTTACAAGAAATCGAATAACCTTAACAAAATATTTATTATATTCTTACAAAACTGACACACTTAACTGACAGAACACGAACACAAAAACAATTGCAGATTACAAATAGAGACATATACAAAATACACAAAAAATTGAAAAATTGTAATTATTACTGTCACTGTTGGTGACATTTCATTCATAAAATACAGTATTTTACACTTAAATAATACAAATATAATTAAAAAAACTTTCAAAATATGAAGGGTCACTTAAATAAATAATATATATACGATGGTGTATGGCAAAGGGGATGAGTTGGGAAAAAACTACAGGGAGAAAAAGTGAGATGACACAAATGTGGTGACAATGATAATCGGATGAGACAACAAATGTAACAGGAACACACAGAAAAGATAATAGAACAACAGCCAAACACAAAGAGATTTCTGATGGCAATTGTTAACCTACCATTAAATTTCACAATAACAATATTTATTTATAATACAACTAAAAAAAAATGACAAAAAAAGAATAAACACTGTAATATTATAAAACACAATAATGTAAATAAAAAATTCATATACATTGTTCTACACAACACATAAACTGCGTGCCTAAAAATTATTTATAATTTTAATGATAATTTCCAATGTTTTGGAAGAGATCGCTGATTGGTTGCAGTACTCTTTGTTTGTATTATTTTGTTGTTTCCGTTTATTTTGATGCTAAACTTGTTTCTTTCGAATTGACAATGTAATTAAAACATTTCAATATATCTACTATTGAGACTTCATTCGCTATCAAATTTCTAATTATGGATTCCAATGTCTATAGATAGATAGACTGTAGAGGGTGCACTGGACGGGCTTCACTTCAATTATAAGGTCCATTTTGATGCCTAAGGATGTGAGGATGTGAGTGGAGTGGAAGAAATTTGGTGTATAGACTAGAAATTGGTAGGATATGCATCTGGAGTTTGTGAAGGAAACTGCAGAAAACCTTCTCAATCATAGCCGGTTACTCCGTTTTTGTCCATACGCCGACAGTTTATTCAATTAACCGCCCCAAATGAATTATTTTGTTGATAAAAATTATTTTCTACTTTTTAGTTCGGCTAGCTATTAAATCGTGTTTTTTAGTTTTTTTTAAACTATTATTTATTGTTCATCTATTCGAAGTTATTTTGCAACCTTAATCCGGATGAAGTGCTAAATACCAAATCAATTCTTACCTCGAGAGCCAAATGTATTTTTTTCATATTAATAAACTATGTTACAAAAGTATCACTGACAGACTTATGTGAAGTAATGCACGTCTCTATTATTATTATTAACAAAAATTAAATTAAGTAACATACTGACAAATTGTAAAAATCTTTTTAAGGCAGAATATAAACAGAGCGTAGAACATAACGAACTATCTATCATTCATAAATTATTTAGTTTACTTTCATTTGAATTAAAATAAGGTTCAAATCGCATTGGTTAAAAGAGATTATGTTTATGAAAACCACAAAAGGTAATATGTGTGTCCTTCAACTGCTTTTGTTTTATAAGTTTAAACGTATATATATATATATATATACATATAAAGCTCTCTGGGTTTTTGTGCAATTAAAATCTTTATATTTTAATCTTGCAACAAATTTAATGTGTGATCATATTATTATTATGAAAATTTAGTAAAATTAATTATGTAGTTTTAACTTGGAAAAAACACACATCTCTAAAAAGCACAGAACGATATAAACATTGTATGTGACATTTATTGTGTTGTTTCGTTTTGAATTTTAATTACCTACTCTTTATTTCATTTGTATTTTACCGTATGTTAATTAATTTTAGTGTAACCACATTTAAAATGTCCAGTTTACCTACTTTATTAATGCTTTCATGGTTTATACACAGCCCACCACTGTAAATTCATAGAGGTTTATCCGTTTATTGTAAGTACTGGATGTCACAGTTTTCAGGTCTACGGTACCAAAAAATATACAGTAAAAATTTCGCAAACAATTTTTTTTCGAGACACTATGGCCAGTAGTAGAAAAAAATCACATGAACACAAATTCACTAAACATTTACAAAAATGATAATAGGTACGCATGAATCCGTACTAAACGTGAAACAAAAAGTTATCAACAAAAACCAGTATCTAGCAAATAAACTACTTCCAATTTTAAAACCGTACGCTACAGAAAAAATATTTACGGTAGCTCCATCATGAAATACTTGTCGACAGCTTTTGCTCATTTTTTTCACAGGCTAAAAATTACGTTTTCTAAAAATTTTATAAGGTTCAGAATTTTTGACCGTTTAGAACGCGAGATAATAACAAAGTTCGCAATTTTGACGTCAACCTCTCATTAGAAGCATGCAAAATTTCATGCCCTCACAACTATTATTCGTTGTATTGAAAAAAAATCTCCACAGAATTTAAAAAAAAGTCAAGAAGAGTAAAGATAAACATTTCTTAAATAATTTTTTTTTAAAAACTCGCGTTTTATCGTTTTGTTTTCGAAACATAATAATTAAAAATTTTTTTTTCTTTAAAAATTACATTAATGTGTATATAAATATATGTGTATTTGTATTTGCTCTATCATAAAAGCAAACCGGTTTTTTATCCTGATTATACAAGTCAATACTGGAACTACGTTAAAAACAAAAAATTCTCCTTTTTTTAATTTTTTGAAACTTTTTTCATAAACTCAGTATATACCGAGTATTGACTCAATTAACTCAGTTTGTTTCACTTGTTATTTTCTGCTATAAGTTTTAATTTGAAGAACTCCATTATATGGTCAGGGTTAAATAAATAAATTTTACAACTTTTAAACTGGTTAGGAATTATAATTACAATTTTACAACCAAACAACAGGATCATATTTGCTCATGCTTCAGGTATGCTGATGTTCCATCAAGAAGTGATATAAAATATGTTATGATGCTATGTGCTTCGATCGACTTAAAACGTAATAACAGAGTAAAAGTTTGGAAAAAAAATATTTTATGAAATTCTCCTAAACATTTATAAAAGTACACTCAATTGGACTTCCTTTGTACTACGGCAATACGGCATATTTTCGAAAACAGCGATATAGATAGATAGATACATTGTAGAGGCTGCCCTGGACGGGCTACACTTCGACCATAAGGTCCATTGTGATACCTAAGAATGTCAGGATGTGAGTGGAGTGGGAGGAGTTTTTGTGTATAGACTAGGAATTAGTAGGATATGCGGCTGCAGCCGACTATGATAGGAACTATGCCGATATTCATCTGGAGTTTGTGAAGGAAACTGCAGAAAACCTTCTCAAGCACAGCAGGTTACTTCGTTCTTCCCATACGACGACAGTTTAGTCAATATTAACCGCCCCTTTTTTCTTAATTATTGACAAACTGCCGATGTCGGGATTCGAACCCACAACCTCCCAGTTTCCAAGTAAGCATACTGCGCAGACATAACGCCTTAGACCGCTCGGCCACTTGGACGTTTACCAGTCCAGCGATATACTTCAAGAAGTAATAAAAGTAGCATTTAAACCACCTATTAAAATGGGTAATTTTCCCATTAAGAATAAAGACAAAATAGAAGCACATAAGAGATCGGGAGTTTAACAATTATCATTTGAGGATTGTCAAAGGCCTCATATAGACAAGGCGATCTTTATATATCGAAGTAGAAGAATACATGATTTTCTTTAGACTGGAGAAATTCAATTCCCTCTCCACAAATGATCTGATGATATTGAATCATACTTCGAACTAAAATATTTACATTGCAAAATGGGTAAGAACGCAAGTTTGGTAGAAAAATTGGAAATAAATACAAACAAAAAAGTAGAATCACAAAACTTGTTCAATAAAAACAGATATTTTAAAATATTTTCAAATGTATTTCAATGGGGTTTGAAAGTGGCAGAAGCAATGTAACACATAAAATGGACTTATTTCGTTCTATACATATTATTTCTAATAAAAATAATAGATTTTTTGAATGGATCATTAATAAATGTGAAACCCTTATCGACTAGAGGTAACGTTATCAAAATAGTCCGTCGTCCATTAACGGCCTTAACTCATGCAAGTAAAATAGTAAAATGAAAAAATAATTATGACAAAATTTTATTAACAACACAAATAGTTAGTTAACCCAAACTACACCCAAAAAGAATAAAAAATAATTAAAAAACGTTACAGTCTCCACTTCTTCCACCAAAAACTAGATTAAAAAAAATTATCACTTGATAGTAAAGTATGACATAAAATAAACTAGAAAAAAAAACTTTACCAGAATATATTATTAAAATTATAATAATGATATCACAATCTCAAACATTTATTTTAGGTTACATAGAAAAACGGAAACAAACAATATGTTTCGTGAATTTAAATAAGTTACAAGAGAAATATGTGTATATTTCTGCATTACGCTTATAGTTTCTGCAAAGGTACGTTAAGTATGTGTACATAATGTTTCTTCAAAATACAGAAAAAATGCTTTTCTTTTTGAATAAAATTCGGTGCATCAAGTTTACACAACTACTGTCAATACAAACGTTTAATTTATAATTCTTTCGACCGGTAAGTTCATTTTCAAAACAAAAGAAAAAACGCTACAAAATCCCACAGAATTAGATGCATACGAAAGTATCTACATATACAAATTGAGAAAACAGATAATGAATTTAGACAATGGCCTAATTCTAAATTCCATTTAAATTTCTGATTTAATAAAATTAAATCATTTTCAAAAAATCTAATACCTGAATATCAAGGTTAGCTTCGATACCCGCACTTTAGTGACAAAAACAACGAAGCATAGTCACAAAAGGATACTGTCAATAAATAGGTGGGGTTAACTCAAATAATCTTCAGGTCAGATCATATCCTCAGTCAATTCATATAAAAGACAGAACTTTTTTAATTTCATTGTGAGACACGCACCAAATTAGCAACAAGCAACATATCTCTGTATCCATATCCCTGAGATAGTTTCGATTAGCTAATTCATACTGATGATGACTACATTGTAGTCGAAATACGTATCTATAAAATACAAATAAATGTTCTAGGAATTGGGGCAAAATTAGAAATGTTATTTCAAAAAACCTAGAGTTCTCTATGATTATTTAATAATCTTTACACAACTACTATCAATTCAAATGTTTTATTTATAATTCTTTCGACCGGTAAGGTCATTTTCAGAACAAAAAACAAATTTTTAAGACGTCGAGTATTCATAGAAAACTGTGTAATATGATATCAGGTAAATTGGTGCCTATGCGACAATATGTATAAATAAAATATGAAAAAAAGTCGATGGAAAAATTGTGAAAGTAGTGTGGATTAAAAAAGATCCATTAGATCATTCAAGAGATACATGATACATGTCTATCATCTACATCCAAAATTTAATTGCACCACTCGATAGCTAAACGTTTCGTTACGTTGCATGAGGACTGTGACGCACCACACGTAGCGGAGGGAGCAGCCCCGTCATTTTGAGGTCGTTTCACAGCGTCACATAATTCCGTTTAGTATTACTTTTGACTCGGAAGAGCTAGGATTTTCGTTCAATCGTCAGCTCTTGTCAACATTAGTGTGGAATAGTTATAGTGAATATATATGGTGCTAAAGTAAAAATTTAAAATAAATAATGCAATGTCGGCTTATACTCGTCGAAAAGCCAAATCAAAATATAGAGATCATATACGGTTGGAAAGGGCTTCTGAAGAGCAATAGAGTGATACCCAGTAACGTTACCCGTTACCCGTTACGAACACGTACTTACGTAAAACACTCATGTGTCCTTGTGTCACCAATATAATACCATCTTGATTACTTGTAAAGGTTAGATTACTTGTAGCAATCTGATTTGTTATCATATTATTCTGTTATTTTCTTTTTCATCGTTAGAATAAAGTAATTTAGCATTTTCACCAACGCAAAGTCTAGATGTTGAAGAATTAAATACGTATGACATAATACAAAGCGTCATTCTACAAACTATATTTTTGATAAACATAGTGTATGAAAACATAACTATTTCATGAATATAACAAATATTTTAGTACCGTAAATATATTTACGTATATCTAGACACTACATCACATGAAAAACACAAAACACTCTTTAAGTATCTACCTCTATACAGTGAAAATACAATGATTTTTACATAAAAGGTTTGGGCAATGAGGATTTAAATAAATTTGTGCGTACCCAATTATTTTCCGCAAGTGGACATTTAGGATTCTTGTCAAACAAAATTTGAATTTATTTAATTTAATAGAATTTTGAAAATGGTCATTTTTGTAAACTAGACGGTCATTGCAAATACATATATATGTATATATATATATATATATATATATATATATATATATATATATATATATATATATATATATATATATGTATACATATATATATATATATATATATATATACATATATGTATATATGTACAGTGTGCATTTGAAAAGTTTTCAGCTAGAAATTTTTCAAACGAAAGTACCACTGTTTAAGTGTGGCAAATATAATGCAATAGTTATATTTTTGTTCCATTCAGCTGTGTCCGGATGATATAGCTTATCTTTTAAACGGTGAGATAGAATCTTTGCAACCTGTATCTAATTTTATACATCGCCTTGTTTTAGTGTAAATTTTATATTTACGCCAGTCATTGCATAAATAAATAAAAATTTCAAACAAATATTGTTTGTCTTTATAAAATAAATAGTTTTTGCATTTAAGATTCTCTCGTTATAGCACATTAAAAAAAATTAGTTATATCTACAACGCATTCACGGATGCATGGTAGAAAAATATAATTAATACATTATGTTTCCTTCCCCCACTAAACTTAGTTACTGTTGTTTTAAACATTTTTTTCTAAAATGCATATTTAAAAAAAACTTTAAACAATACTAGTGGAAACTTTTCAAACGAACATACTGTAAATATTTAGATTGTTAATGTATAAATATTTAAGCGGTGTAATATTTTATTTTGTAAGGTTATGCCAAATTCATTTTGTGGTTTTTAGTAGACATACGTAGGCGATGTTAATTTTTGTGTTATATGTGTTTTATTACTGACGAAAAAGGGTATATTAATTTTAAAATAATGAGCTAAAAAGTTTTTTGAAGAGCTTAATTTATAAAGTTCTTAATGCGTTTTCTAATTGTAAATAAACCTAATTAAATATAGTTAGATTCAAAAATTTGTGTAGTGTGTATGTATTATTAACAGCGGTCCTAAATAAGATTTGGAAAACTGCAAATTGTAAATAGGGAACGATTTAGAGATAGATTTAAGATGGGTTTAAGAAATTCTCTCTTAGCAATACAATATTTTGTACCAAACATTTATTTTCCTTAAAAGTTATTTTTATTAAGACTAAAATTACAGTAGAACCAAAAATAATATTCCATACAGTAAATTCTTTCACCTGTGATTAGAGTCGCGAGTCCTCGATTAAAAACCCATTTCATTCTTTAGTAGTTTTGTTAACAATATCAATCATGTCTTTAGCCCCAAACTTATTTTAAAATTATGACTTTTATTGAAAGTCATTTGCAGTTTTCGAGATAAATTTTATTAATATCTGGTCTATGACCATTTGGAAGAGTATACTTTTAAATTATATTCGTACAGAGTATATTTATTTTCTGACACTAGGTCTGTTCGTGGTTTTTTAGCGCACATTTTTTAAAATTTAGTTGACATGTACGTTATTTATTCGGATTTGAGGAATATGTTTCAAATTAAAGTTTTTAGTATGTTTATGAACAATTTTTATCATATGAATGACACAATTATAAAATTTTGAAAAATGAGCGCTTCTTTTGTGGTCATGTGTACAAGGGCATAATAAGTATAATCCCGACTATGTAATGATTGAAAATGTAGATCACGGATTAAAATTTTTGGGTTAGGTGTTCATTATATGACCAAGTCCATTTTAGCATGAGCGTAGCTACGTCCGATTGTCTGCCCGTCAGTATACAAGAAGAAGAACAGGCTGAAAATGTGTATGTGTGTGTTCTAGAGTTAAAACCTCAAATTCATAAATGGACAAAGTCGGGCCGCCGTGCACATCCTAGTGCATCCACTTCTGGAAAATATCCATCTTAAACCGCAAAACATAGAAGAAAAATTATACTTTATTTAAAAAATACCATATAATTTAATACCAAAAAATTAAATAATTTTATAAAAATTGAGACTACTCAATTCTTTCAATCAGTTTCTTAAACTATTATTTGATTATTCTTATTAACTATTTTGTATAGAAAATATGCAATGCCACCTATGAATGAGTTTTTTAAGCTGCATATGTACTGCCATCTATAAGCATCTTTTTTAAAACTGATTTGTTATCTATTGACGCGTGGTGAGAAAACGTCGTCGGGCCGTTGTCAGGTTACAAACGGTTTAACCCGCGGCAATAAATGTTTAACATCAACAAATGACTATTTTTGAAATTTTTTTCATAAACTGAAGGGTTTTGCCACGATTTGAGATAAAATATCTTGTAATCATGAATTCAAAAGCAAATATTTGTTGTATATAGTACCATTATTCACTACTTGTTTTAATATAAATCTGCATTGTTAATGGGCTCAGTTTATACCAGGTATTTAAGCAATTAACTTAGTTGTTATTGCCTTATTGCTACTTGTTTTTAATACTTGGCTTGATTCTCATTCAAAACCGAACACAAATGAAATAAAAGGCGTTCCGCAGGAGCTGCGTCAACTTAGCGAATTTCCTTAGAATACATAAATCACTCTCCAGTCACAATTTAAGTCTGATCGAAATGAAATGTCGTATCTGATATTATTTTAGTATTTTCAAGGCCAATTTGATTAATAAATGGCATACGTCAAGGGGAAAGGGGGCATAAAGATAGAAGAAAACACAAAAGGAGTAAAGTTGTAGAAAGTTTGCTACGATTCATCACCTTATCATTTTTGTTAAACTCTAATGTGAACAGAGATATTTAAAATTTTAATTGTTATCAATCTTTAATTGTTAATATTTCTGTAAATATTAGTGTAGCAGAAAAATGAAAAGAAATAAAATTACAGTAAAACTAAGTGCCTACAATTT
This sequence comes from Nineta flava, assembly GCA_963920215.1. Taxonomy (NCBI): domain Eukaryota; kingdom Metazoa; phylum Arthropoda; class Insecta; order Neuroptera; family Chrysopidae; genus Nineta; species Nineta flava. The sequence continues at coordinate 25,261,529 of OY986045.1, forward strand.
AACTCCTGATAAATTTTTCGATCTTTCAAATATTAAGGTCGATATATCAAATTTTGTGTTTCTCTCTCTCCCTCTAAACCCCCCTTTCCCCTCGTACGATTTTACCCATTACCGAACTTGATCTTATGAATATCAAAAGCGCCTCAAATACCAAATTTCATTCCATTCCAATCGGAATAAAACTGTGACCACTTAAGAGTCCACAGGCACGTAAACTTAATTTATATATATATATATATATATATATATATATATCGTCGCCATCAGTCCCAAACCTCGTAAGTCCCTTGTTTTTAGAAATTCAATACGAGGTTTGGGACTGATGTCGACGATATGTCGATATATATACATTAATAAAAAATTTTAACGATAGTGAATTTTGACATCTAGTAGGTAGGATCGATGGACATTTGAAGAAATTTTTATGAAATTCCAAAATTGGTACAAAAACAATAGCTGATTTCCTTTGGAGGAAATTCGCTAATAAATATTTAGCTAATATGATACGTTCTATCTGTTAGTATCGATTTGAAGTTAGAAACGTATATTTATCTCAATATTATTCAGTTTTTGTTTTGATGTAGACACAGTAATGGAAGTTTCTATAAAATCCAATGAAACAAAACAATATTATATATCTTTTTATTTAATGGAAAGGAAAATGTGTTAAAAAACATAAAAAAATAAGGGATATAAGAAAATATTTCTAACATGTATGCTACACATACTACATTAGCAAAACCAAATCTGTTTAAAAAGGATTTTAATTTGAAAGAGGGAGAAAATAACTTGACATATAAATATTTAACAACTACAACCACCGTCGTCATATTGTATAGTATTGTGGGTGATAAGACACATCAAATTTGATGTTTCTCTATATACCTTTCAATAATATATACGGCACTGTCGCGTGATGAGTATATAGAGTATATATATATCTAACATTTTTAGTTTAACCCGATTAGACACTAAGTCTAACAAAGATCACCGATGCGAAATACGAATACGGTTGAACATCATTTTAGCTAGTATATATTATTATACAAAAATATGTCTACAGGATGTGTTACGCGAATTGACGAAGATTGATAGATACATCTTGGGGTCTAAAAAGTATAGCACTTCGACCTTATGGTCCATTGTGCTCCCCCTTCTACTCCCATATGTAGGAAATAGCCAAGAGCTTGCTTATAAAGTCTTCCTGAAGGTTCGCATATATTCGAGGTGAGATGCACCGAATACCTTGTATCTGCTGGAACCTAGAGGTTTGCAGTTAGAGATAATGTGACTGGATGTTTCTTCCTCCTCGCCACACAATCTGCACACAATGGACCCGTTATGGAGTCCCATTGTGTGCAGATGCTTCCGCAGGGGTTAATGCCCGATAATGAATCCGCTTACCTTCCGCAGTTGCATCCTGTTCAGCCTCAGTGCATCGAGAGATAGTCTCTTGGTTGCACTCTGAAGCAGTATCTTCCCGAGCTCCTGCCGCGGTACTTTTTCCCAGTGATCACGGTGCAAAATATTTAATCACTCGTTGATCACCTGTTTACATGAAATACTTAGAATTTCTAAAATAGCCTCTGAGCCAATGAAGAGCCAATCAAGGGTATGTATGACTGACGTAAGAGATGATAAGAATATAAAATACAAAATATGAAAAATTTAAAAAAATAATAATTCAACGAAGCTTTTAGTATTTATTATTTAAAAATAATAACTATTAGTTTAAACAAAAGATTTTTGAAGTAAAAACTCTTATGGCTTGTTTTCCATTTTGATTTAACGTTATCGTTACCCAGCAGTATCACATTACAAATGTGTGTATCAGCCAGATGACATCATGTAACCTAAGGTGATGAAATGAAACCAAGGAATTGAATGAAATCATTATACATAGTTTTTAACGAACTTTTATGTATTTCTACTTAATATCCTGCACAAACAAATAGACGTCTTCAGTTGTGAAAAAAAAATGACAAACCAGGTTCTGTTGGCCAAAATTTATGGGTACTGTTTTCATTCAGTTTGAAACTTCATAATACGCTACCTCATTTAATGGCACACCTTTTGGTAAAACACTGTGTAGATATATACCCGTATACTATTTAAAATTCAGAATTATAATTATGTTCTGTTTATGCGAAAGGGTTACAGTGGTATCAACATTTTAAAATCTGTACATTCTGTCTCACAAACCAGATGCTGAATACAAAAACTTTGAAGCTATTTAAAAAATCCAGAGAATATGTAAGAAATATATTATACAAAATACGACAGTGTATTATATATATTTTATAAACATAGAGATGTTTGTAAATTAAATTGGCCTTCGGGTATTCATTTTAAATTGTGTAAACGATAGTATTTACTTTTCGTATAGAACTTTTGATAGATAGAAAATTATGAAATATATTTTTATTTGTGTATTATAAAAGTAGTTAAGTATGAAATTAAAATATATTAGTTTCAATTGAAAAATAAGTATGGGAAAACCTTTTAAAATAAAGCTCATACATAGAGGCCCATCTACGTAGAACCAAGTATCACATCAACATCACGTATATATTTCAGGTTAAAAACAAGTGAAAAAACAACTAAGTCAGTTAATTGCTTAAATATCCGGTATATAATGAGTTTATGAAAAAAAATTTGAAAAAGTTGTTAATGTAAACATTTGAACATTTTTGGTCTTTGAAATTTTCTATCCTTTCTATTGTCTATCCTTTACCGTTTCAAAGATGGATATTTCGCCCAATTAAATTAATTTCATTTAACGACTAGGAAATAATCATAATTAAATAACAATAATAATAATAATAATATTTTTTTATTCAATCTATATATATACAAATGAGTTGCTGTTCGTTTGTCTCGCTAAAACTCGAGAATGGCTGGACCGATATGGCTAATTTGATCTTAAAAAAAGTTCAGGGATGGTTTAAACGGTGAAAAACATAAATAATAAGTAAAGAAAAAAAATACTAAAAACGACAATTTAATTTTCCAATACAAACTGTTCCAAATTTTTTTTTCCAACTTTTTTAGTATTTTACAAAGCTTTCACAGTCACAAAACATTGCTTTGGAAATGACAATCAAAATTGACATTTCAAAATTAAAACAAAATTTTAATCAATTAATTTTATAGTTATCATATAGTAGAGTAGAGTTTTGTAAATATTTATGTAGTTGTTTATCATTTACGATTCCAGGTGCTGAAACCAACAAAAAAGTTAGTGCTATGAATTTTTATTCATACAGACTTATGATCCGTGAAGGTGACGTAAATCACATTTTGATGTGTCAACGGCGTTTTGTTCGGCTTAAGTTTTGACCAAATTTTACAGAAATATATGTAGCTGATAAACACTATAGAAAAAAGTCAAATAAGTATACACAAATGAACAAAATATAAAATACAATACAATGCAATAAATGTAGTGTAGGTACATTTTAAATTTTTATAAAATAATTATGAATTAAGAAAGTCGTCAATAGAATATATTGTTTTTTCGACCAGAAATTGTTTAAAATTTCTTTTGAAGCTTTTTAATTTTAATTTTCTCATATCATCTGGAATTTTGTTGTACACTTTTAGACACATGAGTGCTGTTATCTTGGATATCAATCCAAACGTTTATCAGGTATTACTAGATTTATTTTAAAGCGTGTATCAATAGTTAATTTGATTTGGTAATAACAAAATTCATAAATATATATATATATATATATATATATATATATATATATATATATATATATATATATATATATATATATATATATATATATATATATATATAGGAGCTTTCTTTAAGGTTATTCCAAAGTCACTGTCAAATATCCCCTTCAAATCCAAACACCTCTTGTTATATACATATATATATATATATATATATATATATACCGGGTGTTAATTTTTATATATCACCACTGTTTTATAGATATTTTTTGGAATCGGTGTAATCAAAGAAATATGTCGAACAAAAGGTGTTTGGATTTGAAGGGGATATTTGACAGTGACTTTGGAATAACCTTAAAGAAAGCTCCTTTAACACTAAACTACTTTTGTTCGACATATTTTTTTTAATTAGACTGATCCCAAAAATGGTACCAGGGGGGATAGATTGAAATGAATCGCCCGGTAAATTAATGATGGTTTTTACTAGATACGATCGTTGGATATTTGAAAAATCCTAGAGTTCTCTTTCATATTATTTATATGTAAATTAATATTTTAAAAAAAACAATTTTACACTTGAAGTATACACATCAATACTAATTTAATTTCACAATCATTCTATAGATAAATTAAGTGTTGAAAGTACATTTAATGAATACGACTGATAACTTTGGAATAATAAGACTATACAAAAATCATTAAATTGCGATAGTAATAAAATTATTTATTGCATAATACGAAAGCATTTTATTAAATTACGAATAAACATGCAAAGTACAGAAGATTAAAAAAATGTTTGCATGAAAAATAATTCATACTTATTTTGGTGAATGCATATTTTATTACTGCTTGGATATATAAAGTATTTTTCGTATCGTTTTTTATGGTTTAAAAGAAAATCATTTAAATTCAAAATCCAAATGAAGTATATAAAAGTCGTATTAATATATACGATAATAGATATCAGACATTTTCATAACAAAAAGTTTTATGATCGTATACAAGAATATAAGATTGTATTCCGGTGTCCTTAATTTTAAGTTCATTGAAATATGAGGTTTGTGAAACTAAATCGACGGATTTAATTCTTAACGATTTTCGATTACGGCAAGTACAAGTAAGAACATTTTAATGTATTTCTGTCGGCTATAAGCCGTGTCTGTGTGGTTCGTTTATTTCCAGATTTATGGGATATCATGAGTCGCCATGTAAAGTTCAAGTGTGCGACTATCATTTAATTATATTTATTTCATTTGAAAAAGTAATTTTAGCAGGCACGCGCTTTTCCTTTGTACATATATTTTGTATAAAAGGTTCATCTAATACGACTAGTAATTGATAGATGTTATTTTGTAATACTGTTAAGTGTCCTCGTACCAGTCCAAGTGGCCGAACGGTCTAAAACGGTATGTCTGGGTAGTATGCCTACTTGGAAACTGGGAGGTTATGGGTTCGAATCCCGACATCGGCAGTTTGTCAATTATTAAGAAAAAAAAAGGCGGGCGGTTAATTGACTAAACTGTCGGCGTATGGACAAGAAAGAAGTAACCGGCTATGCTTGAGAAGGTTTTCTGCAGATTCCTGCACGAACTCCAGATGAATATCGGCATAGTTCCTATCATAGTCGGCTACAGCCGCATATCATACCAATTCCTTTTCTATACACAAAAATTCCTTCCACTCCACTCACATCCTCACATCCTTAGGCATCACACTGAACCTTATGGTCGAAGTCTTAACCAAAACTACTACATACTGTGGAAAAAAAATTTGAAGATGTCGTTAAGGAGCAAAACTTGAAATGATGTAAATAAAACCTTCGTAAAGATGTTTTATATTTGGAATCATCCATTCTAATAATTTTTACAACATATTTTCTACGATAGACTACGATGGACATCAGGTTTTTTTCATTTCATCCTTATTTTATCCAACCGTTTAATATATAACAGAAATGAACATTTGAACTTATATGTATTTCATAGTTGGCAAACATTTTTGTTAAGTCTCTGAAATGATAATGTTTGGATTTCATTTTATATAGATAGCATATGATAACACTTTGATATTAAAATAATTGAATCAACAAATTTTCATATATAAGTAATATAAACCAACCATATTGTATGTATAATATATATATATATATATATATTGTTATACACAGAGAGTACATGAATGAATATACTTAGTTTATGTACATAGGTAAATGATAAAGAAAATACCATGATGGTGAAGCAAGCTTTATATACAATAATGACTAAAGTACAAGATCTTTACATAGCAATAGGTATGTGAAATGTTATTTTCTTTGTCTATCGAAAAAGGATACAACTAGATAATATTATTAAATAAATAGAGATAGATGTAGATAACATCAGTAACGACATGTATCTGTACATCATCTACATATTGATTCATGAAAAATATATCATGAGCTTTTCATGAACATCAAAATAAAAGAGGAAGATTATACTTCACACTTGTAGACAATTGTAAATTGAATTAATATTAAATAAAAATACCGGCCAAAAATAATTCAAGTCATAATTCAGTATTTTCCATAAAATATTAATGTATACTCAATCTTAGCTGCCATCTTTTTACTTTTTATATTAATTATATTACAAATATTTCTGTTAATATTCGAATTAGAGAAAATATTATTCGAAGATAAGTTGTAGTAATATGTATTTTCTACAACTTTACTAATAATAAGTTTTTCCATTTAATTAACTATAGAAAATATTAGATTATCAAATGATAATTATTGAGAACTCTAGGTTTTTGAAATAAAATTTCAAATTCGCTCCTTTACCTAGATCAGTTTTTGTATTATAAATACGTATTTCGACTACAAAGTAGCCGTCATCAGTATAAATTAGCTAGTCGTAGTTTCATTCAAGTTTACTCTTGTTAACCTCACTCTTATTAAAATTACTCTTATATTGTCTCAGAATCTGTTATTCTTTGCTAGTTTGGTGACAGTTTCACAGTGAAACGAATAACATATCCTGAGACAATATAAGAGTAATTTTAATAAGAGTGAGGTTAACAAGAGTAAACTTGAATGAAAGAAATTTAAACAAGAGTAATTTCAATAAAATTTATTATATTTTAATTTGAATTAATCTTGGTTAATTTTTTATTTATTTATATTTTTGTCTATTGATCTCGATTTTGTATCTATTTCTAATTGTCAAAGAGTAAATTACGACTAGGTAATTTATACTGATAATGACTACTGTGTAGTCGAAATACGTATTTATAATACAAAACTTATCTAAGTAAAGGGACGAATTTTAAATTTTATATAGAAAATATATTTCACATTATTTGTTTACCCCTTTCTCTGAGACGTTTCTCTTTGACCTTGCCTTACTTTTCTCCTTGCACGATTATTCATGTTTACGAGCTTGGCCCTAAAAAACATCACAGAAAATACGTCACATGCCAATTTCATTCCGATCAGAATAAATTATGACGTGTCGAGGTCGTACAGACACACAAACACACAAACACACACACTCACACTTTTTTCATTAGAGAAAGTAGCACTAATTGCTTATGCTCTAATTCTCGCGAAGTAATATCTAGCGGTTGTACCACGGAAGGGTCAAGAAGAAAGAAGGATAGGGTTTTATTCGATAGGTGTGCGTCCACAAGTCCGACACGAGCAGGGATATCATCCCGGTGCAGTGCATGAGCATTTCTCCCCTCACAAAAACACACACACACGCATTCACACACATACACAGAAATTAATTTCATTATTGGGAAATAATTAATTTGCATTTGCTTCAAGTTATCTATCTAAAAGCATTTCAGATAAAACAAACAAAACCAAATATAAATTATTTTCAATAATAACACTTTTTAAATGAAACACCATGTATAAATGTACACGTATAGTATATGACTACAGCTTTCTGGTTAGATAGATGGATATTTAGTTCCCTTGATCCACGAGAGAAGGATAGGCTAGAATTAAAACGCCTGTGGTCGATGCTTTAATTAAATAACCCGTTCTAACTCACATAAATCCCCTTATAAACTATTATATTGTATTATACACACATATATATTTGGATGTTAGTATTTGTAGAAGGATTTTATTCATTCAATGGTGGTCTTCTTTTAATACCATTGCACATATTTGAAATAGAAAAAATAATAATACGTTAGGCTTCAAACATGAAACTTTTATCGTAACTCTTTGCTAATTTAAAATAATTTTGAGTTGTAAATAAAATGACTTGAAGACTATTTTTAGACCATAAAGACTTTTGGTCTCGAATCTATGTATTGCATACTAAAATGCCCTTCTCTTGACGAAAATGATATAATATGTTGATGCGTTCTTCTAATTTGCTATTCTTTTTGTTTTACGTTTCTTTAAAGTCATGCACAAATTCAAATTATTATCAAAATAGTATGTTTAAAACAACCACATGTCTCAAGTTTTGTCATGTGCCAGGTTTCAGTATGCTTTCTGCAATATAAACATACGTAAGAACTTTTATTCAACAATATATTAACATCACAAGTTAACACTCCATATTCATGTTTTTAAACTGTCGTCATACACCTACAAACGTATTACCCGAGTATTATTATTTGCTACTAGTTGTTACCCGCCCGCTTCGCTGACGCTGAGCCTAACTTAAATTTTAATTAAATCTCAATTTTTTTGCCCCAATTCCTAGAACAATTATTTGTATTTTATAAATACGTATTTCGACCACAAGGTAGTCATCATCTGTATGAATTAGCTAATCGTAACTATCTCTGGGATATTTAGTCAGAGATATGTTGCTCGTTGCTAATTTGGTGCATGTCTTACATTAATCTGACTGAAGTAGTACCTGAAGGATTATTTGAGTTGACTGACCAATTAAGGGATTATGTGTGTGATGAACCCAACCCATTAATTGAAATATGGTTTAAATTTTGAACATGGTTTAATTTTATTAAATCAGAATTTGGAATTGGTTCATTGTCTAAATTCATTATCTGTTTTCTTAATTTGTGTATGTAGATACTTTCATATGCATCTAATTCTGTGATATTTTGTACCGATTTTAGTAGTTTAAAATTCGATTTGTCAATTTTGTGGTTGTTCTCAATAACGTGCAAAGCTATACACGGTTTTTCGGTTCTCCCAAATTTCACATGAGCCAGATGTTCTTTGATTGGAGTAGGCCACGACTCTGACCAATTGTTTTTCATGTTTCAAACTAAAGTTGTTTGTTATCAGATAAAAATTTTATATATGTGAAGATAGCTCGTGGGCACAGCTTCCACTTAGCGTGGTAATATTTACAATTATAAAATTGTAAGCAAATTTATTTAAAGGAAGGAACATTTGGTCTTTTAACTTTTTCTATACGGTTTTTTCTTACGGTTTTAAACTTCAATACCCCTCCCCACTCCTTGACTGGTGAGGGGTTGGTTGGCACAATGAGCGAATTTGCACGTTGTTTATTTTTAAGCAAGGAACAATTTTTTGTATTTAATTTTTTCTTTTATCTCTGACGTTTTCAAAGATAGATAATTACCCCCTCCCAAAGAACTCTGAATATAGAACACTCGGGGTAAAAATAAAACACTCTCTGAAGTGCTCTCCTCTGCCAATAAAAGTCCCGTCAAAATTAGTTGAGCCGTTTCGGAGATAAGGTCGTACGAACAAACAGACAAATAAAAAACTTAAGCACATGAGCTTAAAAAATGGCTTTATTTCGAAATCATAGACAGACACTTCAACATTATTTATATGCATAGATGTATAGATTAAGAACAATATCTTTCTTAATTTTTACGGGTTAAGTAACAGTTTGTTTCTCTTATACTGATTTAAATTAAATATATAATTTTTTCAACTTATTCGCAGACTGGCGTCTTTTACCGAGTTTTAAAAGTAATTATTGGTTATTAATAATGCTCCGTAAACCAAATTCACAGAAATCTACATGTTATAAAATATGATATTTGCATTTTACTCTGTAATTACCATATAAACTGCATACTTCAATGATTTTAAATTAAATATATTTTCTCTACTTCTACACACAATGAGAAAGTAAAATAATATTAAAAACCCAATTATCATAAAACCGAAAACAAATATTTGTGTGAAAATCATGTTGTTGAATGAAAAATTTCTATTTATGACAAACAAAAAAAAACATTGTTGATTATTGTTTTGTAATTTTCCAATTTATAAATGCAAATGAATATGTAAATTATTCGATTTACAGATTATTTATGATTAAACTTGATTTGTGAAATTGAAAAATAATAATAATTTTATTATAACACAATAATCTATTTTTAATTGTAAATGTATAGACATTACAATTGTTATAATATCCAAGAAATAATAGTTGTAAAATGAGACAAACGAAACGAAAATAATAGTCCAGTTGTTCAGTATTTCTTCGCAAATATTTGGCGACAAATTGATCGACGCAAGTTTTGAAACTGTATGTCAACGCCGAGATGATAATTTCAAACAAATTTTAAATAATTCCCAATTTCATAAATCCAGATCGTTGACGTCTCTCATATCCCTGGCTGCCCAAATGTATGGAAAAAAAACCATTTATTGTGTTGTTGGGTGATCTAGAAGTGTAATGAATGAGTGATTTCATCGACATAAAAACAAAATTAGTAGTTTTTCTTCGTTTGACATCAATATTCAGGTTTTAAAAAGGATGGTTCCTCATTATATACTTTAGATCGATCTCATAGACACACAATACCAATTGTAAAACTCCTTCCACTTCCTACATTGTGTGAATTCATTATCTGTTTTCTTAATTTGTGTATGTAGATACTTTCGTATGCATCTAATTCTGTCGGATTTTGTACCGATTTCAATAGTTTTAAATTCGATTTGTCAACATCATTTGACATCAACATTCAGGTTTTAAAAAGGATGGTTCCTCATTATATATTTTAGATCGATCTCATGGACACACAATACGAATTGTAAAACTCCTTCCACTTCCTACATTACTTGAAAGATTTACATTAAAAATTTCATTGAAAAGTCGACCAACATTTACCCGTAAAGCAACATTTCGATCGATGAAAATGCAAATCAAAACTAATTTTAGCCGAATATTCAATTTTCATCGAATTGCAAACAATACCATAACATATTAGCATTTGAGGATCTCAGGATATTGAGAAATTATAACAATTGAAATGTGCCACAAATTTGACAGTATATTTTTTATATTATAAATAGTTATGGAAAAGCTCGTAGTGAATCCGATTTCAATTTTTACTAATGCGAATTTCAAATTAATAGTTTCAAAGAAAACTTAAACGGGTTTATTAGGAGGTAACCCTATAAAATGGAAAAATTTTAAAATTATAAAAACGTGGTTTATTTTGAATGCAAAGGCTGCCGTATTTTTGTATTGCAAAGTGAGTTAAAAGATTTGCTGACAGTTACAAGCTAATAAACGTCTTTGTGCCTCAATATAATCATTTTTCAACGCAACTTTATTAAAGCTTTTTTTTAAATTTTTATTGATGAAAAGTTGACAATAATGCCCGCATACCCACAGGCATCAAGAGATCGAACAAGAAAAATTGGCAGCGAATAGTAAATGACGAGGTGCAATTGAATGCATCGACCTAACTAATTTGTGTAATCTGTTTTGATAATGTTTTGGCCAGCGTTAAAAATGCATCTACTTGTTATCTACTCACTTAGATAACTGTTTACGTATTTTGTAACAGAAGTATTTGCTCAAAGAAAACGATCGTTGAGGTATGCCGTTTAAGAATAATAATTAGTTGTATTATATAACTCCATTACCCTTTCTTAGAAAAATTACCATTCTCGTTCAAACTTGTAAACTTGGAAACATTATGTAGTTGACAGCGCAGGTTAGTTTACATCAGTCGTAACTCGGCCGAGTAAGTGGGCTCAATAATTGTGTAATACTCCGATTCGCACAGTTCGTCTGTTAGGGTGAGTAGGTTGGTCGAGCTTCAGAAGTTTTGAGTGTTGGGCATGCCAGTCAACTTATGTGACGAAAATAGGTCAAAGACGAATATACTTGAAAAAATAATGAGTTTGTTTCAAGAAAATTCATAACTCGCTTCAATATCATTTTGTTTACTCGATCAATGAAAACTTCGTCGTTGAAAATATCTTGCTAACAAATTACTCCCAGTAATGATATTTACTCAGTGCCGGATTAACATCGTAGGCATATTTTTTGTGGGGGCCTCTTTAATAGCACGAAAAATTCAAGAAAAATGTTTAATCAGCTAAGAGTCTAGGTAACCAAATCGACCCAGCTCGGTCAATTGATTTGATCTTTGGATATGCAATCCTAAGTAACCGAATCGACTCAGCTCATTGAATAATCACTTGTCCTCGATTGCATATTGAAAAATCAAAAAAATTGTACGAGCTGGGTTGTTTTGGTAATATGTTTGCTAGTAAGAAATAACATTATTTAAGTAAAATCGTTAATTTAAAAAAATATGTTCTTAAATAAGTCAAATGTTCTATAGCTGTATTAAAACATTTTTTTTGCCAACAACTACATTTTTTCTATTTTGTGGGGCCCGTTCTTTTGTGGGGGCCTATAGGCTCAGCCTACTCAGCCTATGCTATAATCCGGCACTGTATTTACTATTCTATTTCTATTCTACTTCTATAATGATATTTACTATTTTTTTCAATTATCCATATTAGTAAAACGTAAATATTAAAAATCTATAAAATGTCTAACAGTTGTTCAATGAATAACGACCCGAGTAGTCCAAATCGACTAAAATTAAACTGCATTTGCTAAGTGGGCTGTTTACTGATTATTTAGGGCAAGAGAATATAATTATTTCAATGAAATTTATCTGTTAGCCGTACATTCTATAATTATTTACTGATCAACTAAAGTTTTATACGAGTGTGAACGAAGCTTTTCGATCAATTCAATCAGTCAAATTCAAATAAATGAAGACATAAAATATAAATGGCCAATAATTATTACAAACAATTCTTGAAATCCAAAAGAATCTAAGATTTTTCTTGTATTTATTTTATTCTTCAAATTTCCGGTAAAAGTCAGTGTCAAGTTCATATATTCCGGATTGGAATGTCTAAAGAAAACAATGACTGGTGTTTATCATTTCTATGTTTTCTATCACCATATTTTTATTGTGTTTGTTTATACTTTTTTTGTGTGTGATTGACGTTAAATGTTTGTTTTTGTCTTTCTTTTGTCTTTTTGTCTTTTTATAAATTCTGTTGTTGTTTTAATAGGTATTTCAAACAGAAAACAGTGACATACTTTTATAAATAAAACATTTATTTAGACATATGTAAATAATTATGCATGAAATAAATGCATATAATGTAGAACAGTTAATGTGTACACTCCTGCAAGATTTATAATTTGGTAGAACCAAATTTTATGTTAATTGTTTCGTGAAACAACCATGACATACATTTCTGCAACGAGCAGAAACATTTCTTGAAAATTTATTATGAGGAGCTTGTACATTCATACTGATGATGGCTGTTTTGTAGTGGGAGTATATGTTTATGGTGCAAAATATTTTATCTAGCAACTGAAATAAACTTTCCAAATTTTTATTCTAGACATCCAAAGTTTTTGTTTATGAATATTTACCTTTATTATTATTCTTAGCAAAGTTTCGAAACTATTGACAAGATCATGTATCAAACAAGTGTTTTAAAAATGTCAAATGTTGTTTTGTAACGAAATTTCTTTTGAAAAATAACAATTTTGTACGAACTATGTATGTAAATAAAAGGAAAGGTTATGTATGATTAATTTAATCGTCCTACTGACCGAACAATTTGTATCATAGTAATGTTTAACATTTGAAAATATTTGAAAACACATGTTTATAGACAGTTTTTTGATTTGCAGTACCTGCATCCAACATTGAAAACTCAAATCTGATCGTCCTTAATATCAATACTAACAATTCGAGCAAATTACCCCCCCCCCCATCCTCGACAAATACATACGTGACTTCTCTCGAAAATTAACTCTGCATTGCATAATACACAGTAAAAATATTCAATTACAATTTCACACCCAGCCTCTATCTAGTACGTGTCTCACGATATGCACCACTGGCGCAAGAAATACGTAGCTTACTTTGTCTTCCTGCTTATGTTTAGCCACGCTAAATTGTAGGTCATTGGCTAGATAGATAGATAGATTGTAGCATCTACCCTGGACGGGCTACACTTCGACCATAAGGTCCATTGTGATGCCTAAGAATGTGAGGATGTATGTGGAGCGGAAGGAATTTTTGTGTGTAAACTAGAAATTGGTAGGATGTGCGGCTGCAGCCGACTCTTATAGGAACTATGCCGATATACATCTGGAGTTCGTGAAGGAAACTGCAGAAAACTTTCAAAAGCATAGCCGGTTACTTGGTTCTTGTCCATACGCCGACAGTTTAGTCAATTAACCGCCCCCTTTTTTTGTTCTTAATAATTGATAAACTGCCGATGGCGGGATTCGAACCCATAACCTCCAGTAGACATAACGCTTCAGACATACGCCTTAGACCGCTCGGCCACTTCGATAAATGGATAGTCAGACATGCTTTTCATTTCTCTATAACTTAAAAGCATTTAAAGCTGTAAAATACTCTTAAAAACTGTGAATTTTTTTTGAAACGAGAAATTGCTCGGTTACTTGAAGCCTTTTTGATTTATTTTTTTAAAAAATATTTCAAACGTTTAGTTGAACTAAATGTTTCCAATTAAAATAAATATGATTTTTATACCATATTTTATATTATATAAAGGATATTATTTCCGACAAAAAAAAAGAAGATAATCAAATCAATATTTATTTAAAACATAGTTCAAATATACAGAGAGCTATCTTTCTTTTTATATTCCAGATCATTCGTTCACCATACTATTGAAATGTAAACATTTTATTTGAAACGTTTAAAATAATATTTTACTCATCGTATACAGGAACATTTATTGAAACTATAAATTGAAAAAGAATCTGGCAATATACGTACAATTGGCGTCAAAAGTCGTACTATCATTTCAAAATTGTGTAGTTGATTTGTGTTTTATTATAAAATTTCAAATTCGTCCCATTTACCTAGATCAGTTTTTTGTATTATAAATACGTATTTCGACTACAATGTAGTCATCATCAGTATAAATTAGCTAGTCATACTTTACTCTTTGACAATTAGAGATAGATATAAAGTCGAGATCAACAGACAAAAATAAAAATAAATAGAAAATTAACTAGATTAAAATATACTAGATTTAAAATATAATAAATTTTAAATTATATTGAAATTGCTCTTGTTAAAATTTCCTTCATTCACATTTGTTCCTGTTAATTTTACTCTTATTAAAATTACTCTTATATTGTCGCAGGATATGTTACTTGTTACTAATTTGGTGTTTCTGGGAAAATGTTTCGAATAAAAGCTGTATATTTATAATGAACAATTTTTATTCGAAGTATTTTTTCGAAAATTGCGGATTTTGACGCCAAACAAATAGAATTAAAACTTTAGGTTTTTATTTGGGAAATGTATATTTATTGCTACGCTGTTTTTCTCTGCAATGCGACTGCAATTTTTTTCGCAATGTGGCGGCCTTGATAAAGAGCAACTTATTTACATCAGGGAAACAATATTGATGGAACAAACGAGAGATTTTAAAGATCAGTCCTGATGAAAAAATTAAATAAAATTAAATTAAGTTAAGTTAATTAAATGCTACCATTAAATTTCATTATAATGTTAAAGGTAATCTGTCCAAAGGAAATATTTTTATTTTATAATTTTTAAGTAACAAAAGTATTAAAAACTTATTTTTCAAAGCAATGGCACGTCAAATTTGGACGGAGAGGCAACCGGATGGCGAGTGGTAATCTGTGTCTTGAAGTGATAATGAACCTCCCCCCGCTGAACCGCCTGAATGAACCCCAATTGGAAGGGAGCAGAGATAGAGGGTTGGGGGGGGGGGGGTAGTCAAAACGTAAAATTTTTTGACGAGGCAGCCGGATGAAAATGCGGTTACTTTGAAGTATATACCCTATTTATATAATAAAATTTTTTTGCCATCCGAAACCCGAGGGTTTTCGCACTGGCGAATTTAGTATAAAAAGCAAAGTTGTGATGCAACCGCTACAAAATTGGTGAGCTTATTTATTGGTACCACTATATGTTGTAAAAAAAATGCCAAAAAACCCTTTTTTTCGAATTTTTTAAACAAAAATCGAAAAAAAAAGTTAAAATTGTTTAAATCGGATGGCATTCGAAATTTAAGGTCTAATAAGTGCAAAGAATTGTGTGTATCAATGCCATCCGGTTTTGATAAAGCTCAGGCGGAAATGGCGAAAATGAGCCACTCCAAACATCGTTATAAATAAAATAATGTCATACGTTGCATATAATTCTTCAAACGTCTTACCGATGATTAAGCGAAAATGGGGGGAATTCTATCAAAACCGGATGGCATTGATACACACAATTCCTACGGGGAGGCTCAGTATCACTTCAAGACCCAGATTACCACTCACCATCCGGTTGTCTCTCTCTCCGAATTTGACGTGCCATTGCTTTAAATATGATTGAAACAAAAAAAATAGTTATTCTTAAAATTATAACCTTTTCAGCCTATTTAAGGTTTTGGGGTTTAATTATAGACTTAAGTAATGGTAATTAAACAAGCCTAGTTCGCTGGTCTTTATTAACTAAAGAAAATAAAACTTTAAAAAAGTAAAAACAGGGTTTGGGTTTATTCTCAATTATTTCTTATTATGCAAGCCGCATGCAAAAAGATTTATTCTATGTATGTCACAAAAAGAGTACTGTTAATATAGCTGAACCAAAATAATCCTCTATAAATAGATAGACAACCGTTTATACATCCGAGCATATTCATATACAGTAGAACCCCTCATATCCGACGGTAATGGGGCCGGGCCTAGGTCGGAACGTACAAAAAGTTGGATATCGCGAGGAGCAAGAAAACGTCTTTTACCAGGTAGAAAAATTAGTTTTATTTATATAAAAATAGTTACATTAATACTGTAGGCGATACTGTAGATCTATTTTTCCAGGCATCTTCTGTTTAAACTGTTATTGAACACGATTCCAGGTCTTTACGGGCTTTTTTCCAGTCTTTTACTTTGGTCACCCCAACTCCCAGCTCACTAGCTAATTTAGAAACTGACTCACCATGGTCAAAACGTTGTAGCGCATCAAGTTTTTGTTGAAGAGAAACTCAAACACGTTTACGTTTTTGAGACGCCATTATTATATGTGTTTAACTTGAAAAAGTTTTATAGGCCTATTTACTTACTGGTATGTCATCAAACCACATTTCGCACCAACAATCAGAACGAAACTGAAGCAAAACAAAGCGTAGCAGATGAGCAGATGATTCACTATTCAAGTCTAGGCATTCAAGTCTAGTGTCGCACTGTCGACACTAGGTCGGTTATACCGAGGTCGTATATGAGGGGTTCTACTGTATTTATATTATATATATATGTATATATATATATATACATACATACATATACACTATTCAACAACCAATCCCCTCTGATCGACGCCTGATCGACCGAATTGTTTGGTTCAATTTGAAGTTGATTGTCGTTGTCTCACTCGTTCACATCATTTAATATCGGAAAAACGGGTTCGTTAATGGCATAACAGGGATTACAAAATTACCATATAAATTACTAAAAACAAAGGCCTGATAATTTGGGACCAATTAATAACTTTTTAATCGCACTTGTTATAAGCATAGGGTTTTAAAAACATGATATTCTGTTTTCCACCGTTTTCGAGGAATTTTGTATTCATATTATGTAAAAAAGCATATAAATTTTTAAATTATCAAGTTTTTTATGTTGTTCGTCTCTCTAACGTTCAACAACATTGGTACGTTTTTTTAATCACAAGTTATTGTAATAACTATTTTTTTAATGATCATAGCATTTAAATAATCGATATTTTATTGTTTTATTTGTCAGTTTTTTTTTTATATTGTAAGACTGTAAGTTATAATTATTTTTATGACATAGTATGTAAAAATAGTAATTTAAATTCGATGAGGAAAATTTAACAAAACGAACTTTTGTTTTAACTTTCTGTAAGTCATGATCAACCAAATAATATAAAAAAAACTTAAAGTTTTTAAATCAGTACTTGAGTACGTACGTAGTGCACTGAATTCGATATTGACAGTAAAGTGAATTGGAGTGACTTATTTAATATCTTCGAAAGTTTTTTCTTATATTATAGTTCTGACTTGCGTATGATAATCAATATTTATGTTATGTTAACTTCTTATTTATTGCTAAGTTTGTATAGGCGTATGACGTAGCCCTCTTTGATTGATTGATTTAATTATATTATTTTAATTATATTATTATATTATATTATTATATTAGATTTAATTATATTAGATTTAATTATACTATTATATTAATAAAAATTAAATGCTGTCCATTGAGATGATGCTGTCCGCATCACTTGAGAACGGCTGGACCGATTTGGCTTATTTTTTTTAAATGTTCGTTCGTCTGAATAAGGTTTTTTTTTTAATTGGAAAAGTGGAAAATTGAAAAATTCGAAAAAAATTAAAGTGCTTATGTCTAGGGAACTTTTGTATGATTTTTATGTTTACTTCTTTAAAATAAAACTACTTTCAAAGTCGATCATTGTCCCTTACACACCCATGCCCTCCAGGGGGTGTGAAAATATCTAACTTTAAAACCGTAAGCAATAGAAAAAAAAATCGAAGACAAAAAATGTTCCTTTTTGAATAATAAACAAGGTCCAGACCAGGGGGTGCAGGTGGTTAAGGGAAATTTTTGAAATATCATTGTTTTTACCAGAATTCATCCTAAAAATCTTTGCTTTTACGCGGCGAAGCCGCACAGGTCAGCTAGTTAATAATCTATACTTCAAATGGCTTATTACCCTTTGGTCAGTCTATAACTAGATAGATAGATAGATTGTTTAGGCTGTCCTGGACGGGCTACACTTCGACCATAAGGTCCATTGTGATGCCTAAGGATGTGAGGATGTGAGTGGAGTGGATGGAATTTGTGAGTTGGCTAGGAATTGGTAGGATATGCGGCTGCAACCGACTCTGATAGGAACTATGCCGATATTCATCTGGAGTTCGTGAAGAAAACTGCAGAAAACCGTCTCAAGCATAGCCGGTTACTTCGTTCTTGTTCACGCCGACAGTTTAGTCAGTTAACCTCTCCTTTTTTATATATAATTGACAAACTGCCGATGTCGGGAATCGATACCCATAACGTGCCAGTTTCCAAGTATGCATACTGCGCAGACATAACGTCTTAGACCGCTCGGCTACTTGTACTGATTAACTAGATATAACCCAAATATATAACAGGAATAATATACGTATTTTATTGAGTCATGACAATTCGTTTATGTTTTAAGGTTCTATATTGAATTTATTATAATGATTTCAGTGAACTGCTCAATACGGGTTAACAGTTACATCATTTATACATAGTTATATACATTATTGGAGAACTCAAGCAGCAAAAAGATACCTTCTTTTAATTCCCATATTGTAAAGTTAAAGGCCTCGCGTTGCTTTTAATGATTCTCATCTGATGGCACTTGTAGGTACTGTTATGTTACAATCATATTTCATTTATTAATGCAAATGCATCTCATTTGTTGAGACCGGTGTTAGTCAGCACTTCACTACCTCTCAACTGTTTCGAAGCCGAATCGAGAATCGAGTGTTTCATTTTTTAAATGTATACTATCTTTACCAGTTTTGAAGATGGCTATTAAAGCCTGAATCACTACTGTATATCGTGCTGTATCTTTTTTGCTGTAGGACTATAATACAATTTTTTTGAATATCGTGTAATCTCAGTCTTTCTTTGATGTATAATTGTCTGGTCAAAAAAATTTCCAATATTTTATTGCCAAGGAAGCTGAAATTTTGTAGAAATACAACTCGTTTTCGGTGAATTTAGGAATAATTAATTTGTAAGGAGCCATTACCGCAGTAATACAAATTGTTTTTATAGAAGTATGTATTTCTATGGATAAATGTAAAAAGTACTAGGTTTTCAAATAAAACTTTGGAATATTTAAATTAAATAAGAACAGGTAAGTTTTTAAACTGGTAGTTTCCGTTTCATTAATCTAAGTAATTGTATAAACGCTAGCTGGGACATATTAAATTTTATAATAGTTTTTATAATCTAATTTTAATGAAATAAAATAATATAATAAAATGTGTATAATAAATAATTTTAATCTAAAAGTGATAGTCATTAGTTGAAACATGACAAGATTGATTACACGGAAATACCCGAAACTTTCAGTGGAAGTTAAATACTTTTAAATGAATAAAATAATCTGCACCACTTTCATAATACGTAGCATACGTATCAAAGTTTCCTATACAACGTTTTTTTAGGTGTATATCATAAGAGTGGTATTATTATTAGTTCACGAAACTAGATAAAAGTAATTATATTTTCCATGATGTCATAATAATAATAGCTTTTATGTTCGAATACCTTTTAAACATGATTATGACTATTTAAAAAACGATTGAGAATAAACGTAGGTTGGTCATTTCATTTATTTTTTTAATTAATTTTCAGGTTTTCATTTTATATTCACCTTTTTAATGAAATTATTACACATAGAATATATTATTAGTTTAAACACGAATATCTTATCGCATAAAATATGTGTCTTTATAAAACTTCAAGCACGAGTTCAGTCTTCACCATTTTGATGGAAACAAAATTTGTACACGATGTAAAGGTATGTTGACTGCCAGAAATTCATTTATTTGAGGAAACTGATACCCATAAGTCATTTTGAGGGAAGAAATTACTATCTATCAAATTTTATTCGAAACATATTTTTTATTGGCTAATGGATTCAGTCCAAACTAATTGCAAAAATTTGGACAAACAATGCCACGTTTTTGTATTGATCACATTATTTTGATTTTGTTATACAAGATGTAATTAAATTGATTCCGAATATTACTAGACATGATAAATTCCCATGGACGCAATTTGAAACAAAGATTTCATACATATAGAATGAAATAAAAGCGAAAAATATTTTTTTCGTGAACAAAACTGGGTCTATCCTGTTACACGCTGGATCTATTCTTTTACTTGGGTGTAGCCTTTGACACCGTTAACCACGCCTTTCTACTCACAAAGTTGGAAACAATGGGGATTAGAGGCCATGCAAACGAATTTATAAAATCATATTTATCTAATAGGTTATATTATGTAGAAATAGATGATAAAAGGTCCGAACAAAACCACTTAGATAAATGTGTACCTCAAGATAGTATATTCGGACCTATGCTTTTTAATTGCTATGTGAATGATTTGCTCCATTTCTTGAGGGGCGGCAAGATTATAATGTATGCGAACGACATAACTGTCTTAATATCTGAGCCAAACTTAGCTACAGCCAAGAATAAACCACTTCAAACTATTGAGAATTTTCAACAATGGTAGGTAGACAATCAACTGGTGGTAAATCTGAGCAAGACAAGTGTAATAGCTTTTAAATTGCGATCACAAACTGATAATATCACGATCGTTGGGTTGGATTATGCTCTCAAATCTGGTGAAAACACTAAATTCTTGGGTGTAAACATTGATAATAATTTAAAGTTCACGAATCAGATAACATTTGTTTGTAAAAAATTAAACAAATATTTTTATCAAATAAAAATTCGTAAAAACGTATCTTGAAAAACATCAATTAATTACTTATTATTCTGCTCAGGTATATTCCATATTGAAATATGGTATTTTAATGTGGGGTATTTCAGGAATTTCTTCTAATAGAGTTTTTGTAATACAAAAAAAAATCATCAATTTATAGAATACCAAAACAAATTACTTGTAGAAATGTTCTCAAAGATGTAAACATTTTGAAGAATTACTTCCAGAGAAATAAGGATGAACGATGTTATAACACAAGAAGCAATGTTAATTTTGATTTTGCTCATAGAACCACCTTCTATGAACGATCGCCTATTTATATTCGCTACAAAATATATGATGACATTAATAGATGAAATAGCTGAAAACATTAATAGATTTAAGAAAAAATGAAAAAATTATATCCTTAAGGTTGCACCCTATAGCATAAAAGAATTAATTTAACAAAATTGTTTTTATATATTTTATATATTGTAATATGATTATGTTTTCAAATGTTATCTGTATGACTTGTCAACACCATTAATTTGGCCATATTTTTTCCAATGAATAAATAAATAAAAGTGAATTAAACTTCTAGAATTGGTAGCATTTATCGAAATATGACAAGAGGTGCATGATAACTAGAATCTTCCAATAATTTGTTTGCCTCATACAAGAGTTTTTCATAAAAAAGTACATTTATTTCACTTTTTGTTATAAAAAATGATTGTTTCTTTGTTCCTTCCTGAGGCTGTGCTTGGAAAGCAAAGTATTACTCAAAACATATTTGTATGAATTTTTATTGATGTTTATGTGAATTTACACACATTAGGGTCAATCCACACTATACTGCCGATCACGATTCGTTCTCGGTCTGATAAAGTCTAATCATGTTCACATTATAATGCCGATCATGGTTCGTTCTTGGTCCAATCTCGGTCTGATAATATTAACAATCTCAGTTTAGCCAGTTCACGATTCAGTCTTGAACCGTCAATAATCGAAGTCGATTGTATTTGGCTTGTAATAAATAATAAAACGTTATAAAAGTATGTAATTGCTTGTAATATTTGCGGCCGAAAAATGTCATCAACCTTTTCGATTGAAGAATTAGCTATTATATCTCTTATTCTTGATGAAGAAGTTAATATTATCAACACAAGAAGAAAACGTGAATCAAGGATATGTGGGTGCATCCAAATGTATTGCAATTTTTACAATACTGTCAAATGGATTGGAGTACGTTTGAAATGATTTTAAAGAAAATCACTCCAAAAATGGTTTAAAAAAACTTAAGATAATCTTAAATTAACTTAGGATAATCTTAAATAATAAATGTTTTCAATTATTAAATTTAATAAAATCTTTCAAATTTACATTAATTACATTTGATGCACTTATCGCTTCAGTTGGTAATAGCTGACTGAACCGGGGACAGAGAAGCATTCACACTATGGTTCACATGCCGTTGCCAGTTCGATCTCACTCAAACATATTCTTCGAGACTGATCGTGACTGGAGTGTGATTGGACCGTGACTTGACTGTGACCGATAGTATGAATGCACACATTATTTCTTAACTTAATAATATTTTACCAGACCGAGATCGGACCAAGAACGTACCGTGATCGGCACTATAGTGTGTATCGACCCTTATAGTGTAACTCTGTATTTTATACTTGTGAAACATCGTAGTATGATTAGCTAATACAAAAAGGTTGCATCTTTGAAAATCGCGATGAGACTACGTATGAGTATTATGAAAATATTTACACTTTCATTTTATGATGGTGCTACTAGATAAACGTAGGATCGTGAGATATGAAGATACCTGCTTTCTAGATATTGTATCTATTGAACAAATTCCACTCCACTTTGTGTGCTATAATATCATATAAATGATGCCCGCACTTCTATCCTTCAGAAATGCTATTTACCTTTCAGGAATGTACACTTGGTCACAAAAGTTAATGTACTTTTTTACAATTTTATCGTTGATTTTTGTCTTATTCATTTCGTTTTACAAATTCTAATAAAAGTTGTTACTATATCCGAAGCATTTTTTTAAACCGAATCATCAAATCAATTATAAAATTTTTAACAATAATATCACCTTTTGTGGTCCGTAGTAATTTATGGGTAATTTTTTATAGTTAAACTCACAATGACGTTTGCGTGCGGATTCAACACAGCATATGTTTAAAATTGACAACAGCGTGCGTGGCATCAATATTAAATATTTCCGAAGTAACACGTAGTTACAATTCAGAAGTAACAATTCAGAAAATTGGAATTACCTACAACCCTTTTTATACCAGTCCAAGTGGCCGAGAGGTCTATGGCGTAGTATGCCTACTTGAAAACAGAGAGGTTATGTGTTCGAATCTCGACATCGGCAGTTTGCCAGTTATTAAGAAAACAAAACAAATAAATTAAAATTTGACCTCAAATAACTTTTAAACCAATAGATTACCGAAAAATCATTAAATACCTTTTTTGTAGAGCGTTAAATTCTCTACAAAAGTATATATTTTGCATTAATGTAGATTTATTCGTCATCAACCTATAAAATTTTGAAAAACAAAAGAAGTTTTTCGCATGTTATTTCCATAAGAAACTTTAGTGCGAAAGCGGTGTATCTTATGGTTGATATTATGAACTAAAATTTTCAAGGAAGTGTTTTTATAATCAATTTATAAGCTTATGAGCCCCTGAGAGCATAGAAATTCGAAAACACCCTTGCAATTATATGGATGCTACCATAATTGTATAATACTTGTATAACACTTTTCGTATAATACTTGTCTTGATTAGTTACAGCAGACTATAATTTTTTTCTTGCTTTAATGATGTTCCAGCATAAAACCACTTGTCGACCGATTTTGCAAATTTTTTTTGACAGACTAAAAATAAATTTTAGTCATAAAAGTAATCATTTTCTCTCACTCTCTCTCATTAGAAGCATGTAAAACTTTATGCCCGGCCAACTATTATCTGTTGTATTAAAAGAAAATAAATACTCTACAGAATTTAAAAAAAAAAGGATAGTAAAGATAAATATTTATTAAATAATTTTTATTAAATCGCGTTTTACCGTTTTGTTTTCGAAATATAAAAGTTTAAAATTTTTTTATTTTAAAATTACATTAATTTGTGCATATGCATAGTAAATTTATCTATGTGATGTTTATGTGTGTATATATATTTGTTCTATAATAAATGCAAACCGGTTTTTTGTCCTGATTAGATAGTGCTGGACCGATAACGCGACATTTGTACAAACGATAAAATTACAACGACAAAATTACAAACGAAATAATTTTAATTTATAAAATAAATGCCAAATTATTTCAATTTATATGTTTTTGATAAAATATCCCAAGGACAAAATATCCCTCGAAATATTATCTGTTGATAATCAAAAATATACTTCGAGTTGTTCGGGTTTGCATGTATTTGGGCAATCGCACTATACAGCATTCTATATGTTTCCAAATATTGTGGGAAAAATTATTGAAATTAAATAAGGTAAAAAACTATTACAACCGAGTACTACAATCTTTCATTTCATCGGTCATACCCCGAATTGGTCGGGTTTGCGTGTTTTTGGGCCTTGCACTAAAAGGCGTTCTATATATTTCTGATATCGTGGCAAAAACTATTATTATTATTATATTATTGATGTTATTCTGTGATTATATTTTTTATTTGTCATTTGTAATTTTGTCTTTGTCATTGTAATTTTGTCGTTTGTATAAACATCAGGTAGCCGCTGGACCTACCTTAAGTCTGTCACCAGAGCTATGTTTATACGTTCTTTTAAAATAATTCCAATGTCTGTAACATTCGATGAAAATTGAAAGTTACCACTGATATAGAATGCTGTAGCAATGTGAAAAAATGTTAAAATAAACAAATATACGTATACGCGTCTAAACAAACAAACAAACAAATATATTATATAATTTGTTTTAAATCTGATAGGTGCCAAATAAAAACATTTTTTCATTCTTTCTATATATACATTTCAAATTTAGGTCATAATATTTATTCAAAAAATAATTCATTATTATTATTATTTAAGAAAAAAAAAAGTAAAATAAATATTTGGAATTTTTTTTTTATATTTATTTATTATATTTTTTTACTCTTCTGAAATAAAAATTGTATTCGATAATATTTTACCATTCATTTTTATAAAAGGTTTTTCATGTTATTCTATTGTTCGTATTTTCTAATATTGAAATTTGTGTTACGAAACGAAAGAATAATAAGAAGATGATGGTATGATGGATACAAAGATGGTTGTATTTCGTTTTCTTTCATATGCTACAATGTAGATAAGGAACTAACAAAGATTGTTTTTGTAATAAATTGATTTGTCCATTTTTCGACTACATATTTATGAATTATTGAAGTTGTATTTTAGATAGATAGATAGATAGATTGTAGAGGCTGCCCTGGATGGGCAAGACTTCGCCCATACGGTCCATTGTGATGCCTAAGGATGTGAGGATGTGAAATGAGTGGAAGGAATTTTTGTGTATAGACTAGGAATTGGTAGGAAATGCGGCTGTAGCCAACTATGATAGGAACTATGCCAATATTCATCTGGAGTTTGTGAAGGAAACTGCAGAAAACCTTCTCAAGCATAGCCGGTTTCTTTGTTCTTGTCCATATGCCGACAGTTTAGTCAATTAACCGGCTCTTTTTTTCTGAATAATTGACAAACTGCCGATGTCGGAATTCGAACCCATAACCTCCCAGTTTCCCAATAGGCATACTGCGCAGAGATAACGCCTTAGACCGCTCGGCCACTTGGACTGGTCGTATTTATAAGTTGTATTATATTATAGTTTTTAATTTATCTTATATTTTTGGTTGAGAAAAACATTTGTTTAACAGTAGCTGTTGTTTATTAATTAATGATCCGATATGAGAAAGATCTTGCAAAGAATACGACAATCGAACTTAAAATTTTCACAATATCTTTATTACGAACAGTAACCACAGATGGAAAAAATGTCTGTCAAAAACAAATGATCAAATGAACAAAGAAATAAATTAAAATCGTATTAAGATCTAATAGTAAAACCAAAAAATAAAACACTACCAAAAATTTTGAAAAAAGTGATTCTTCAATAGTAAAATCAGAATGTCTTATTGTTGTCTAACCGAAAACGTACTTTACTAAAAGTGTTTTTGCATTTTTGTCTACTGATGTTTCTGTAATTCGTTCGTTATTGTAACAGGGAATAAGCATGAAAATTTTTTTTCACTTGAATTGAAGCATGTTTACTTGACAAAATCAAGGTAAAATTACTTTTTAAATAACATTAAAAATAAGCGAGATATGAATGATTGAAATTCCCGATTAGAAAAAGAGGGTGATTGCCCTCTTGATATGTTATGTGACGTCATATTACACTTTCACCATTTAAAACACACGTAAAACACCGTTTTTAGTATTTTTGCAAGAAAGAGACAGATAATAATCTTTTAAAGCTTATAGCTTTCTTGATATTTGTCGGATTTTAATTTCGTTTTTAAATATTATTACAGTATTTTCATATTCTGAAAATAAATGTAAAAAAAAAATTTCATGCATATTCCCTATTACAATAAGACTTTTCTTAACTGAGCTTTATTAGAAGTCAGACCTTACTAGACGACGGTACCCCTTATTTCACTGGGTTATGTACGTATGATTAAATAATAAAATATGGATTACAACAAATATCATGTTTTCGCAATCCCCATATATTATGTTGTTTACAATATTGCAGTGTAATAAACTATAACACAATTACCAAATGGAACAAACAATGGTTACATAATAACTTTTTTCTAATTGTGAACCCCACAATTATAACATTTTCATTACTTTTACAGCAACACACAATAATAACAAACCGAGTGGAAGGCGTTAAATAAAAATTGTGTTTGCGTGTTATTTTATTATATTACAAGTATTTTCAATTGATTAATGTACAATTTTTCTATACTATATATCTGCAACAACAAAACAACTAACTCAAACTAAATACTTAGTCTCTCAACCTCTTACCGTCTCTCTACAATACTTACGAAAACTTACCTCAAACTCTGTTCTATTGAAATGAATAAAATGTTTCTATTATTAAAGTCTTGTTCTTGTTTACGAATTTGGTTGGGTGATTTAGTAAGATTGGTAAAGACTAAACTATCAAAAAGTTGATAAATATACTAAATGGAAATTCAGAAATAGTATCATCAATTAAAAGAAAAGGGTAGTGATTCTGTAAATGAAACCTGGTGAAAATACTAAATGTGAGCACTTCTGTTGATTCCGTAACTTTCACCATAGTGAAAATGTTAGCCATCTCACGTGAGTTTGTTCGACAAGGAATTTCTTAACGTATACGTGGATCCAAGAGAGAAAGGAAAGAAGTATAGAGAGAGAGAAATAATCGATGGCTTAAAATGATGCATGGTAATGTCCATGAAGAATAGATAAATATTCATTGGTTATCTATCTACCTCTGCAATCTGCCTCGTCCAAAGTCGGGGTGGGCGCGGATGAAATTTAAAATTATTTGCTTTTGTTTATCAGTCACATTCATGTTGAAAAATTCAAATATTGAAAAATTGAACAATCAAAGCAAAGCTGTTTATTTTTATACGGATGTCAATATGTCAAACACTACTATATTCATAGAGATAACTACTATATTTTATCTATGATGTCAAAGTACACTCTGAGGAAAAAATATTCCATATCATCTCACGCAGTAATTTTGTATTTTCACTACAACCTTACAGTGTTGAACAATCAACCGTCGCGTTTACATAGAATTTTATATCCGGATTATATTGAGTTATAACCAGAATTTTATACCCGGATAACATATAGAGTTCATAAAAAGCCGGTTTTCGCATGTCTGCCTGCCTGTCTATCAACACAATAACTCAAAATGAAGACAGAAAACGAGCTGCCGTTTTGTTTTCTAGAGGTAATGTGAGAAAAAGTTAGTGTGTTGTCCCGTTGAGAGGGAAAATATTTACTTTTAAAACTGTAAGAGATGTAGGAAAAGTTGAAAGACAAAAAAATGTTCAATATACAACTGTTATTTGAAACGTTTTTTCGTGATTCGTTTTGTCTCTAACTTCGGTAATTACCCTTGCTTATGAAAACATACGTACCTATATGTTAATAGCACCTTTATAAAGATTATTCTTTGATTCGAATTCCGATTTGACGTCGACTTTCACCAACATAAATTTTCGAACAGTTTTGACAACTGACACCATATATGCCCGATTGTTTTTCATTACTAATTTTATCCTTAGGGGTGCCCAGTAACTGTTTGATTTTATTTTGACCAACAAGCGCTGTTTTTAGGCAAAAAAATAAAACAGTTACTGGACACCCCTAAGGAAAAAATTAGTAATGAAAAACAATCGGGCATATATGGTGTCAGTTGTCAAATCTGTTCAAAAATTTATGTTAGTCAAAGTCGGAATGCGAATCAAAGAAAATCGGGCTCATGTGAAATTTTGTAGAACCGAAAAATCGTGTATAGCTGCACACGTTATTGAGAACAAACACAAAATTGATAAATCGAATCTAAAAGCACTGAAATCGGTACAAAACCCCACAAAATTAGATGCATACGAAAGTATCTACATATACAAATTGAGAAAACAGATAATGAATTTAATAAAATTATTAAACTCCGATTTAATAAAATTAAACCATTTTCAAAATAAAAAGTCTAATACATGAATGTCAAGGTTAGCGTCCATACCTTCACTTTAGTGACAAAACAAACGTCGCATAGTCATCAAAGAATGTCGCCAATAAATAGGTGGCCTCTCCACACAACTAATCCGTTAGTCAGTCATCTCAAATATACCTCAGGTCAGATTATACCCTCAGTCAAATCGTATATAAGGACAGAACTTTTTTAATGTCATCATGCGCACCAAATTAGCAACAAGCAACATATCTCTGAATCCATATCCCAGAGATAGTTACGATTAGCCAATTCATACTGATGATGACTACATTGTAGTCGAAATACGTATTTATAAAATACAAACAAATGTTCTAGGAATAGGGCAAAAATTTGAAATGTAAGCACGTTTATACACTACTTTGTATTTTCAAACATATGTGATTTTGTAAAAAGTAAATTAAATTGTTCAAGCATTTATGTAACTTTCTTTTAAGGACACTTTTATTAAGCATAAAATTACTTTTTATAAACGATAAAATTATTAATGAACAACAATGAGATATATATATAGTGTAAGCTGTCAAAATTGTTGGAAAATTTGTGTTGGTCAAAGTCGTCGACAAAGCGTAATTCGAATTAAACAGGCATTTTTGTAACAAAATTCGATTCAAATATAAACAAATAATCCTGTACTACTAAAATACACATTATTTCAACAAACGTACATTAATTACATAATTAATTCTGCTCACGTGATCATGAATCAAATAATATTTGACATATTTATTTCAGAGGGAAAACTATACACACAGTACTTATATCCTCTAAAAAT
Source organism: Nineta flava (assembly GCA_963920215.1). Taxonomy (NCBI): domain Eukaryota; kingdom Metazoa; phylum Arthropoda; class Insecta; order Neuroptera; family Chrysopidae; genus Nineta; species Nineta flava. The sequence goes on from OY986045.1 coordinate 25,291,519, forward strand.
TTTATTTTGTGAAAACTCATACTAAACGTACGTATATATTAAATAACATGCAGGGTGAATCTAACCTGCCAAATAATAGCACACGCCTCCATTTCATCCTCGATCCTCCCATTCTTCAACAACATCATAGAGTGTGTTTAAGGACGTTTCAGTACTGTGTTATATAATCAGGACTAAAAACCGGTATGATTTTATTATAGCACAAATACATAAACACACATATACAACACATAGACAAAAACATTGTCCACATATACAAAATAATGCAATTTTGAAGAAAAACAATAAATTTAAACTTTTAAATTTCAAAAACAAAACGGTAACAAACGATTTAAAAAAAATTTATGTAATAAATATTTAGCTTTACTCTCCTAGTTTTTTTTTTAATTCTGTCGAGTATTTTTTCTAATATAACAGATAATAGTTGGGCGGGCATAAAGTTTTACATGCTTCTAATGAGAGAGAGTGAGAGAGAATGATTACTTTGCTATTAATTATCGTTTTTAGCCTGTGAAAAAAATTAGCAATATCTGTCGAAAAGTGGTGGTATGCTGGAACATCCTTAAACATCCAAAAGTGTTGTTTACATATTGTGCTATTGGCTGTTTACACAGTGTGTGTTTAAACATAATAGTATTGTATACCCCTTACCTTACATTTTTGGTTTGTTTCAAATTGTACACATTTAAATTATATTATATAAATATACATATAAACTTATGTGAAACGAGGAGCCAGACGTAAACGTTACTTCAAATTTGGAGTTTTTCATTCCAGAACATATGGGATCCGAAACATAAATATAAAATATTCTACCCATATGCCGTTTAGATTTTTTTCTCAAAATCCATGCGTCCGATTTGGATGGGCATTTGAAAATAGCTTTAGGAAAATTGTTAACCAGTACTAATATATTTAGGAGGTGTAGAGCCGAGGAAACACGTTTCCTTGGCCTGAAAATAATTGAATCGGGTCAGAAAAAATTTGCATCTTAGAAATCTTATAAGGTCGGTCCTATAATTACCAAGGAAAAGGATGGTTACAAAATTTTTCTGAAGTTTCTTCGGCATTATGGCATGAAACTGGTTATAAATTTGTAGACCAAGCCCCAAAACTAATACAATCCTTGGAGCTATCGCAATATCCATGCATTTAGGACCTCGCTGTCACGGTCGACAAATCGCATTTTGTTTTTCTAACCCTTTAGCAATTGATGTGTGACAAAACCTAGAACCTTATCAACCTTAATAAACTTTATTTTAATCTATCAATTTTTAATATATATAATTATTAGTGCAGTAAATGGCCAACGAATAAAATAAAGTTTATTAATGTAGATAAGGTTCTAGGTTTAAGTCATATATAGGTCATATATATATATATATATATATATATATATATATATATATATATATATATATATATATATATATAAATAACTAAAATAATTAAGAGACTCACTCCATTCGTCTTCAATATATATATATATATATATATATATATTGAAGACGAATGGAGTGAGTCTCTTAGTTATTTCGAAAAAACTCCAGCTTTTGGTACTTGACTTTCTTTTACAATATTTATAATAAATAAGAATAAAACGATTCATATCGATTTCAAAATACACATCGCATAGGGTATAAATATAAATTATAATCTATGGAAAAGCAAAAAGAATTATTATTGAATTATTCCTTTGCATGAAGAGCTCGCATACAAAATCTTCTTACTTTGATAAATACTAACGATGCTAGAAATCGCATGTACTTCTATTCACCAAAAAATAAATATCACACCATTGGATTCTTTACGTTACAAGGAAAAATTACTTATCAAAATAGAGAAAAAATTTCATTTTACAATTTCTCGACGAATGGTCATCTCTTCCATCTTCTGTGTAGTCTATATGAAGAACCAATCGATCGATTTAATTTTATAAATAAAATTTAATTCGATTTAATTCTTTAATGGTCATATCTTCCATCTTCTGTGTAGTCTATATTAAGAACCAATCGATCGATTTAATTTTTTTATCATGGTTGAATAGAGAATTTTATCCTCTTACAAAAGATGTATCACAAGGTAGGGGGTTCATTTGAAATTTCAAAGTGGGAGTGGGTGGAGCGAAGGCATGAAAGCTAAAATTCTCTAGGTACCATTTTTGAACTTCCCCCTCGATATCTAAATCAACGTGTTTTCAATCAAAACAATAAACACATCAGGTCAAGAGTTATTAAGGGTGGGTACTTTTGAAATGAACACACTTTATAAATTTTACAGATGGTGATTTTCGACATCTTCTAGGTAGGATCGATGGACATTTAAACAAATTTTTGCAAAATTTTGAAGTCGGTACGAGATCAATCTATATATTTAGCTCTATTTCCTTTCAGAAAATTAGTTAAAAATTGGAATAATTAAATATTGCTATAATATTGGACAAAGAAAGCTATTTAGTTATAATTAACAAAACAGTTATTTTGATATAGCCAGTTGGTGGTCTAGACAAAGGAAATAAAATCGAAAATTGTGAATAACCCTATATATTATGACGCCCTACATATTAATATATAATTAAATGTATATAATATTTAATTTATATCAATAAATAACACTTATTTAAATTTAAATATGCGTTACAAAGCCTATTTGTCATATAAAATTCACCTTAATAAATTATTTGAGTATCAAGATTATAAAAATTTATAAAATAAAAAATTGTCATGTTTCTTTATGAAACTATAATTATTATTTTAGAAGTTTCACGTGTCATTCGAGTCAAGATCGGGAAATTTAATAAATTTTGTTTTTAATTATCGATAAAAATAATTATAATTGTAATTATCACGCAAGTGTAATGATGTTAAAAACAAAAATGAATATAAAGAAATGGAATGGAACAGGGTCGTAGTCTATATGACTTCTTAGTTTTATTTCTAGAAATTTATTAAACAGTATAGTTTAATTTAATTGGTATGTCATCGATACAGAATGGTAAAAATTTGTTATCTTAATCGAGCTATTAAATGTTCGTAGGAATTCTTTACAGAAAAGACTCTATTCAAATAGCGTTTCCTTTGAGACCTTAATGACCAACTTATCCATTGTTTTATAGAATGTTGCTGTGAAAGATAAGATAAAAGTCATTTCGGGTTGATCAATACTACAATCTTTAATACGTGTCGGTATATGGACAAGAACTAAGGCTATGATTGTGAAGGTTTTCTGCAGTTTCCTTCACGAACTCCAGATGAATATCGGCATAGCTCTTATCAGAGTCAGCTGGAGCAGCACATTCTACCAACTCCTAGTCTACGCACAAAAATTCCTTCCACTCTACTCACATCCTCACAGATCTATCATTAGATCTATCTATCTAATACGCATCAGATATCAATGTCACATACAATTTTCTTGGCTATATTAAACACTAAAATATTTTGAAGTGACACTTGTTAGGCGGCGTTTCGATAATCGATAAGTGGACGAGGATAGGGAGTAAAATTTTATGAATGCGTCACGTTTATGCACATTTCGTTACACGAGAGAGATGAAAGATATGAAGTAAAGACAAAGAGAGCTATAATATATGCTATTAAAATTTGGTTGATTGTCATTTCCACAGAAACTATACTTCTAAACAATAACTATAAAATTTTGTTTCAATTTTGAAATGTCAATTGTGATTGTGATTTCCATAGACACTATATACTATACTAGCACACTATAAATCATTATATATCGTTGTATTTTAGCTATTAATAAATTTAAATTAAAATTTTTAGGGAATTTCTTGAATTTTAATCACTCATCAAGGCAGCGGCGTTTCTATCCTCATCGATAACCAAGCAGCAATAAATTCCCTGGGTTCAGTGTACGTGGATTGGTCAGCCTCTCTTAGTGAGTTGGCGACTGAGTTGGTTTAATGTTTATCTAATATGGGTGCCGAATCATGGGGTCATTTCGAAGCGCTGTACAGTTACAATCGATGAACTTTCCTAGAAATGGTATAATGCTTTCGAACCCGAACATTACAAAACATGTGTATCTTTTACAAACCACTCGCGAAAATACTTCTCAATAAAAACATACTAGGCAATGTCAATATAAGGAGTATAACTCCACTCCGAGGCACTCCTAAGATATTACCTTTCTACGAAACTCATCTAGAGTCAACGTCTACCTCCCAGTCAAAACAGGAGATTGGCTGGACGGTAGGCATGCAGAACGTTTGAGATTTCCAGTATAACATGACTACTGCACGCGCTGCCAAAATAAGGAGGAAAAAAATAAAGCCCAGATATTTTTATAAAAAGACTACTTTTTATAAAAGTGTGTCTCATCTAGTGCAGCCATCTCAACCTAATCTAATACTACGATAATTTGACGCTTACGAAAAAATTGTTGCGACATCGTGTCATTCGTACTAAGCACCATTGTGCGTGTAACAAAATGCAGACAATATATATAACAAAATGCATTAATAGAAAGTGAGATCAAAATCAACATTCGACTCTGATTATCATATTTAAAAATTAAACAAATTGTTCAAAAAATTTGTATGCAAAGCACACTTAATCAAGTACATTACCAAAACCCTTCAATTAAGATTAGGCACAAAATGCCAAACCATAACAACCATAATTACTTTCCTTGTCGAAATAGAATCAAATCCAACGTAAAGCTTGTAAAACATAACCACTATCTCGTGTATAAAAGCATTTTTCAAGGATGTAACATGCGATGCAAATATGGTTCGAAGTTAATAATTTTCATATTTATGGTTGCCTAAAAATAACGATGCATACTATTAAAATAGGCGCCTGGTAAGGTAAAGAGGTACAGGTTCATTTTAAAACTCCAAATACATCTTTAACAGATCGCTGACTTTAAAACTACCCAGTATCTTCTTGACAGAGCGTATATACCTTAATCCTATCCAGCATATCTTCAGTGAGTATGCGTTCAGTGTGTATATCTTCAGTGGTATGTTTTCGAAATCTTAAGATTTCTTCCACAAATTAGAAGAGATGGTAAATGTGCAAAAAGTGGCTTACTGTTACATTCAACGCCAAAAATCGAGCTAAAATTAAAAAATTTAATTGATTTGTGCCATAATTGTTCAAATTTCAGAAAAATGTTCCGTATTAAATTTGTAAGTAGAGTTATAATGAACAAATCAGCCAAGTAGTCGAGCGGTCTAAGGCGTCATGTCTGCGCAGTATGCAGTACCTACTTGGAAACTGGGAGGTTATGGGTTCGAATCCCGACATCGGCAGTGTGTCAATTATAAAAATAAAAAAAAGGGGCGGTTAATTGACTAAACTGTCGGCGTATGAACAAGAACGAAATAACTGGCTATGCTTGAGAAGCTATGCTTTTTCTGCAGTTTCTTTCACGAACTCCAGATGAATATCGGCATAGTTCCTATCATAGTCGGCTGCAGCCGCATATCGTACCAATTCCCAGTCTACTCACAAATTCCTTCCACTCCACTCACATCCTCACATCCTTAGGTATCACAATGGACTTATGGTCGAAGTATAGCCCGTCCAGGGCAGCCTTTACAATCTACCTCTACCTCTATAATGAAAAAATTTTATCCGAATAATTTTTTTGAAAACCGAATAATTAAGGCACAAATCAATCGGAAATTTTTAAAATTTTAGCTCTACTCGGGCTGTAGTACTTGGACTGTACATCCAAAATAAATGAATTGTGAATAAAACTTTAAACTTGTATACGGGCAAAAGTTTAATAATAAAAATGTTAAAGGAAACTTAAATCAAGCTTTTATTTTCCAAGAATAATGGTTTAAATAGTAATTAACAAAACGGAAATTTCAATAAAAGTAAAATTACATCGTATAAATTGATTGAACTGCGGTTTAATTGATCGTATTGGAAACTAATATTTATCTTTGTACTAAAGCTGTGAGGTTAAGTTTAAATATACATATACTTATGTATGTTTCTATAATAATAATAATAATAATAGTTAGTAGGTACTGTCTTTTTCAATGAACAAATTTGTATATCAATCAAACATAGTAAATTATGAAATCAATAAATATTTTTTGTAACGTACAATTTTCCCATTAGCTTCACCATTTGCCTTATTTAATGATGGGTAGAAGGGTAATTGATATAATTTATTACCATCGAATTCAGAATAAACTACAAATTCATTTCTAGTTGCGTAATTTCAATTGTCAAAAAACTAAAATATAATTTTTAAATTAATTTAATATTAGTGTTTGAAGAAAAATAAATAAATCCTATCTACTCGAGTTAATGGATTATTGATGCTTTTTTTTGTTAATTAAATACTGATATGAAAAAATTAACTCGTCAACTAGGAATCGAACCTCGGGCCTCTGGATATCGAGTCCAGTATGCTTCCGCTACACCAAAGACGACTGTGACGTAACAGCCAACTTTTTCATATCATTCTTATTTTTATTTATTTAGACAGTGTTACTTCTGTCGAAGTTATTATTATTCATATATATTTGTTTGTGTATACTTAAGCGTCAACAATACGATGTTTGTCCAAATTCCTTTCGGTTACATAAGACAAACTGTAGAAGACTTTAGCGTATACTATTTAGACAAATGTCATTTTCATTGAATTTTAATTAAATACTGATATGAAAAAATTAACTCGTCAACCAGGAATCGAACCTCGGGCCTCTGGATATCTAGTCCAGTATGCTTCCGCTACACCAAAGACGACTGTGACGTAACAGCCAACTTTTTCATATCATTCTTATTTTTATTTATTTAGACAGTGTTACTTCTGTCGACGTTATTATTATTCATATATATTTATTTGTGTATACTTAACTCTCTTTTTCAATGAACAAATTTGTATATCAATCAAACATAGTAAATTATGAAATCAATAAATATTTTTTGTAACGTACAATTTTTCCATTAGCTTCACCATTTGCCTTATCTAATCTTGGGTAGAAGGGTAATTGATATAATTTATTACCATCGAATTCAGAATAAACTACAAATTATTTTCTAGTTGCGTAATTTCAATTGTCAAAGTACTAAAATCTAATTCTTAAATTAATTTAATATTAGTGTGTGTATTTAAAAAAAAAATATATTTATATTTAATTTTAAAAAAAAATTGGTGTTTAGTTTTAAAAAAAAAATTGGTGTTTAGTTTTAAAAAAAAACTAAACACTTTATAGAAAATAATTGAATTATCAATTATTTTCATAAATATGAAATTAAGTTAATTTAGTAATTTTAATTAAAAGAGGTATTATGATGTATTTTTAAAAAAAAAATAATGAAAACTAAATATACGGTACTTTAGAAAAAAAAATCCAAAGCAGAGTATTGTATGTGGAATTATGAAAATTGGAAGACGATCGGTGCTAACGCGATACACGTAAATATAAAAAAAATAACACGTTGAACCGAAAGTCTTTCAATAAAAGCTGGGCCCATTAAAAAAGATAATATTGAGGTAGTAAGATCTTTACTATCCAGTAAGTGTCTAAGTTATCGACTAGTGATTCGTATCAGAAATACTGAAAATAAAAAAAAGTACAAAAAAAAGAACAAAACAAAATATATGTAAAAATAAAATATATTTGAAATAAATAATTTTTTATTTAATATGTTGATAGTATAACTATCCTTAAAATACTAAGTTTGGTTGTACAAGTTATAAAAAAAATTACATGAATATGTACTAGATTGAACTGTAGTAAAAAGAAATATCGTATATAAAAAAAAAACGACACTACAGTAAAAAAAAATGTTCAAATATGTCTGATTTGCAAAAATATAAATATACACTACAAATTTAATTCAGATACATAGTTGTATATAAAGGGGACTTTACGCTTCTGTAAAGAAAAACTACAAGGCCAAAAATACCAAGCGTATACAAAACAATATAGTTATAAATTAAAAAGTCATTGCATATTCACATAAAATACATAAATTGTACAGCCAAAATGTGTATAGAATGTGTATTGAAATGTGACAAGTTTGAAAAACCACAAGTTTCGGAATGGTGAATTAAATAAATTATACAAAAAAAATATACTTAGATACAATCAGATAGAAACCATTAATTCGCCTATTCCATACTTCAGCACAATCCATAATAAATATTCAATTTGTAAATTGAAGAAATAAAAATTCAAAATACCATCTGATTAATTCATGTGAGACAACTACTTTTAGTAACTGTACTGAGCCAACTAATTTTAGTAACTGTCTTGAGACAAGTACTTTTTGTAACTCTACTGAGAGAAGTACTTTTAGTAACTGATTTGAAATATGTGCGGAAATATCGAAGTAAGCTTGGATATACGCAAGTCATATCCGATCTAAGTAAATGTTTGTTGAAATTATGTAAATTCTCAACTCGCATAAACCAATAATTATATAAATTATTATTTTTTGAATAATAAAAATATGAAAACAAAATAATAATAAATTTTAAACAGTGGAGTACTAAAAAAAATTATTCTCCACTCCAGGGGGCTAAAAAAATTAGCGACATGCTAATTGAAAAATATTAAAGCAAGAATGACACGAATAGATGAATGAAAAATCTTACAAATGTGGATTAGACGTGAAGATTTAAATACATTTAGATGTTTAATTAGGATGCAGTAACGTTACCATTCCCTTGATATCCTCTGAGATAGTATGGCCGAATGTTGTATATCGACATGCCGAAGGTTTTCTTATTAGATTTTGGAGCTTTTAGCCTAACTGAAGTTGGTGTAGTGAACTTTATTATCTTGTACGGTCCATTGAATTTTGAAGCGAATTTAGGTGCGATATTCTTGTTCATATTCGGGGCCAAGTTTTTTACCATGACCAATTGACCCACTTTATATTTAGACAGCGTTGGTTTATTTAAAGTTTGGTTGACTCGTTGTTGGTGAGCAATCTTTAACGCATCTTGTATATGTGCTTGTGATGGTTTAGCAGAACTCGTGATTAACTCAGTTAATTCGTTTATAATCACAAACGGCGTCATTAACTTTCTACCAAAATAAACTTCAGCTGGTGTTGAGTCGATTGTACTTTTGTAGGAGTTGTTGTAATTGAAAATTACAAAACTCAAAAATTTTGACCAATTTTTATGTTCTACAGAATATTCTTTGAGAATGCATCCTAAATTATATTTTATCTGTCGATTGAGGCACTCGCTCTTGTTCGAAGATGGTGTATAGCTCGAACAGTAGGCAGCTCTAATACCATTATTAAATAAGAAGGTTTTCCACTTGATCGACGCAAAGGCTGGTCCGTTGTCGGCTACAACAACCGTCGGATATCCGTTTTGCAGGAAAATCTTCTGTATCAGTGAAATGGCAACGTCACTGGTCTGCCTTTTACATGGAAAGGCGAAAGCAAATTTTGAAAATCCATCTACAATAGAAAAAATATATTTAAAACCTTCACTTGATCCAATAATAGGACCGATAAAGTCGACGTACAAAGTATGTAGGGTATACTCCGGCACGGAACTACTCAACTGAACCCTATCGTTACGTGTATATGGCCTTATAGCCTGGCACACTTTACAGGTTCTGACATAGTCCCTTACTTTTGCATAGAGGTTTTTGTAGTAAAATATTTTACTAATTTCACGGAATGTTTTAATTACTGAATTATGCGCAGCATACTTGGAATCATGATAATATCGAAGAACGTAATCGAGTAAATTATCTGGTAAAAATATACGTTTTAGTCGATTCCTTCCGACGAACTTATAAATTAACCCATCCTTTATGCAAAAATTAGGGACATTCATCTGAGCCTTAAGGTTTTGATAAATGATTATACATTCGGGAGAGTTACGTTGCTCGCTTTTAACAGAAAGGTAATCAAAATTTGTATTAGCTAAAACGTTAATAAAGTTCAGTTGCGCATTGTTCCTGATTTCTTCATTCACCGATTCTAAGTCAGTTTGATCCAAAGTATTGGTTATCTTTTTTAAAAGGTTTGCATAACCTGGATCATTGCTATGCAACTCTTTAACTTTAATGAAATTTTTGCCTGAATCTTGATTTGAATCAGAAAATTTGTTCACTAATATATGGTCAGTTTCGTATAACCTAGATAGAAAATCGGCCATATTGTTCAATTTGCCCTTAATATGTTCCGGGGTAAAGTCATATCTCGAAATTTTAAGGATCCACCTAGATAATTTATTAAATTTTTTGGGGGTATTAAAAATCCACAATAACGACCTGCAGTCAGTCTGTAGAGTAAACTTGCGGTCGGTTAAAAAATCTTTAAATTTATCTAGGGCCGTTACTACTGCGAGAAGTTCTAATTCATGACTGTTATATTTTAATTCGGCTGGATTCAATTTTCGAGAACAGTACATAATGGGGTGCAAACCGTCATCATACTTTTGAAGTAATACCGCGCCCAGACCAGTAGCTGATCCGTCAGTTTGTAGCACAAAAGGTTTGTCAAAATTAGGATGTTTTAAGACAGGCGCACTTACTAAAGATTTTTTTAAAGTAGAGATTGCATCAAGATGAACCTTAGTAATTTTGAACCTAACACCTTTCTTTTTTAAATCGTTTAACGGAGCTACAATCTGACTGAACATGGGAATATAGCGGGAGTAAAAAGCCGCAGCCCCAACTAGACGCATAACTTCTTTGACGTTTTTTGGAGTTGGCATGTCATTGATTGCTTGCACCTTAATAGGGTCTTTAAAGCGTCCCTCAGCGGATATTACGCTACCCAACAAACGTACCCTCGACATACAAAATCGAGCCTTAGAAGGATTAATAGTGATACCGATAGACTTTATTTTAGTGAACAAGAGATTCAGGTGATTTAAATGTGATTCAATGTCGGGTGAATGTACAATTAAATCGTCATAATAAATAAGAAGAAATTTATGACGAAATTCTGCGAGACTGGAATTTAAAAAACGAGCTAATGATTGACTAGCCACCTTTAGCCCGAAAGGCATGGTATTGTACTCAAAGAGACCATATTGTGTGACGATCGCGGTGACATGTTTCGAGTCATCTGATAATTTTATCTGATGAAAACTGGATTTCATGTCGAGGAGTGTAAACACTTTCGAATTACCTAAGCTAGCGAAAATATGAGCCATACTGGCTGAACTCATCGGATCAAACTCTATATGTTTGTTAACAAACCTATAGTCAGCGACTAACCGATAAGAATCGTCTTTCTTTTTAACAAAGAAGACGGGTGAGCTATAATTAGAGTTCGAAGGAGAAAGTACCCCTTGTGTAACAAGCTCTTGAACATGCTCGTCCAAAAGTCTGGCTTTATCGGGTGCTAGATAGTAAGGAGCTTTACAAACCGGAATGTTATCGATTAACTTAATTTTATATTCAAAACCCTTGGCAAGACCAGGAATGTCAGAAAAAATCGATTTAAAGTTTTGAAGAAGTGTTTGCAACACTTTGGTTTGTTTGCTATTAAGATTTACTTTCGCTTCGACAATGGTATTAATAATTCGATTATTATTACAAAAACCCGAAAACGGTATTTCAACATTAGGATGAAAATAAAATTTGATCGTCGACTTAAAGAAGTCCAAAATGATGTTGCAATTTTTAAGTGTGGCAACACCTAAAATTACCTGAAACGGTAATGAATCTACTATAAAAAAGTTTGAGTCCATGAAAAATTAGCCAATTTAAAATGAAGTTTCGCAGTTAAATTACATTTAAAAAAATTATTTCCCGGCAAAGAAATAATTTTATCAATTGATTCGGTGACGATGTTTCTATTGTTAGCTTTTAACTTGTTAAAAGTCGCAGTTTTAATAGCATTAACAGTAGCACCGGAATCAAAAAGTGTTAATAAAGGATAACCTTGAATGAAAATGGTTTGTAGAGGTAAAATAGTATAATTTAAAATAACATCATTAATAAGAAACTTGGGGTCTATTGCGAGTTTTTTGGAACCGTAGTACTAACATTTATATTATCCTTCTTTCTTTTAAAACAAAATTTAAAATTGTGATTAGTACCTTTACAGAAAGTACAAAAAAGTTTAGTGTCATTATGCGTATTTTGAACTGAACTAACGTTTACACTGAGGGGTGTTGTAGATATTCGCGCTTGAATTTCCTCAATTTTAGTGATTAGTTGATACAAATCTTTATAAGTATCGGGAATTTGATATAAACCAAGAATAGTTAGGACAGAATTATTGGCATGAGCAAAAATAATTTGTATGATTTCGGATTCAGATGAATCATTAAGTAGGATGTTCGCGAATTTTATTATTGAAGGAACAAATGTCGAAAATTTTTCAGTGTCAAGTTGATTTCGCCGGACCAATCTATCAATTAATATCTGTTTAGTCAAAGGTGGAATATAAACTTGTAATAAATTATGTTTAATATTTTGCCAAGACAAAGAGTCAGCCAAACAAGTAGACCAAAATGTTTGTGCGTTCGAAGCACACCTATTGATTAAAGATTTCAAAAGAACGTCTATAGGTAAAAAATTAATATCAACTAAATGTTGAGTATCGACAATAAACTGTATAATATTTTCTGGAACCGAAATGTCCAGAATAGTGATTTTATTTATAAAGGAATCTATACTCGGTTTTGCAAAAAAACTAAAATTTGAAGTTAATTGATTTGAACTAGTGTTATTATTTGATAGAGTAGTTGTTATTGTTGCCAAGGCATCGGTAATGCTACTAATCTGCTTGCTTTGCTGTTGTATTTGTTGCTGTACATCCGAAACGTGCAGCACTGACGCATGGAACTGTTGAGCTGTAGTCTGCATCTGCGTAGTTATAGCCGCTAAGTTAACCGCTGATACTTGATGAGGCGTGATGAATAAGTCATCTGGTGAAGCTGGAGGATCGTCATCTCCTGGGGTACCTGGTGTATTACGAGTTGTTCTCGGCATAATGAAAATTTAAACCACAAACAAAATAGAAGAAAGAGAAAAAAATTAGCACTAAGTTAAATATAATTATAGAATTAAAGAGAATGTAAAAGATATAAATGTATAAATATAAAGAAAAAATTATAATCATTTCAACTTTCAAAAAGAATTTCAGAATCACAAGTCGAGCTTTGTGAAAACTATCGAAAACAAAAGACACATATGGATATTTGCTCTGCTTCCATATGTGTATTTAAAAAAAAATATATATATATATTTAGTTTAAAAAAAAATTGGTGTTTAGTTTTAAAAAAAAAATTGGTGTTTAGTTTTAAAAAAAAACTAAACACTTTATAGAAAATAATTGAATTATCAATTATTTTCATAAATATGAAATTAAGTTAATTTAGTAATTTTAATTAAAAGAGGTATTATGATGTATTTAAAAAAAAAAAATAATGAAAACTAAATATACGGTACTTTAGAAAAAAAAATCCAAAGCAGAGTATTGTATGTGGAATTATGAAAATTGGAAGACGATCGGTGCTAACGCGATACACGTAAATATAAAAAAAATAACACGTTGAACCGAAAGTCTTTCAATAAAAGCTGGGCCCATTAAAAAAGATTATATTGAGGTAGTAAGATCTTTACTATCCAGTAAGTGTCTAAGTTATCGACTAGTGATTCGTATCAGAAATACTGAAAATAAAAAAAAGTACAAAAAAAAGAACAAAACAAAATATATGTAAAAATAAAATATATTTGAAATAAATAATTTTTTATTTAATATGTTGATAGTATAACTATCCTTAAAATACTAAGTTTGGTTGTACAAGTTATAAAAAAAATTACATGAATATGTACTAGATTGAACTGTAGTAAAAAGAAATATCGTATATAAAAAAAAAACGACACTACAGTAAAAAAAAATGTTCAAATATGTCTGATTTGCAAAAATATAAATATACACTACAAATTTAATTCAGATACATAGTTGTATATAAAGGGGACTTTACGCTTCTGTAAAGAAAAACTACAAGGCCAAAAATACCAAGCGTATACAAAACAATATAGTTATAAATTAAAAAGTCATTGCATATTCACATAAAATACATAAATTGTACAGCCAAAATGTGTATAGAATGTGTATTGAAATGTGACAAGTTTGAAAAACCACAAGTTTCGGAATGGTGAATTAAATAAATTATACAAAAAAAATATACTTAGATACAATCAGATAGAAACCATTAATTCGCCTATTCCATACTTCAGCACAATCCATAATAAATATTCAATTTGTAAATTGAAGAAATAAAAATTCAAAATACCATCTGATTAATTCATGTGAGACAACTACTTTTAGTAACTGTACTGAGCCAACTAATTTTAGTAACTGTCTTGAGACAAGTACTTTTTGTAACTCTACTGAGAGAAGTACTTTTAGTAACTGATTTGAAATATGTGCGGAAATATCGAAGTAAGCTTGGATATACGCAAGTCATATCCGATCTAAGTAAATGTTTGTTGAAATTATGTAAATTCTCAACTCGCATAAACCAATAATTATATAAATTATTATTTTTTGAATAATAAAAATATGAAAACAAAATAATAATAAATTTTAAACAGTGGAGTACTAAAAAAAATTATTCTCCAAGTGTTTGAAGAAAAATAAATAAATCCTATCTACTCAAGTTAATGGCTTATTGATGCTTTTTTTTTTGTTTAAGTAAATAGTGAACGGAATACATGGATTAACTAAATAGTTTTGAGTATCAATGACATAATTAAAGGGTTGGTAACTAAAATGCCTATGAGCATTTTTCACAAAATTGGGTTTATTCGGTAATTGGAGAATGACACTATGAACTGTTGCATGTTTTGTCTCAAAATTTTGCCCTTGACCAGTATATTGCGTAGTTTAAATTTGGGTACCTCTATAAATATATCCTGGACATTAGCTAGTTTTGTCATAAAAAATGTATACTTTTTATAACGTTGTTATTTACAAATACATATTATAACAAGATTGTACGAGTTGTATACATCATTGTGACTACAAATAGTTTTTAAATAGCCCTTTAAATCCTATTAAAATGAATAATTCGATCATTTTAAGCAAGTTTTGTAACCATATTTAATTAATCTTGAAAGAGCGTGGTGAAAAAAATTACCTAAAACTACCGGACGCGGAGAACAGTGTATCCGAAACAAAACCAGGCTACCCAAAGAGATGAGCCTATAATAAAGTTATGAAGTTATAAAGTCATGTCTCTAAGCACAGCTGGTGCTTAGAGATGAGAAGTCAACGGAACCAAACGTGACATGTGCTGAATCAGATAACAGCAGTGGTGAAGAGGACAAATCTAATCAGGTTTTATTATTTTACTTTTAAATTTTAGTTCAATAAATTTTATTTGAACTGAATTTCAAAACAAAAAATAATCTCTACTTATTGTAATTTTCGAAGGTTAAATACCACCACTGAATAGTTTTGCAAGAATTTTAGCTGAAACATTTACAATAACTTTCAATTACTTTAAGCACTATTTTGTATTTTATACATCTTCGTATGAGTAAAAAGTAAAGTAAAGAGTTTACGCATTGGTAATTAACTTCGTATATATAAGGTTATTTAAGCAATTTACTCAGTTAGTTGTTTTTTCAGTTATTTTTAGTTATTATGTATCTGGAACATGCGAATTATTTTATACTCAAATTATATCTATATTAACTATATAAATACGTTTATATGTTATAATTTATATTTCAGGGTGATTATTACAGGAAATAGATGCGTTATAGTTTTGAAGGGTTTATTTATTACATTACTTATTCCTTATTACATCGTATCGATAAATGGGTTCAACCTATGAAAAATTAATATAGGAATGTATAGGCAAAAAATATGAAAAATTCATAAATAAAACAAACTGCAGAAACATTTACGAGATTATGTTAAAATGTTTGATATGGTTTATTTTCTACGGAGAATAACAAAAACTACACATGTAAAATAAATTTTAAAATATATCTATATATTTGTTCTAGAGTATGTATTTACTTACTTAAAGTACTATGAAAAAGCATAAATGTAACCTAAGGATAAGTAGACGAGGAACAAATAATAAAATGGCACAATAGACTTGTCTACCAACTTGAATACGATCTGTATACATACGTACATACAGACATATTTTACAGAATACCATATAATATACAACAATCAGTCTGTCTATATCATTTGGAAATGTATGAGGAAATCATGAATGTGTATTCAAAATCGTGTTAGGTCACTATGGAATTATATTAAGAAATCCATATAAAAACTGCTTCAAAAAATTGTACACAGTAAAACAACTTTTATGTATATGTAAAGAGCCATATTAGCGCATGTGTCTGTAGTCTCAACTTTCACCAAAATTGAGTTTCAAAATCTCGATTTTCTGTTTACATCAAGTATATAGCAAAATTTAAGACGTAAAAATATCAGAACAACAGACATATTACGCCGACAAAATATTAATAATGGTCTGGACATGTGTTGTGGATGAGAGACGCTCAATGGACACTGAAATTCACATTATGGATGCCTTATAGCAACACATGATTCAGAAGTCTCAATCAGAGACAATGACGTGTTGAAATCGAAGTTTTTTCCTGCGAACAATAGCCAAGGATAGCAACGCCCAAAACAAAGTGAAACCTGGTGTCCCCCTGTGCCTAGCCAGTGGACTGATTGGATTCCATCATTGTATAGTGTGTTTAAAAAATTTAATTATATTTAAATTAAAAATTTTAATTAAAATAGCGAACCGCTGGAAGAATCACATGAGAAGATAATATAATGGCAGCAGTGAGCAAGAGATTAAAACTGTCATACGCCAAAAACTAGAAGCCCAGGGTAAGAATATCTGGACATTCTCGTACACCACAATGCCAAAAAGTAATAGAGGAGTAATTCCGCAAGTACATATTGAAGTACTAAAGAACATTTTATTGCCACGGAAGCACGCAACACAAATTGCAATTACCAAGAAACAAAATACCATATACACATGGCGTTGTTTACCTGGCCTTCAAAGTTTACATTTCCATAATACTTAAGAAGAGGAAACAATTTACCACTGGCAAAATCGCAAAAATTTATATTAGGAAAAATATTAGGAACTATATAAGGAAATTTGAAAACATTAGACCTAGTGCTGTGTACCTCCGGGGTACTGATATAATAAAGCAAAATTAATAATATTAATTATTAGACGGGTCACGAGTATTTGGAAAAATAAAATAAACACAATTAAACAATTATCAATATGCGACGTCTTGAGATTATTGAGACTTTTTCAAGCATCTAAAAAATAAATCCTTGATAAACATATACAAAATTAATTAGAATTAAAACCCAAATCAATTAAAATACGTTTAAGATAAAATTAAAATAAATAGTTAAAATAAAAATCACATACAAAAAAAGGTCATTGTTAATCATCGAATTTATCAATATTTCTCAAACTGTTTTTGTGCACCAAACTTAGTTCTTGAGTATCTGATCTCAAATCGTATGTATAATTAATGATCTTTATGAACATCATTTCACTAAGATTGCTCTTGACGTAATTCGATTCGTAATCCAAAATTGAAACATCGTCAAATAAAAAAATGTATGTAATAAAAATAATGTAATAATGATAATAAACTCGAGTCGAATCCTTGCATATTGATAATTGTTTAATTGTTTTAATTTAAATATACATATTCATCCAAATACCCGCAAACCGTCTAATCATACTCGTTTAACTGTGGATGTGTACATAATGTCTAATAATATTAATATTTGATTAAAGAGATTTAACTGTAGTAATCTGAATGCAATAACTATATGAAATGTCTGATGTGTATAGTATGTGTGGTTGTGATGGTCGCAGAATCACATATAGAACTTTCTGAATTAGTGGTAGCGAACATTGAGGTATGTATACGTATAGTATTATTTGATGGAATTTCCAGTATTTGTTGCTGAAATTTAAGTGTGAGAAACGGGTGTTTGTGTGTGGTGTAGTATAATTGTGATATAGAGGCTAAAGAGTAAAATTATTTTCTGGAGAAGGCATATATACAGGATGAATTTCTCTCTGTTCTACATGAATTTTCACCTTCTTAAGTTATTCTTGCATTGAGCAATTAACAAATTCACGGCATAATTAAACTCATTGTTATGTTATTAAGAGAACAGTTAAAACCACTTGATTAATAATTAGTTTTTATTGTGACGCCTGTGGACACAAACACTCTCACACACACACACACACTCGCGCACACACACACACATACTGCTCTCATTCTGACTGCTAAAAAGAGCATACCACTTGCTGTCTGTATGCAACCGCAAAAAGTAAGTCGGTTTAACAGCTGAAACTTTTAGGAACAAATAATATCAGTGTTGATTTAAAAAATGTTTGTATAAACTAAAATCGTGCCAAATTCATTAGATAGATTTTAATTTAGAAGGAACACATATTTTTTGTTATTAAAATTTTCTCTATCAATAACCTTTAAAAACATGCTATTTTGAGATAAAAAAAGATCCCTACATGCATATGAAACCAGTCGTCACAATGTAGACAATGTAAAATATTTTATCAAACCCGAAACTTTACTAGTTTTATGTTTTAGCGAATTTCCTGAAAGGAAATAGAGCTATTGGTCCCGTACCGACTTCAAAATTTTGCAAAAATTTCTTCAAATGTCCATCGATCCTACCTAGTAAATGTCTAAAATCACCATCTGTAAAATTTATATATATATATATATATATATATATATATATATATATATATATATATATATGTATATATATATATATATCTATGGACATATATATTATTGATAAACCTGTAAACATCGTTATATTCTTGATTTAGTTATTTTTGGTTGTTGATAAAGTAATGGTTTCGGAACTATTACAATAAGTAATAATATAATAAGTAATATTACAATAACTTTAATTTCATATCTAAATAACAGAAAAAAGTTCCAATTGCCGTTGTAGAACATTTTCCTTAAAAAGTTTAAATTTACGTTAAACTTACATTAGGGCAAAACTATGCCCAAAATTGTTTCCTTGTACAAAAATTATTATAAAAAAAACTTCACCCTGTGAGACTTCTATTCAATGCTATTATTATTCACAACTACACCCACAACCGCCAATATATAATACGACGTAAGAGAGAAGTACATTGAGCACTCCCATAGTGAGTAAACCACTACCATAAACAACGACAATAACGACATCTATTGTACGCAAGACAATGGTCCTTGTTGCAGACGCCATGCAATTATATAGTACTTGAGGCTATACTATTAGAAGCAAGCCGTCATTCGTTCAGTCCAAATCCGTTCTTATTTAACTACGATCTTCGCTCATTTTTCCACAACTGTTGTTAACATTACTTTCTACCTCCCTAGTTCCTCATCATCAGAAAACATATACTTTCATATCGTTGTGTTTTATTTCATTTGATTCTACTTTGTTAGTAGAATATGTTGAGGAAGATGATTGTATAACCTGAGTAAAAAAAAAATTCGTTATGCAGGAGCTGCTTCAACTTAGCAAATTTCCTTAGAATACATAAATCACTTTCTAGCGGTCACAATTTTAGTCTGATCAAAATGAAATGTCGTCTATGATTTTAGTATTTGCAAGGCTAATTTTATTTAGAAATGACATACAAAGAAAAAAACACAAAATATAAAATATCTCTCTTAATATTAGAACATCAAAAAATGCGTAAGAAATAAAGTTGTAGAAAATCATGTTTGCTACAATTCATCACCTCATCATTTTTGCTCAAACTCTAATGTGTGCAGAGATAGTGAGGAATTTAATTTTCAATCTTAAATCGTCAATATTTCTGTAAATATTAGTGTAACAGAAAAAATGATAAGAAACAGAATTACAGTAAAACTTAGTACCTGTGACCGCTAGAGTGATTACAGACACACACACATATATATATATATATATATATATATATATATATATATATATATATATATACATATATATATATATATATATATATATATATATTGACATCTACTAGATAGGATCGATGGACAATAGCTCTATTTCCTTTCAGGAAATTCGCTAATACAAAAGCACCAGGAATTTAACTCCAAAAATGGTGGTGTATTGCAAGTATGAGGTTTTGCTGACCATAGCAATGTTGAATCTGACGACGTCTTGACTAGCGTTGTGTTTTATATGACAATACACTTAAGTAGTACCAGTCCAAGTGGCTGAGCGGTCTAAGGCGTTATGTCGTATGAAACTGGGAGTTTTTCAATTATTAAGAAAAATAAAAAAAGGGGGCGGTTAATTGACTAAACTGTCAGCATATGGACAAGAACGGAGTATCCGGCAGTTTGAGAAGATTTTCTGCAGTTTCCTTCACGAACTCCAGATGAATATCGGCATAGTTCCTACCATTGTCGGCTGCAGACGCATATCCTCCCAATTCCTAGTCTATACACAAAAATTCCTTCCACTCCACTCGCACCCTCACATCCTCAGGCATCACAATGGACCATATGGTCGAAGTGTAGTCCGTCCAGGGCAGCCTCTAAAATCGATCTATCAATCTATACACTTAAGTATGCCATCAAGTGTGTAGTAGAGTTTTTCCGGGTCGATATAAAACATGCAGTGGCTTTTGATATCCATTCTAAGATTTGACAAACCAATGAAACAACATATAACATTTCCTTGAACAGTTCCTATTTTATTTCGTAACTCTCATTTATTTTTTTCATACTAATTAAGCTGGTTTCTAATTGGAAATAATGATGCTAATAAACTTTAAAACGAAATATAGGTTTTGTTGTAATTTAAGCCTCAACCACTGACCAGATAAATGTAAATCCACAGCGTACTCTATTTACCCACAATTGTTAAAATGATATTATATCTATTATATAATACATATGGTAAATGTTGATTCAATCAAAAAATACCCCCAAAGGTTATTTTATTCAAACAAACAATTGTTCATTATTCACAGTTTTATTTAACTCTTATATTGAAAATTATTTAACAAAAAAAAAACTTAATCTAAATCTATAATATAACAACGCTGAAGAGTTTTTTTGTCTGTTTGTTTTTTGTTTGAACGCGATAATCTCTAAGACTGCTAGTCCGTTTTGAAAAATTCTTTTTGTGTTTGATAGCCACATTCATGAAGAAGGCTATAGGCTATCTAGCATTACGCTACAATTCTTAGTTAGCCATAAATATTGATATTTGTAAAGTAAGTCGGAAGGAAAAATATATTCAATAAATATAGATATCCATAGATCGCTGGTTCAAATCCGGGTGGAAGGAGACTTTTTATTTAATAATTTATTTTTTCAAATTTATTTTTAATTAATTTATTTTAACAAGACTAGCTGCTATTAGAAGAATAAGCGTGATTATTATTATTATGATTATTTTCAATTCATATACTTATTTAGCTTTCATATAAATGCGGACGAAGTCGCGGGAAACAGGATCAAGTTAACGATTACGGATGTTTCTTGGTGACTGAAGATTTAAGAAACACTTTGATGAAACACCATAACATTATATGAATAAGAAGAAAACGAATGGAGCTGCCGCCAACTTTTTAACGGAAAAAACTATATAACAATGATTTATTACGTAAATGAAAAAAAAATTATCAAAATTAATAAACATAATTAAGTTAACTTTCATTTAAAAAAAAAGTATGTTGGAATGAGTGACAATAATTGAAAAGAATGGGTAGACCGATTTTGAGAAACTTTGCAAAACTGAAAATCATTATTAGTTCCATTAGCAACAGTTTCGATGGACTTATTTATTATAAAAGCTTATTTTTGTATGCTCTAGTAAGACGAAACTTAATTTAGAAATATACGTTTTGGGGATATATTGGTCACAGACTTATTTCCAAAAAGGGCTATTTAAAGCATTGCGGGACTCCAAAATGTAGCAATTCGATCACATTATTAATTTACCTCGTTAAATATAATCACTTTTTGTAAAATAAAATACATGGAGCAAACTTGCATGGGCTCTGTTATATTTTTTCAATTTTAAAACACGCTCCTAAATTCTCCTACAGCTTACTTTTCCAAATTCAACAAAATGATTTTGGATTTTCGCGAAAACATTTTTAAACTTTTGGAAATGTTAACGAACATCTGAGTTATCTATACGATTTACTGTTACATTAATAAACGGTTATTACAACATTTTACTAGACGCTTTTCTTGGAGAAAACCTGGAAGAAAGCCAAAACTCCGTACTCTAACTTATAGCTAACTTATAGCTAATGCGAGGTAATTCGTTTTTATTTTGACCACCATTCAGCGCAGTTTTCTACTGGCACATACCAATATTACATTCTATTTGAAATGTATAGAGATACCAGCCAAGTAGCCGAGTCGTGTAAGGCGTTATGTCTACTTGCAGACTGGAAGGTTATGGGTTTGAATCCTGACATCGGCAGTTTGTCAATTATTTAAAAAAAAACAAGAAGCGGTTAATTGACTAAACTGTTGGCGTATGGACAAGAACGAAGTAGCCGGCTATGCTTGTGAAGGTTGTCTGCAGTTTCCTTCACAAACTCCAGATGAATATCGGCATAGTTCCTATCAGAGTCGGCTGCAGCCGCACATCCTACCAGTTCCTAGTCTACATCCAAAAATTCCTTCCACTCCACTCACATTCTCACATCCATAGGCATCACAATGGACCTTATGGTCGAAGTGTAGCCCGTTCAGGACAGCCGCCACAACCAATCTAATGTGTAGAGATGATAGCGGTAAAAACGAATAACAAAACACGTATAACAAACTCGAATCGTTGACGGCGATTAGTATTCGATTTGAGACATACTTTGAGACTACAGGAATATGAACATATACAAGAGTGTATCAAGTTTGGTCCCGGCTTTGTAACGCTTGAAATCATGAAATGCCCTTCTTCATTAAATGCCCTAATTCGTCCATTTCCGCATATCCGCCCGTATGCGTGTCTGTGGACACGATAACTAAAAAACGAAAAGAGATGGCGAGCTGAAATTTAGTGTGTGTGTATAGCGCTAAAAAGTAAGATCAGGTTCGTGAATGGGCAAAATCGGACCATGTTTGGGCAAAATGGGCACAACAGCCTATATTTGAAACTGTAAGAGATAGAACAAAAATTTAAAAAAAATTTCTTTTTTAAAAATAAACAACTTTTGATAAACAGCATGGATTCAAACAATGCATTTGTATCAAGTGAAGCATGAAGAGTTTCATGCCGATGGTGTCTAAAATAAACTCCTCATAACTTAATACAATGCTGCAACTGCATTCATATTCAGAGAACGGATGAAGTAGTTTTAATATGTTAATTTTGTAAATAACTTTTATCTTCCGGTATTTTTGATCCTTTTTAAAATAAAATTTGTCCGCGGACTGAGACAACCCATTGTCTTGAAATAGTTTGGACTAGATTTGTATTACTCTTGAGTGAACCTTACATTTATAGTAAAGTTAAATATTTTTACTATTTTTATATTATCAACTTATACATTTTTCTATACAATTTATTCCTTATTTAACTTTAACGTTACGTATATACAAAATAATACAACTATAGGTACTATATTATTTATTATTATGCATTACTTTGTATATACTTTTTGTTGTTCAGTCTCATTATTTGTTGTTAACATTTTTCGTTATATTTTTCCATTGTGAAAACTAATACTAGTATTGCTAACCTAAAACACATAAAATATGTGTATAAAAATTTAAATATGTATATTGTTGAAAATATTAGATAATAAAAGGAGAGCTTACATAATTTCATCACATATCAAATTATTTTACTATAAATTATTCATGCATGTAAATGATTTGTTTCATTTGACAACAAATGTAAATTTTAGTCGCTATAAACATTTAAAATGTCAGCTTTTATGTATCAAGAGTAAGTTCTCTTTACTTGTATGTTTGATTAAATAAATACGTAATTACTTACGTAATGGACTACCATCAATGAAAATCAATTTGTATTTGCGTACAACAAACTAATTTTGCAAATAAAATGTTTTTTCCCAAAAAAAAACAAACACCAGAAATACTGAATATATCATATTGATTGAAACTGTATGTATGGCAATTGGGAAGTCACGATCTATTGATTATATTGTCCTTTTTTTCAACACCGAAATAAAACCATAATTTCTTATTATAGGTAAGATAAATTACTTACCTATGCATAAATCAAAGTTCTGCCAAAGCCTTTGTTGGCTAAAGTACAATTGATCACAAACTCTTATTAAACTTAGTTTTTTGCTAGTAATTATTTTTTAAGCGATTGAAGTTCTTTTTATCTAATCCGATATGCATTTTTTTGCGACCAAGTATGGTGGAAGCGATGGGAAGAGATATGATTATATATTTTTAACATGTTTCCTTTTAACCGACTTGAAAACAAAACGAAGGATTGATTTAGGAACTCCGAAAAACTTACTTTATTTCCAAGAATTTGCACACAAAAAAATAAGTTGTTGTATAAGTATGGCGTTATAAATATTCATTTTATTTGTTTTGATTCTCAAATTAATTGATAATAGTTCTTGATAATATTGATAATAATTGATAATTGATAATAAACTGTGAATATATATAATGGATAAGCTTTTATAATCGATTGTCTTTTTTTCTAACAAAATTTAGGAGCATAATGCAAGTAGATTGTGAAAATTTAAATTCATTTTTAACGAACGCCAATTTAGCTAAACTTGTTGACAATAATTGTACCATACCATACGCGTCATTACTTTAAAATCCTATACTTTTTAGTCATATTATTAAAAACTTTTTTTTACCAAAAATAGACGATCAAGCTAATTTTCTTTTTTAACAGAATTCAATTATTGGCGTTGTCAAATTTTAATATTTTAGCTGTAATATCTAATCAACGAAGCTTTTGTGGGAAAAATAACCCGAATAAATGTTCAGGAGAAGGTGACATCATATTTGTGTTTTGTATAAGAATACTCCAGTTTACAAAATTCATTTCTGAAAAGACGGTAAATTTATAATTTGGGTATATAATCATGCCTTGGGTCAAAGTCACATTCACTGGTTTACCGGTCGTGTGACGCTTGAACTAGAAGCATGTTTGTATGGAGTAACTTGAATATTATAGTTATTAACATCAAAAATGTTTTGATGATATATTGACTTTTTTCGTGATCTCGACCTTCAAGGTCATTCACGAAAGTCAGCTCACGTTTTTCTAATGGAAACCTGTTGTTTTAATTGATATTAATGATTTAAATTGAATTACTAAGAATAATTAGGAAATTATTTCAGCAAAACTTCCGTGCTTTATGCCCGGAATACACGAGGCTAGTTTTTCAAGCTAGGATAGCAGCCAGTGTTAGTAAGCTAGAAAGCTAGTAATTTTAGGTTCGTGTAGACAGAACTGTCTTCGTTTTTAAGCTAGCAAGCTAGTGAAGAAGCTAGTAAGCTAGCTTGAGAAGCCAGGAAAGTTGAGTAGGACGGCATCCTACTTTTTCAGCTACTAGTAAGCTAGTAGCACCCCCACCACTTAATTTACTCTCTTGACTTTGCTTACTATCTTCGTGCGGACGGTAAAGCTAGTACATGATACGCTAGTGTACAGTGGTCACGCGTTTTTTTTTACAAATTACTCATACACAGACTCGCGATAGTAATGATACTGACTTAAAATTTCCTAGTATCATGTAAATCATTCTAGCTTGTGCTAGGATAGAAAGCTAGAAAGGTAGCTGGGAATACTTAGCTTGCTATCCTAGCTTGAAAAACTAGCCTCGTGTATTCCGGGCATTAGTGACTGTTTTTTCCATGACAGGTATGCTTTGAAGTTATAAAATATCAAGATATAGACAACAATAACCAATTAAAAGGATGAATGAGTGTAACTATTTTAAATACCATTGAAAATCATAAATGAAGGAAAATAATAATCACAGTCAATGTATAAAACAGAATGCCTCTATTAAAGATTACATTATTTACTTTTAACCCTAATTCAAATCTATAGATAGTACAACATATTTTCTCAATTCTGCACGAAGCATAAACATACCAATGGTAAACAACACACATTGTGTAATAATACGTGTAACAGAAACCATAAAAAATAAATTCAAAATAACCAACAAACAATGTGTAATTTGTTATTTAGAAAACGATTCTCGAGTGTATAATAATTCTTTCAGTTAATCGGTAAAAAAACAAGAATGTATTGGATGGATATGGTATGTACATTATAGAATTACAAAAACCCCATCTGATGTAAAACTTTCTTTTTGGTTGTGAAATATAACAACAATGAATGGTGTTTTGTACATTATAACCAACTAAAAAAGGAACCTCAGTTGTTGACTGAAAAAAACAATGCGTATGTTTTGTGTTTGGGTTAACTATTTATTCATAAGCTTTTTAAGTAGTTTTTAAAGTATCATATTATTCCACGCACACATACACACAAAATAACACTATATTTATATATGTACAGAATGATACGAGGAAAGGACTACCGAGCAAAACGTAACAGAGTTCATGTCGATAAAATAGTGCCGGATTTTCACATTAACTAACATTTTTTTTTAATCAAAACCATATGAAAGAAAAATATATTTGCGCCCGCTACCAGATCATATACGCTATTAAAATATTTTTGGCGGGCGACCTCTGCACGGTCTCTTGTTTTTTATTTTAAGTTATGGTTCTGTCAAAACTCGTAAACATAAGGATATACATGTAAAAAGTCAACTTTAATTTTAACTATAAAGAAATAATTACATACAATGCCAGTGAAAAAATTGATGAGCAGCTTCAAAAAGTATTTCTATTTCTAAGGTACAAAATTATGTACTACTTTTCATGTTTCTAATGTCTATGAAGAAATTGATGTCAATGATTCTCGGCGAATTTTTGGTACAGTATACACACTACTAGCGTATACACACTTCTACAATCATAATGTCACAATTAATTTGAAATGTTCACATAAAACTATTGTTATAATTAATAACATTGTTAATTACAACAAATTACAACAATAACTTCGTGACAAATGTTTTTGTGGCAAAGGTGTTACTCTTAATACTGTACCAAAAATTTTCCGAGAATCATTGACATCAATCTTTTCGTAGACATTAGAAACATGAAAACTAGTACATAGTTTTTTACTTTTTTCTAATTATAGAAGCTGCTCATCAATTTTATTCCTAAAAACATGGGATACCGTATCCTTTGACAACTTAAGATAAACAGAAGTTGTGAGTATAATGTAAGACAACATTGAAAACTTTTAGTATAGCTAACATATGACTTGTGAAGTGGAATTTATAATTATAATCAAAAAAATTGTTTTTCTGTTCCTTGTTGTGTGGTTGCTGAAATTTGTAAAATTTTTTAGCATTAATACTATTTTTGAGCATTTTTTTTAAACTACAATTTCTGGTTATCATAAAATTTATTTTTATATCAACAGAACATTTTGACTGAACTTTCTTTATTATTTAAATAATAAACTGTCAAATTTTTAACTACCTAAAATTAAATTTAATTATCTTCTTTATAATCTTAATCATTTTAATGGCGAATTTTAGATACAATATGTCGACCAATATTTCGAATTTATATTAAAAGGTTCAAGGACGTTGTAAGAGCTCGAAGCTTTCGAGAAAAACTTTTCGATCAAATAGGTTGAACATATGTGAGATTTTAAGGTTCGAGAATTGTTTAGTGACCAGATCGGAATGTATAAAATCTAATAGTGTCTGTATTAAGGCTTTGAGATTGATGTGGAAAATAAAATATTATGTAAAAGAGTGTTTGCAGTTGTTTTGTTAATATCTGTCTTTACATTTCTTTTATCGAATAAGTGTTTTCAATTAATTTTTCCTACAGAAAGTTTTGACACCAGATCTAATTGATGAGTGATGATTTTTTGTTTGTAACACTCTGTATGTACCATAAGCCTATACCATAGAGTTTAATTGAAGTTGTTTTATTGTCAATCGTTTCATTGAATGGAACAATAAAAATACGAATCTATTTCACATCATACCCACTCAAGTTTAATTTCATTAAACGTTTTAATTAATTTCCATTTCATTAGAATTTAATATACGGAAATGAGAATTTTAACGTTTAAAGAACATTGCTTTGTTGTACTTGGTAACAATGACATGTAATTTCTTTTTGTGTAATTTGCATAATATAAATTTGGAAGTACCTATTGTCGAAAAAAAAAGTATATTTAATATTAATCATGAGCTAATATCAAACCAAGTAGACGTTAGTTCACATTCCCGCATTAGATAATATGAAATAAAAAATTAAATAATGGATTTTAATCGTTTGATACCAAAATACATGTTGGTTTTTCTCCCAGTGGACGAAAGTTTTACTACAAAAATATACTTTCATGTTGCTAGGAGACAGACACTCAAGTTGCTAGATGCGCAGTGCCTTACAGCTTACTCCAAGACAGATATTTGAGCAAAAGACAATGTAACAAAGGTAACAAAGGATAAGTCTATATAAGACCAGGTAAATTTACAAAATTTGATTCTTGCATACCATTTAGCGCTGCAGAGTGTCAAGAAATCCAGAGAATTTCAGCTACGAAAAACGAGAATACACGTCAGAATTCCTTACAGGTAAATGTGGTTGCAACGAACACTTGCACAGACTTGCAAAAAATCAACTTTAGAGGATATCGGGAAGTACGGTAGAATTTTGATTATCATCACCATGAATTTGTGGCGTGTTGATGTTTTTTCGATTTTTGAATTATTTATTCCTTCACGATAAGCTTAAAAAGGTAATGTTATAATTTCGTTACCTTACTATATTCGAAAGCTTAGCACTGTAGCTCTTTTAGTTCAAAAGATACAAGGGGGTAGATCATTTTAGATCTAATATTTCGTTATTATATAATCTGCCTAAAATGAACATGCCACCCGCCTCTAAAAACTTAGCCTGCTCACTACGTCTATAGTCCACTATGATAGGTAAATACAGAATAGAATTATTATTATTTTTTTTTACAAATAAGCTTTTATTTTATGAACTTATAAGTAGAAAACATGTTTCCCGAATCACTAATATTTGACAAAATACAAAAGCAAGATATTTTTAATGTTAGCCTAAGCTTTAAGAGCACCCAAAATTTGTTTATAGTCACATATATATGAGAAGTGGAGAAAATTTTTTTTCTAAACTTCAATTCAATAAATAAAAGAAAGTTTAAAAAAAAATGTTAAAATTTATTATTTTAATTTTAAGACAATTCAATTTCTCATCGCTTCCACGACTCCAAATAATTATCAACTCTTATATCAAATTTATATTTCTGGGAATATTTTCGATTTCCAACTAGAACGATTACATTTCAAATTTTGCCCCTATTCCTAGAACATTTGTTTGTAATTTTTAGAAATACGTAATTCGACTACAATGTAGTCATCATCAGTATGAATTAGCTAATTTTAACTATCTCTGAGATATGGATTCAGAGATATGTTGCTTGTTGCAATCAAATGTTCTAGGTATAGGAGCAAAATTTGAAATGTAATTTCAAAAAACCTAGAGTTCTCTTTGATTATTTTAATAATCTTTATAAATAGAACGATATTAAATATACCGTTCAATGTAATATACCATTTTCAAAACTTTCAAAGCTCCAGCTTAAGTGTCGAAATTTTTATTGTAATATTTAACCTAAACATACACACTAACAAGGCAAATGAATTAAAGCTTGTAAAAATACTTATATCCATACATAAAGTATCAAATGTATCCACATTTTATAATCAATAATTTGTATTCACTAAATTAGTATTGACAACAATCCGGACGAAAATAGAAACTCAATTATTATATGTGTAGGTAACGAGAATGTGAGTAATTGATGTATAATCTGGGTCAAAAAAATATGTCAAAAAAGCTTTGTAATTCAATTTTATAACTTGCATGGTAGATATTTATGAAGTAAATTTTTTTATTTGACACTAAAAATAAATCAGTGTGTAATAACACAATGCTTTGTTTTATTTTTTAGATAAAAGTGTCAACGTAATTTGAAAATATTACATTACAACATGTATCAACTGTATTTTTACACGTGTATGCATATATAGTACACATTGTTATGGTATTATGAGCGTTAAAAGTAGCGCTCATTTTTTAAAATTTTATAATTGATTTGTACCTTATTGATTCCTTTTTCGGTAAAATGCTTCAGATAAAAGTTTCTAATTCATAATATACTAACAAATTTTGTTTGAAACATTTTCCCAAAAACCGAAGGAATAAGATTCAAATCAACTACAAATTCTTATCTAAATATACAGGGTATTCTGAAATTCATTCAAGAAAACTATACCACGGTGTAGAGCTGAAAAAACAAAAAACAAAAAAGTTTTATAAAGTTTTTCGATTTGACGCTTATTTTTAAAGATATGAATTAAACAATGATATATTCAACCAACCACAGAGCGCATACTGTAAGGAGACGGGATCGCTTATCATCTGCAGCCTTTAAAAGGTAAAGCGCCACCCTCTACTTCTGAGACCACGCCTCTTTACACTATGCGCTCTGCGTGATTGGTTAAATTTTTCAATGTTTACTTAATTGTATTTAATTGATATCTTAAAAAATAAACGTCAAATCGAAAAACTTTATAAAACTTTTTTGTTTGTTTTTTTGCAGTTCTACACCGTGGTATAATTTTCTTGAATGAATTTCAGAACACTCTGTATACTCGTTACTGTTTATAATTTAGTAATGATTCTGAAAATATAAGCGAGCGTTAATTCAAAAATTTGTTAATTTATGTTTTACTAGCTGGAAAAACCGAACATAGGAAATTTATTTCAAAAAATTATTTTTTCTAAATATTTACTTTTCAAAACTTTATTTATTTACTTTATTTATAACTTATTTACTTTCAATTTTTCTTTATTTTAAATTTATTGACACATAATTTATTTCCAAACAAATTTTGTTAATGCAGGCATTTCCATAGAAACTATAAACTATTTTAGAGATCAAGCCTTCCGAAAAGTTTATCGCCATAAAAAAAACTTATTGAACTTCTCATAATTTTTCTTATATGATTGGATTTATGTATGATTGTTTTCCTTGGGTTGTAAGAAAAAGTTACCTTTTAAAATTCGGACAAACACGCACTTTAAAAAAAAGCAAATCAATTTCAACTACCATGAACACGAAGCTGGACTACAGAAGCAATAACTATATACTATATAGAGTATGTTGGAATGTTGAAAAAATGCTCTCAAAATTATTCAAAGGACACTCTTAATACTTAACATACTCAATACTTTTAATAATCTTTTCTATAAACAGGGACTCTTAAATTGAAAAAAAACCAAGCATTTTAAGGATGTTCATTTGCTACGCTAGAGTAAAATAAGTACTATCTTTAATAAAATTTATTTAGGATTTTAAAAAAGTTGCAAAGTATATCAATAATCTTACAACGATTTAAAAGGTTTTTTTATTTGTCCTAAATATTTTTAAAGTATTTATTGTAAAGTATCAGTAAAATAGAAATGATTTGACTTTATTTGACAGTTTTAAAGATGCTCACGTGTATATGTATACATGTATGTGTAATTTGTGCATATGTGTATATCGCCAGTTTTCAAAATATGGTGGCAAAAACAAACTTAACAAAACAGTTTTATTTTTATTAAATAATTAAATCAAACGTTTGTCAACACCATTTTTTTAATGCAAATATATAAACTGCATATTTTCCAGAATATAATATAATATTTATAAAAATTATTTATTATGGGTCTACTTTAAAAAAATTCTGTTCTCCTTAAGACGCTGTGTTAAAAGTTTGATTTTTAATCGATAATTACTCTTTGAAAAGATCATCAACAGGTTTTAAATTTTTGAGGGAGGATAACTACCTAATTCAGCTATTCAATTCACTAAAAAAAAATTTTGTATCTACTATCGCGCCTCATGCATGAACATCCTTTTTACAAGAGATGCCATAGGTAGTACCGTATTGCAACAATATAATCGGGAAACAGCTGTTATTAGGCATCATTATCATTACATATAAATAAAAATATTATTGAAAGTATTGTCTATCGCTATTAATAACTTTTTTTCATCTTTCGGGCAGAAGACGAATATCACGTAGGAATATACGTAGGAAGAACACCTCGTCGCCTCGGATGCAATCCACGAATCGACCCAATTAGGTTATCTTCATAGGAAGTAAACTTCTGCTCTGATAGGCTATGAGCTATCGATCGAAACAAGTGGTAATCGGAAGGAGCAACATCTATATATATATATATATATATATATATATATATATATATATATATATATATATATATATATATATATATATATATATATATATATATATATATATCTGATTGTGATTCATAATTATTTCAATTTGTTCAACTGAATTAAGCACAATCTATCTGATTGATAGGCAGAAAAAAATCTGGTATCCTACATTTTTTTTCTATCAAATATTCGAGCCTATGAATGTGTCATCAACCATCGTTACAAAAATGGCTTCGCCATTTGTAAATATTACATTGTATACGTTTTAAACATATTTTTTATACAGAAGTATATCAGAAATATAAAAAGTTTGAAATTCCTTCATTAAAAAGTACTATAGAGTTTTGGTTTGGTAAGGCGTGTAAGAGGTAAGGTAAGCTCAACTAGTGACATCCAGTTAGAAATAATAGTGATTAAAATAAAGTTTGAACGTAATTTAGAACAAGAGATAGTTTATAAATTTACATGAAATGTCGTATATATTTTAGAAATAATTCCTATAATATAAGTATAGGTTTCATGTTAGTTTCAGAAGCATGCTCTTGCCTTGTGTAAGGAATCGTGCCTTTATCGTTCGTGTATGTTGCTATATAGTAAGAATACAATGTGATCAATTAAACTTTAAATTATGTATAAAAGTTTAATGTTTTGTATATTGGTGTTCGTTATTTATTATAATAAATTAAACTGTTTTTGAATACTTTATGCGATAGTTTTTCGAATGTAGGTAACTACAATGTGCTCAAGGTATAATGAACAGCTTGGTGGAAGGGGAAGGCTTTTGATTATTTTTTTTTGTATATTGATATAACACCGATTTCCATAAAAGTTTTATTTAGTTTAAATGAAATTTAAACGTTCTCTTTCTATGATACAAAAACTTTTTTATTCTTATCTCTTTTCTTTATAATTATTCGTAAGCAGATTATTAAAGATATTTCAAGGTTTTTAATAGGGTTCAAACAATAACTAATCTACATACGATACGAAAGTACTTTTTCTTCAAAGCTCAAATTTTTCAACCTTCTATACCGTTCCAGATTTTTGTGTCTGTGTTAACCTTTTATGCCGTATTCATTGTAGAATAAGATAGTTATAAACACATTTGTTCTGTTTAAGTCTATTACATTGTGGAGTATTCATTTTCTTACGTCGATCAGTGATTGGTTGAAAGGTTAGAAAAGAAGTAATATTTGTTTGTATTAGAAATATATCTATCCCGCATCATACCTCTGTGGGTGAACAAAATCATACAGATACGTTTCTATCCACTTAAAGCTATAAATATACATGAAATTATTAGTAGAACTCAGATCGAGGTTAAAAATGTGATATAACGACCATAATATCTTAGTTTATATAAAAATGTTTCTGCCTCCTCATTTTGTTAAAACTTCATCTTTAACTGTATATTTTTGCTAGGAAACTTAAAGCATGCAATAAATCTTAAATTGCAGCAAAAATCAGAATAATGCAATTTGAATCATTTACACCCAACATTTGAGCAAAATAAATTATTCCTAGATTTTTTTCTCTTTATAATTTTCTCTTTGTCAAAAAATATGTCAAAAGTAAGTTTCACTTGCTCAATGTTGATAAATTGTGTAGTGTTTCTTGATTAATTATTAGTAGTACGTATTCCTATAGTTTCGAATATTTTTTTAAATAGGCACAACGAAATACCCTATCGTTTTCTGTATTTGTGTACAGTATAAAAATTAAGAAATGTCAAATAAAATTTAAATAATTAAATAATGGTAATAAGGATTTTTTTCGAGCAAATATTGTATTAGGTTGTAGCGACTGTCCAGGATGAGGTACACATAGACCATAAGAAGATCCACTAGGGTACCGAAAAAGTCTGATGCTCTAAACCATTTGGAGCTGTTCGATTACAGCAATAGGGATTCGACGGCAGTAAACTTTAGCTCAGAGAGGCTGCCAAAGATGTGAATCTTTTCATAACAGCTGGGAAGTGATTGAGTATGTAAATCATCGTCAATTCCTCCTTCTCACTGTGGTATCGCCAGCAATATTCGGGACATCTGTAGCCCAGCCTGTATCCTGCCATATATGATCTTTGTAGAGAGATAATGTTTTCGGAACTCTTTGCGTTGTACTCTGACTTGATTTACTTGATAGTTCACAACCCTGCTTAGCCTCTAATTTGGATCCGTCGTTATACAACAACGACTCTTCCGAATTATCACCCCATTCTGGCTTGGACGAAATTTATTCGGAAAGTTGGGAAAGGGTAAAACGTAGTTGGCATTGTAAGGAAATGTGTACTTCCATAGGATTTGGACAAGTCCATAGTGCGTCTTAGGTCATAGTGAATTTAGCCTCAGTGCTACGCTGGCCAAGCATTTCTCTTTATAGAGATAAATTGGCAGTAGGTGCAAAAAAACTGGTTTAAAATAATAAATTAAAAAAGAACATATGGTTTGAAAACAAATGGGCAAATTTTAAAC
The DNA here is from genome assembly GCA_963920215.1 of Nineta flava. NCBI lineage: Eukaryota > Metazoa > Arthropoda > Insecta > Neuroptera > Chrysopidae > Nineta > Nineta flava. Next base: position 25,326,320 of record OY986045.1, read on the forward strand.
TTTAACAGTGTGTTAAACGCACGCCTTTACTGGTTGCTTTCATAACTTTTTATCTTAGTTGTATTATCTAAAATTGTAAATTATATAGTACCATAATTTTGAGACAACAACACGAAAGAATACGAATATTTAAACTAATATCGTTCGTTACCTTATTTTATACATGACTTATTCATGTAAGCAGTGATACATGTTACCATGTAATATTGTTCTATTTACTGTAAATTGAAGATTATTGGTAAAGAACATAAAGAACAAGTGTGACAGGCAAGGAGTAACGAATAGTATTTGGAAAACTCGTTTATAAACTTTAAAATGGATTTTGAACAGAACTGTGTATGTTGCATATAATAATAATAGTATGCAAATAAATATTTTATTATAAACAGAAATGCTATACGGAATACCGAGTGTTCCGTACAAAGCATATCGGTATAAATAATAATAAGTGTGTTACCTAACCCAAAAAATAAAGCTGCAATTCGGAACCCAACAGGTATCTATATAATCTATATAAATATACACATATGTATATATATATTTATATATATAGTAGTAATATTTAATGTTTTGAATAATATTCATACAATATTTAACAAACATATAGTATTTTGGCATACATTTAGCCAAACATACCTTACAGATTCAGAAAAATTTTAATATTTTAACAAGATTATAAAATTATTATTCATATATTTCTTTGTGTATACTTAAGCGTCAACAGTACAATCTTTGTCCAAATTCCATTGAGTTTACGTAAGACACATTTTAGAAGACTGATAATTTACATAATAGTTACTCAAATTTAATAAACTGTGCAAAACATTAATTTAAAAAAATTTCCGGGTAGGCTGATTGTACGAATGATTGTTATGACAAATTAAATAGCATAACAAGTAGTTATGTTATTTTATTTCTGTATCATATTCATTTAATTTATTGTTTTATTTGATCGATAAATGACATCACCTGATGAGGGCTAAAATTATTAGCTGAAACGTTGTGAATTAATTTATTAATAAAATAATGTCAAATTAAGGATTGGGATGGCTTAATCATTTATTATTATATAAAATTACCTATCTTGCGAACATTACTTTATATATCTGCATATATATATATATATATATATATATATATATATATATATATATATATATATATATATATATATATAGATAGATATATAATTTCTCTCAAAGGTGTTTCAGAAGCCCTATGGTCTTGAAAAACGTTAGGTTATTCTTCGGCGACACATCATTGATTGCATCTAGATGGAGATTTGCTCATCCCAAATAATGCCTTTTGAGAGAGAGACTTTTGCATTCACACAGAATTTGAATTCCGGTATCCCCCTTTTAATGAAATCTGCGATTGATACTATGCATATGTTTATTGAGTTTGCAATGACAAATAAGAAGGCCAGTACGTATTCTCAATTAGTTTTATCCTAAGTGTAAACGCTCAGAGGCCTTTTTCCATGAGAAGATTTTCATAAGAGCCTTTGTATGATCTGAAACATGAGTAGTACCAAAGAACGCTTGTAATGTGCACTAGCACCCGTTCTAGCTACCTTATTACAGATTGTATGTAATCGTGCTCCCGCGATGGTATTCATTCCAAGATGTAATGAACAATTGTTTAATTTTTAAATTGTTTTTTGTAAACTAGCGTCTATTTATATCCATTGTTAGTACGGTTGCCTTTTGATTATATTATACCAACGGAAGCGACTAGTGTTTACTTTATTTGACATTTAAGTAATATATCTGAACATTGATACCATTTTTTGACATCAAATGCTTGATATGAAAAATCATACACATCTAGGGATGGGAATCGCTCCCATAACCTCTGGCATTCTAGACCAATGCTCTATGCTCTACCAACTGAGCTATCTTAGATGTTTTGGTTGTGCTATGCATATGATCTTTCATTATCATTTTTTGATGCCATTGTATTATCAATTTTGATTATTTACTATTCAAATATTTTTAAATTGTTTTTGTATACTAACGTCTATTTATTTCCATTGTTAGTATGGTTGCCTGTCGGTTATATTATACCAATGGAAGCGACTAGAGTTTACTTTATTTGACATTTAAGTAATATGTCTGAACATTGATTAATTGTTTAATGTTTAGTAGTATTAAATACTTTTTTTTTAAATCTGTACATATAGTAGATTAAGCATAATATGTTCTCATTTATCAGATGCTGTTATATGAAAATACATTTTTGAGACAGCCTATATTATTTAAAAATTTCTAACAGCTAACCGCAATAAATTTACATCCGTATTGTAGATTTGTAACTACTTATTCTTTTACTATTTTCATAGTATGTATAATTTATACTATTTTCTCTACTATCTCAATTAATTAATAGGGAATTGAATTCAAATTCATGAATATAATAATAATTGTGGTTTGAAATACTACACAATTGGGATTTATATTAATTTAAATTTGAATTGTAGTCAAATCGTGCTAGAAATGATAATAAAAAACTCTACATAAGAATAATTACATAAATTATATTGGAAATGCGATAAAAATAAGCCAAAATAACCAATTATTTGTTTAGCAGCAGACAATTTAAGTTTCACCATAGCTGATTTAGTGTGTTGTATAGGCAAACTTATCATATATCTATTTGGGTATAGAGGTAGATCCCTGGACGGGCTACACTTCGAACATAAGGTCCATTCTGATGCCTTAGGATGTGAGGATGTGAGTGGAGTGGAAGGAATTTTTGTGTATATGTCTAGGAATTGGTAGGATGTGCGGCTGCATCTGACTATGATAGGAACTATGCCGATATTCATCTGGAGTTCGTGAAGGAAACTGCAGAAAACCTTCTCAAGCACAGCCAGTTACTTCGTTCTGGTCCATACGCCGACAGTTTAGTCAATCAACCGCCCCTTTTTTTAATTTTTATAATTGACAAACTGCCGAAGTCGGGATTCGAACCCATAACCTCCCAGTTTCCAAGTACTGCATACTGCGCAGACATGACGCCTTATACCGCTCGGCTACTTGGCTGGTGATTTGGGTATAAGTATAAAGTCCTACAGAATTCTCTGAACTGCATATTTCAAACTTTACTTTGGTTCTATTTTTCCCAAATAATAAACCATTAATGCCAAAACTATATAGGTACATAAATAAGGTATATTTTTATGATAACATGCTGATGGTGACATTATACAATTTCAGAAACAACAGCGGGCAGCTAGCGAAGAAAACCGGAAGGCATCAACTTAGTAGTTTTTCTAAATACACTATGATCGGATTCACAAAACGCGTCAAAAAACAAAAAACAAGCTTTTTTTAAAAATCCTCACTATTAGGCCAGAGACCAGGTTGTGAAAAAGTGAGATTATTAAACAAATGGAGTTCTTTTGAAAATGTTTGTTTCGTTTGTGTTAAAAAACTGTTAGTATTTGTAAAGACTGATCAAAAATTTTGCAATAGTATTTGAGTTGTCTGGTCTGAAGATTAATTTCCTACAACTTTACTCATTTCAAATTTTTTCATTTTACCTATATTACGAGAGATATTCCGAATTTTATTACCTTCCTTGCCCCTCCCTCCCTTTTCTACCTATCCCCCTCTTTCCTTTTCGTCGATTTTGCACATTAATAAACTTGTTCATTCAAATAACAAATGCGCATCACATTCCCGGACTAAAATCGTATTTTATACATTGCGCGTACAGATCAATGTATATCTGCTAGGTTGGATCGATGGACGTTTGAAGAAAGTGTTTTGCGATAACGTTTCTTCGGTACCTACAACCTAGCTCGCTACATTTACTTAGAAAAGTCCTAAGAACATAAACGCATAATATTTCATATAGTAACACTTCAACTGCTTCAAGAATGTTTCAACTGGTTTAATTTTTTTGAACGGGAGTGTACATTCGGGTCCATAAAATATTTTTCAGTTTTTCAACAAAGTTTTGTTAAAGGACCAATTGTAAAACTTGTTTCCTAATAACTATGACTCATGTAAATAATATGTGATTTCCTAGTTTAAGGCAGACACTCTCTTGATCCAGAATCCGCAATTGCTAAACGTTAGTTTTTCGAAAACTATCAGTTTAATTTACATGGATATTTGAGAGTTAGGACGCCGAGAAGGTTTCTACGTAAACGTGAACCGTCTGGATCCAATTATTAAATTGATGAAAAAGTGAGGCAGAAATTATGACACATCTTTAATAATCGGATAATTTAATGATTTAGACGACGTAGCAGTGCAAAAAACCTGGCACTGAAACAATGCAAAAAATGATTATTCTATTCGGCCCGTTTATTATGTTTCTGAAACAACGAGCGGCGCATTTCCTTCTATTCATTGTGACTTCAATTGATCCCAACTGTATGGTAGTCCGCTCTAATCATTTTAAGGAGGTGAAAAAGTACAGCAAAAAAAAGATAAAAGCTTATGTAAGTCATTTGTAATTTTTTCGTAGTGATAAATAATAATATGATTTATAGTTTTCGTCTTCATTAATATTTTTAAAATGTAGAAAATATATTTTTCAAAAACATCATAAATTACATCAACAAAACTAGTGGTGCATACTAGTGAAAAAGAATTACTATAAAACTTTCTTATACAGGTATGCGTCTACATCAGGGGAAACATTTCCAATTAACTGATCATCTGTATTTAATCATAATAAATTATTTAAAGTTTCTTCTACAGGTATGCAAACATCAGGAGACACATTTCAAATTAACTGATCATCCATATTTAATCATAAGGAAAAGGTCGATATCTTGAGTTTTACTAAAGATGACAAAGGTGTGTATCAGCAGTGGATGTGGTTTTGATTAATATTATTGTTAAACCCCCCTCCCACCCTTCTACACATTATAATATTAAATTGACATCTTGTAAAAAATTGCAATATTTTTCGTATACTAATAGTTTAAAGTGAGTGGTGTGTTTATACAGGTATTATATGTATATATATCTATATATATTTATATATATATATATATATATATATATATATATATATATATATATATATATATATATATGTATATATATATATATATACATTTATATATATATATATATATATATATATATATATATATATATATATATATATATATATATATATATATATATTATCAGTATTATATGTATATATATCTATATATATATATATATATATATATAAATATGTGTATATATATAAATATATGTATAATGTATATATAGACATTTAAAGGTACAAAACCAATAGCTACAATAAAAAAAAACGTCAAAGCAACTAAACTAAACTAAACTAAACTAAAAAATTTTTTTTTTTTGCGAGGCTTCATTTTATTTATGTAATGCGTTATTCGGAATTTTCTCACTCACGATGATTATGTTGAATCGAAATACCGCTATCTAGGCGTAAGTTGTGGTATAATATAAGAATATTGTGGTATAAATTTTATTATTAAAATTACTATGTCTGAACTCGAAGTCAATAAAAATTTTTGCAGTAAAATTTATGTCTACTCCATTTGGATTTCGAAACGTCTTGAATAAAAGTTTATCGTTATAAAAATACTTTTTTCTTAACTTTTGCGGTCGACTTTATGTATGTGCAGACCAATGAACGGAGATGCCATTTTTTTCGTATGCGATTTTTAAATTTGAATTCACATTAAATTATTGGTATTTTTTTTAGAAAAATGTCCTCTTTACAAAGACGTTATACGTTTATACCAGAAGGCTAAACTAAAATTACCCTTAGTTATACACTTAGTTATAAAATTACCCCTAATTAGTTATAATTACTACATACTCGGCGAGGGAAAGTTTTGTTGCTATTTCATATAAGTAAAAAAATCTATTTTCGCTAACTCGTTTTCTTTCTTAAGACAACGTTTCGATTACTATTGATATGATTAATATTATTCAAGTGAATTAACACATTGCAACTGTAATGGAACACAGGGTCATTTTGAATTTGGAAGTAAATTTTCAGTAATTGCTTTTAGAATTCCCATAAAATTGAATAAATTAGTAAAACATATTTTTTTGTATATAAATAATGACAATATTTTCGAAATCAATTTTAAATTTTATGCCACCGAATTTTATCACAAACACATGTTCAGAATATCAGAAATACAATCCTATTAGAGAGTTTTGAATATAATATTTATGTCATAACACCTTTCGTCATTTAAGATATTCCATTTATTTGTAAATAATAAATCATAAAAAAAGTACATAATATATATTCGAATCTCATATATTTACGTTTCTTATTTTCTAGCAACCATATATTCCAACAGTTGTCAAAAGTTCTTGGTGAATGGTAATATTTTAAATTGCAAAATGTAATGGTCAATCAGGAAGGCAACATTGCGGTGAGAAATATTTTTAGAAAAATTTTAGTAAACTTGATATAATTTATACAATAAGTGGCGTTAACTGTTTCGTTTTCATTGCTCAAGTAATAAATTTTCATAAAATATTGAGTTTAAAAGAAATGCATCCATACGTATATAAATTTTTCCGATTTAAGTGATCCGTATTTAAATAGATAGTCATTCACTTAGACCAGTCCAAGAGGCTGTGCGGTCTAAGGCGTCATGTTTGCGCAGTATGCTTACTTGGAAACTGGGATGTTATGGGTTCGAATCCCGACATCGGCAGTTGGTCAATTATTAAGAAAAAAAAAGGAGGCGGTTCATTGACTAAACTGTCGGCGTATGGACAAGAACGAAGTAACCGGCTATGCTTGAGATGGTTTTCTGCAGTTTCCTTCACGAACTCCAGATATACTCACATTCTTAGGCATCACAATGGACCTTATGGTCGAAGTTTAGCCTGTCCAGGGCAGCCTCTACAATCTATCTATCTATCTATCTAAAGATCATTCAAACGATCGTAAATGTTTGCATATTCTAAAAACACTTCTGACTATGTTATAACATGGAACCTTTTTCGCATTTAAAATGGAAATATTCCGTATTTTAATCCTATTTTTGGTGTTCCTTGTCAAAATTGTCAAAACAGAACACTAAAGAGGCGCTAAGGCCACAAAAATTCATTTTATTATACACGATGTATAATAATCCCATTCACAAAAATTTAACCAGTTGAAACATTCGAAAAGTTACTGTATGTGATATTATTAATATATTTAGTAATATATACCCTTAGAATGTGACTCACTGGTTTAATTTTTATGAGCGAGAGTGTACTTTATTTATGCAATTTTTTTACCTTTAAAACTGCTGTTTCCTACCCTTATGTCTAAAAGTATAGCTGAGGAAAATTTGAATCTCGAATAATGATAATAAAGTATATATTTAGGGAATTTGAATTTTTTTCAAGATTGTGGTCAATTAATAACTTTTTAAACCACCAGTTCAGAAATCTTTATATTTTGTGTTTAATTTTCTTAACATTTTTCAGAAAGAAAGCTGAGAAAACTTAAAGAATAAAAGGCTGAAGATAATCACGCTTGACGATAATTAGATATAGATTGAAGAAAAATTAACAGAATTCCTAAGCGATCAATTGGTATAAACAATTTAACTAAAAAAGGATCAAGAATCAAGGTATACTGAACAATAATAATTTTTTGCCCGGAACACTGTTGGACAAAAAGAGATTAAATATGAGACCGATATTTTGAAGAAGTTAAATTTAAATCTAAGCAATTTTTCAAGAAATGAATAATTGTTGTAAACTTCTCTTAAAAAATCTGGTATTAATATTACTAGAGTTATAGATATATTATTCATAGACAGATCCATCAATGTTAGGGGTAAAGTTGCACAAGTCGTACCCCCTTATATATATATATATATATATATATATAATTGTATCATTAGGGTAATTTAAATTAAACAAAATTTTTTGAGTCCACTGGATCATTATTTAATAAGATATAAATCAGTTTTCATAAAAATATAAAATATTAAGTAGGTATTTACACGATTTCAAAAAAGTATCTCCGACTTTACGACTAAGGACTGTAAAATACGACAAATCTGTTTATATCGATTAAAATATACATAAAAAAAATAAAAATTTAATTTACTTATAAAAATCTAGGAAATCATCTAGCTCTTGTATGATGGTTTTAATTAGATCGTTTTTTAGCTGTCTTTTCAAATCTGACATTTTCATGTTTCTAATATTTTGGGGTAGAGCGTTGTAAATTTTAACAATTTATAACTAAGTATAGCATTATCCGTACTTAGTATAACGCATTAGCGACAATATCATAAATCTGTAATATAATATAACAAGACATGAAATTAACAATTTAAAAACTACAAACAGATACTTTCTAAGGCGATCAAATTAAAATATGGTTCAATGTTTTTATTTATAAAAAATTAATCACTAACAAGAACCATACCTTCATTATTCAATACCTTATTCAATACATTTCTGACATAATAGAAATAAGCCCGAATCATTGTTTCGAGTATTTTTGAACGAGTGACAATTATAATCAAGATTGATTTAAATCGAAAACATTAAATTAAAGTTTTAGAGATACTTATGATTTATATGGAACTTCAAATTGCATTCAATAAGAAACATATGTTTTAAACATTTTCTGCTCTATGCACAAAATATGTACAAAAGTTTGTACCAACTGTTTTAAAACTACTGTTTTATATAATATTCAACTAACTTCCTAACAGCTGATGATAAAAAAAAAAAAAAACAAAAAAATAAATGTTGGAACGTGAATATCATATGAAATCCATGACACAAACATGCTGTGTTAAAAAAATTGATGTATTAGTATTTTTTTGAAAATATTATATAACAGCTGTGAAACCCATTGAAAAATCAACAGTAAATCAGTAAATTTAGATTTTTTGCCCCCAATTTCCTAGATCCAAATTTTTGGTATTTTATAAATACGTATTTCGACTACCAAGCAGTCATCATCAGTATGAATTAGCTAATAGTAATTATTCTCCGAGGAGATGTTAATTGTTGCTAATTTGGTGACGGTCTGCACACTGATTAGTAGAATAAGTATATTTTAGCATCAATATTTTACATAACTTGTAGTACAACACATCTTAAAGTATGGTTCTTAGCCTATGCTTTACCTATAATATATCATCTTATTAAATTATATACATCGAGATTATAGAATCGTTTTAACATCGTTTAGAAATGGGAAAAATTTAATACAAAAACCATTGACATAAAACTTAACCTGGATTGGATGGATAAGCCATCCATAAAACTAAACTTAAATAGAAATACGAAAAGAAAATATGTACAATTTAGAAAACAACAGTATTAGTTGAAATCGAGATCATGTGGCATGCGGAATCTTTTCCCGAAGAGCAACGTATTCGGGCCAAATTAACCCAGTACGTTGATTTCCGGGAAAGGATTTTCGCGGGAAGATTGGAAAAAGGATTTGGAGGTAGTTTGGATAAATTTACGGATAGTAGGATGTCCAGTTTCAACGTGGAGAGCTTCAGACGGATATCTTAGGGGTTTTTTCGAAATCCTCCGAAGACAACGATTTTGAAATTTTTGCATTTTCGCAAGGTGCGAAGGAGCAACGTTTGACCATATTGGGGCTGCGTACGTGAGTACGGGCCGGATACATGACTTGTAAAGTCGATGTTTTAAGCGTTCGTCCAGCTTGCTCTAGGTGTTGAGTAACGGGTATAGTCCTGCAAAGGATGCGTTTCCAAGGGCAAGACGCCTTTTGGCGGCTTGTACCCAATTCAACTGCCTTTGAAGTACACTGATTTTTGGTATGTGCACAATTTATACTTTCTAATAACCTACCAAATTGTTATGTCAACCAATCAACATCGATCACGTGTTAAGTGATTGGCCAAAGTTCGGCCAATAATGTTGAAGTATTGGACCATGTGATTTTGACAGTTCAAGAATTCCAAAACCGACTTACGAAACCAAATCGTTTCAATTTTTCTAAATTGGTTTTAACTTCAACAATTCGATTTTAATTCTGAAATTTTTTTTTAAATCGGATGTGATTTTGACAGTCAAGAATCTCAAAATAAAATTAAATTAAAAAAATTACAAAAAACCAAACTAAATCATGAAACCAAATAGTTTTAACATCAAAATCAGTCTTAATCCTAACAGTTCAATCTTAATTTTGAAATTCTGATTAAATCGGAATTTGGAATAGGTCCTTTGTCTAAATTCATTGTAATTCATTGTAAATTTATTCTAAATTAATTCTTTGGAAAACAGCATTGTGGTTTTCAGTCTTAAAACGGCGGGAGCCGGAGATATCAATATAACCTGCCTGAGTGAAGCTGCGGGTATAAGCTAGTAAACGAAAGAATTGTCCATCCATTTTCGTTACTAAATAAAATACACCATCGGTGTAGTGATATAAATAGACATAAAGTTGAAACTGGTAAAATATTATCTAAGTTATTTTTTTCAATTTTTCGTTGTATAACTTTGCTCTTAAAGTGAAATGTATGAAGTTGTATTTGTCTCATTTAATGTATAATATAGCAGTAAAACATGTAAACTATAAATATTAGATTATCAAATGATAGTTAATGAGAACTCTAGGTTTTTGAAATAAAATTTCAAATTCACCCCAATACCTAGATCAGGTTTTAAATGATAAATACTTATTTCGACTACAACGTAGTCATCATCAGTATAACTTAGCTAGTCGTTATTTCCTCTTTGACAATTAGAAATAGATAGAAAATCGAAATCAATAGACAAAAAAAAATATAAAAAAAATTAAACTATAATAAATTTTTTAGATATTACTCTTGTTAAAATTACTTTCATTCAATTTACTCTTGGTAACATCACTTTTATTAATATTACTCTTATATTGTCTCAGGATATGTTATTCGTTGCTAATTTGGTGAAACTGTCACCAAATAACATTCATGCATATGGTGCAACGGCCTTGAACAGTAATAGCAACGACTAACATATCCTGAGACAATATAAGAGTAATTTTAATAAGAGTGATGTTAACAAGAGTAAATTGAATGCAAGTAATTTTAACAAGAGTAATTTCAATAAAATTTATTATATTTTAATTTATTTTGTTTAACTTTTTTATTATGTTTATTTTTATTTTTGTCTATTGATTTCGATTTTCTATCTATTTCTAATTGTCAAATAGTAAATTACGACTGGCTAATTTATACTGATGATGACTACTTTGTAGTCGAAATACGTATTTATGATACAAAAACTGATCTAGGTATTGGTGCGAATTTGAAATTTTATGTAAACTATAAACAGACAAAAAATTCAATTCATATTTGTAAAATATTCCATATTTCACCGATTTTGTGCTTTACATCCTTATGTTAAAACGTATATCCCTCCTACATTGGCTCTCTGAACTTTTGTCTTACAACTAAAAAGCAGAGTACAACTTTTTGAGAGTACAACTAACAGAAAACAGAGGATACTTAATACAATGATATTTATTGTACATACATAGAATTACAACTCTTATTTATATAACGGAAATTTAAAAACGGAAATTACTTAAAAATCTCATAAATTCACTACCACATATATAGAAATATTTTTGTTTATTTAGAGACTATATTTCAAAATGAATTTATTATTTACACTCTAATAAAATAATTCTTAGAATATAGACTAATAGAACACTTTTATAGAATGATTACAGCACACAATGGATGTTCAATGTTTTTGTCTCGTTTCACTGTTCAAGGCCGTTGTTCCATATTTATGAACGTTAGTGGTAATAATAGCGATGAAAATAATAAGCAAATACTACTCAGCATGGTCTTACAAAGACTGCGATTTGATTTTTTATACTTTAATTTTCCTCTTCAACTAAGGGTATGTTCCAAAATTTGCTGCGAACGCTGGTAGCGCTTCATCGCGCGTTCCAGAATTCATGACAGCACGCTGCAGCAGTACTGTGAAAAAAAATGACGTCATGAATTTTGACGTAATTTCCTGCTGTGACTGCTGCCGCTGAAAAGGTGAAGCAATGAACATGGTGGCGTGCTGTAAGTGCTGTGAACCGCATTCCAATTTTCACGGCTGCAGTAGCAGGGGCAGCGCGCTTACAATTTTGGAACGCTGTTCGCAGCGTGCTTCATGGCGTTAACACTAGCAGTGCTGGCAGCTAATTTTGGAATATACCTTATGAAGTTATGTGTATGTTTTATAGTTTTATATATTAAATAACTATAGTTTTATATATTACTAACTTTTTATATTAAATAACTGAAATAAATTGTGTAACAATTCAACGAAACATTTAAAAAAAATTCAATTGTATTTATGAAATTTTGTGTTCATTGTCAAATGAAACTATGTGTGTTAATGAAACTATAAGCGATATTGTAGAGGAATGCTTTTGGATGTACAGAGAGTCACAATAATTTTACGTATCGAGGTCCACTAATAAAAAATTGAAGAATTGTGTATGTGTATGTGTATGGTTGTTCATCTAGTAGACAAAAAACCTTGAAATAAACTTGAAATTGTATACCATCAAAGGATAGAAAAATAGTCCTTTAGCGGTACACATATATGAAAATTTATATAATAATAATAATGGGGTTTAACCTCCGTTTTTTGAGACACGACGGTCTATAACAGAGGCCACCCATATCATTATTTTTCAACCTTTATTTATATGATAATTCTTGTCCAAGCACTTGGATGCTGTTCAAAGTGAGTTCTGAATCAAGTACTATTGCAGATGCGAATATTTTGGTCAAAAACTTGGGGCACACTCACTTATGGTATAAAATATGTTTATCTGTATTCATTCTTCGACGAGGAGTTAGAGAAGAATCAATAACAGTAGAACTAACGACATAAGCGATTCGTCAGTTATTGCGTCCTCAAAAAAGTGTATATTTCTTTATTTTGTCCACTGGTGGATTGTGGCACATGGCGTATCTAAGTCTAAGAGTATACAAAAGTAGAAGGGATTTTGATTGCGTTTATTCATTATTATTATTATTTATTGATTGTAATTAAAGCTTACAATTTTATTACAAGGAATTGAGAGACTATACCAAAAAAAAATTAATGAAAAAATTTTTTATATTAAAACAAAAAGTCTGTATTATTATATCTACACTTACAATAAAAATCACCGTCCAAGTGGCCGAGTGGTCTAAGGCTTATGTCATAGGCGTTATGTCTACTTAGAACTGGGAGGTTATGGTTTCGAGTGGCGACATCGGCACTTTGTCAATTATTAAGAAAAAAATAGGGGCGGTTAATGGACTAAACTGTCGGCCTATGGACACGAACCGGGTATACTTGTGAAGGTTTCCTGCAGTTTTCTTCAAGAACTCCAGAAGAATTTCGGCATAATTCCTATCAAAATCGGCTCCAGCTGCATATCCTACCAATTCCTAGTCTACAAACAAAAATGCCTTCCACTCCACTCACATCCTCACATGCTTTGGCATTACAATGCACCTTATAGTCGAAGTGAAGCCCATTCAGGGCAGCCTATACAATCTATCTAATCTCTCTATCTACAATAAAAATAATAAATATTAATAAATATTACAGTCCAAGCGGATTTGCACTTATAATGACGAACTTGCCTTTTAATTACCTCAAATTATAAGCACCTCAAATTATATACTAAATTTCAATATTGTTGAATGAAAACTGTGACCACTAGAATGTCTTCCGACATATATATATATATATATATATATATATATATATATATATATATATATATATATATATATATATATATATATATATATATATATATAATATATTAAAATGAATATTTGGTTGTGATGAAACATTGGGAAGTATGTTGTGCGGATGCCCTTCTTGCGGAAGGTTTCGGATGACGGGCTAATAGATAAACAGACGTTTACGCGGAAATGATATAATTAGAAAATTTTATGAACATAATTTCCAAAATTTTTCTGAAATCCCTAATTCATTAAAAAAACAATCATGCTGAAAATGTTTATAATTTTTAATGATTAAATATATTATAGTAAATTTTTATTCCATCTGATTCATGTGGGATTATAAGTTTCATTCAAATACAATATACTTTATGAATATTATTTAAACGAAAAGTTTGCTCTATTTAATATTCATTAAAACTAATTCGTGACTATTTTCCAAATGTTAATAAAACAAGTAATGTAACAACTAACTGAGTTAATTGTTTGAATACCCAGTATATACTGAGTTGTATATCAATGATTGAATTGTTAACAATTCGCTTTCCGAGGAACATTTAATCACAAATTATGAGAAAACTATTGAATTTATGAAAAAAAAAATTTCAAACAAAAGTTGTTTATTTTAAAAAGAAGATTTTTTGTTAAACATTTTTTTTTCTATCTATTACGGTTTCAAAGATAGACAGTTTTACCCACTTTTCCCAATTATGGGCCGATTTTGCCTATTCACGTACTTGACCTTACTTTTTTGCTCTAGAACACACAAAAGAAAATTCAGATCGTTATCTCTTTTCGTTTTTGGCTGAATTATGCCGAATTTGGATATTTTATGAATACCTTTGTGAAGCATTTTTGTCAAGGGTTAATATTTTCAAGCGTTACGAAGTCGGAACTAAACTTAATATACCTTGTATATTTACAAATATACTGGGTATACAAATTTGTCTATATCCTACACATTTTTTGCACAAATACAAAATAAGGACCTAAATTTAATTTTAATTGTTGAATAATACCAAACCTGTATTCGAATATGTAACGGTCCAATTTTAAAAATGAGAACACACATTGTTTTGTATGTTAGATTCTGTAAGGTTTCACCTACATCTGACCAGATAATATTAAAAAATGTTAATTAAAAATACGGTTATTTGAAGAGAGGTTTATGACCTAATTAATTATCATACTAATACTTTGTGCATAATGAATGAAGAAAACGAGTGAAAAACAATTTTCACTTTCTTTGTTTTTATATTATATTATATTATATTATATTATTTTATACTGTGCTGCTGATAGGTGGGTCGGCGGGTCTCATATAAAAATATTTAATCAAAGTCCCGGCTGTTTTCTTGCTTGATGTAGATATAAAAAATGTGTGTGAATATTTTAACAGTAAAGTTGAAAAAGCCAAATACCCGAATGGCGGAGGGAAATAAAACACTATGAGGTGAAAATTAAATTAACGTTGAGTAGAAATAAGATTTTTGTCTACAGACTTATTATAGAAAGACGCATTTATGACATCAGGGATAGTACCTTCTGATGTTATTTTTATCAAATGGCTAAATGCGTGTATGATGTTAGTCATCAACTTTATTTCATTTTCACGCAACTTCTTTTTATTTGACATTTGTTATTTGTAAATATTGTATGAAGGAAATGCGGAACTTATGTTCATTAAGTCAAACACATAACGTTCATTATGATGCAATGTTCATAATGATGCATACTTTTCGGGATTTGAATCTTTTGTAGGGTGTCTGTAGCTCACATAAATGGCAAAAGTGCGGTCAAATTATTTAGATAGATGTCAGGGCTCACATAAGTGAATAAAATTATTGATTTTTTTTGACGATTCTGGGCAGTCTGCAAAATCTACGAAATCTTGATCGAATCTTCTTGAAATACGAATTGATCTGCAATTCATATGAACGGGTAATTGACCTTAGTGCTCACAATTTTAGTGCTTCATCTTCACGATAAAATGAATGTTCTTAAGCTGACATTAGGGATTGATCTTCGTTGGACTTCAAGCCTCAAGTTTTACAAGGCCAAAACGGTCTGCTCTTGTACAAATATATTTTTAATTGATTAATTTTACGTGTAATCAATTTATTATTTCCTTAAATCGTTAGTTTATTTTTTTATTTTTTGTACAAGTGTAAAGGGAGATTTTTCATTGGGTGAAAAACACATTTAAACTGTTTGCCATTGCGTTCTCGATGAATGAGTTTTGCAAAACCAATAAAAAGCGTTGTTTTAATTTATCTGGCAAAATAATATTTTTCCGTAAAAAAGTGTTTAGGGCGTTGTCAATTTATCTGCTGTTGCCCGTGGATTTTCTTGTTCTCTTACCCAAAGAGACTTATTTATAAAATAAATTAAAGACAATGCTTTTTAAGTGACGCTATGCTTTAATTATATACGATTAAGTATCACTTCGCGTTAAATAACGTTCCGTGTTAATGTTTGAAAGCCACTTTTGGAGTAGATAGTGTCTAGTGAATTAATTATTCACCTTTTTTAATTTTTCATGACGCTTGCACTAATGTTATTTGACTTCCCAGAGCCTCCACCAAATTATATAATTTGTTAATAACTTAACTACAACGCCACCTATTGGATCCTAGCTTAGAACCATCGTGTCGACAAAACAAATATATTGTGTCAATATTACCTCAATCGGTGAAGTCGTTCAGAAGTTACACGCTTTCTAACAAACGCACCAGCGATTATAGAAAAACGCTCCCCTTACTTATCTCTGCTGACGCTGCGTTAATTCCTCACCATTTCTTTTTCCGTTACCACGTTTCTCTTATTGGTTATATTATTTCATTACTATCTAATTAGCCGTGGGTCAGGTGCAAAAATGTCCAAAGACTTTTCATCTTAGAATTACATCCCCTATCTACCCTTTCAATAAACTCCATGACTTTTGACTCACCCTGTATATATTACAATAGGGTATTAAAATATAAAAACTATATATAGTTAAAAAATAGATAAAGTAAAGAATCTCAGAATTTAGTCAGATATCTCTAAAAAAAAAAAAGTAAACAAGTTCATTTATTGCAAGCTCAAGCAAGAACTCGTTATTAAAAATAGTGAATTGTTCTCTGTTATTTTTAATAATAATTATAACAATGTTGAAGGGTCAAGATGTATTTCTCTCAAATTCTCAGAAAAGTATACTGTTCATGGTATTATTTATAGCATCAAATAAGTACCCTTAAGTATAGAACACGTATACTTGTATCGACATTTAAAAATCAACCTAAAAAAACTAATTTGAATTTATATTATTCACAAAGCACGAAATAGAATCATATATTATGTCAAAATAGTACCTGTAAAAATGTGTAAATCGTAGGTATTTTAAATAAACTACGCATCTTCTTTCTACACCTTTGTACATGTATCTATCTACATATCTATCTATATAGGTGTATACAGTTACTAGGTAACAAGTCAAACCAGGAGAAGGTGGTGCGCAAGGTTTGTTAAATTTATCACTTTAGCAAAATGTTTGTAGAAGGTATTTTTATGTAATAAGCAGAATTGTCTGATTACTTGTTAAAACTAGATTGTAAAGTTTGTCAAACTATATTTTCATTAGTCATATCGTAAAAGCGTCAAAACAGTTTTTTTTAATTCTTTTAATAAAAATTTATTCATCTATGTAGGTGGATTAGAAAAATTTGTAATGGCAAATTTTTAAATATTGTCAAGTATGTATAATAAACCATATGAACAGTTTAACTTCAAAATTACTTATTCTAGTAAGAACCAAACAGGAAGAACTTTATAAATTGGTTTAGTACCATTCTGTCAGTTGTTTTGAGCTCATTGAACAATTTTTATTGGCTTTTCGATGTAGTGAAAATTGTTGTTAATGGTCTTATATTGTTGTTATCTTAGAATTAAAACTACAGTTAACATTTAATTTACTTTCAATGGGGGCTCAACTGGGATTGTTTTTGTCGTTTGAAGAAACCAAATTAAGGCCAAACGCACACCATAAGAGCAAAATTGCTTTAAACAGTATTAAGTCTAACACGAGTAAAAAAAAATAGAACATAGCAAAATAACATTGCATACACACACTGATAGACGTTAAGCAAAAACGTTTTGTTTTGACTATGACTTATCAGTGTGCGTATTTAATGTAATTTCCTATATTTTATTTTTAACAAAACAATGTTAGGCTGACTAACACTGTTTAAAGCAATTTTGCTCTTTTGGTGTGCGTTGGCCCTAAGAGAGATATTATATTCCACCTTAATTATACATATATATATATATATATATATATATATATATATATATATATATATATATATATATATATATATATATATATATCTATATTTTTTTGTAATAATTTTTGTAAAGAAGTTTTATAAATCTTATTTCAGGGATTTCGAATACCAAGTATTTTTATTTTACAAAAACTATAATTTTTGTCACATTTACTGCCCCTTAAGAAAGACACTCTCACGCCGAAAAAAATTCCGGGTGGTTCGAGAAAGGGTCTAAGTTGTTCCACAAGTGATTCTAAGAAATTCACATTTTTCATGTTCCAAATCAGCAGTAACTTGTGTAAAAAATCGTGTAGTTTTCTTCACGTCCACACATCTAGTATAAATTTTTTATCGAATAACCCTGGACTTCAACCTTGTAATTTATTTATGCACCTGGAATTTATCACAGAGGCAGCTTTGATAATTGGAACATAAAAGTGCTTCTGTAAAAGGATATTACCGAATTACAGTTTGAAAATTGCTCTAATTACCAAATTGATATTTAAAATATTGTCAGTCTACTATGGAGCAAGCATAATAGCCTGACCTTGCATAGCCTAGTATGGTTGGCATTTAGATCCTAAACATGAAAGACATTGACTCTGATAATTGAAAAATTAGTTAATTTTGTAACATTTGAATGTAAATATGTTTACATTTGAATGTCATTTTACAATTTTGCACTTATCACTACTTTCCAAGTCATCAATATATTGTTGGTGAACTGTAGGATTTAATATGAATAAATAAATAATAATAAATATCACAGTTTGCATTCTATTGTTTACCATATTTGATATCGATCCACAAACTGACGATCACGATCCACGATTAATAAACAATTTTTCATATTGTTTAAAAATTAATTTAATTTTGTTAATAAAGCTCTGCAGAGAGTAAAAAGTTTTTGTTTTATTTAATTTTTTTCAAAAGTGCGTGTTATCCAATTGAAATATATTTAGTAAACGTTTACTAATATTTTGTGTTTTTTGTGTGCCGAGTATCGGGATCTGTTGTAGGTTTAACAGAGCTCCTTTTGAAGGCTAGAAGAGAGCTAAATACCGCAACAATCTCCAGTACCAAATCTGACTAATGTGTAAGTCTTATAACGAATGTGAGTACACATGCAATACCATTTTCCAAAATTTTCTCACTTCAATACTATTCATCAAAATAAGTACGAGTATATTTATATAATACAAATAATTGATCAAGAAATTTTAATTTTGAAAAATTACATAATGTTATCCAATATATATATTTATCCAAAACGTTACATTAACAACCCATATTATATCTCTAGTTTTCGAATTTCCTATTCTCCAGTTTACTAAAAATGTGCACGATTTTCATAGTAATCTTTATTGAGAATTTCTAGACAAATAAACATTTATCTAAATGCATATTACGCGGATGGCATACATAAAATATAGACAGGCAATGATGAAAATCTCGCCTACATACTTTACCTATCTATTAAGTATATTTCTTTTTCGAAATAATTCCAGTCCTCATTTATGTATAGTAACTACAAGTTACTCATACTACCATCATAAAATGATATACATACTGGTTTTATTTTATTCAACGTATTCAAACTCAGCACCCCAAGTTAATTACTCTTTTATATTGTGTTAAATTATAATGAAGTCTAAGAGCCTCTTCACTATGTATAAAAGTTCCCTCCTACCCAGCTATTTACACTATTCTTAAGTATTAAAAATAAAATAAGAATGAATGGCATGTTGTTGGGTTTGGAATGGGCAATAAATATATTGCCCATTCCATATCCAGCCACATGCCATTCACTTTTATTTTACTTTTAATACTTTGTCTTTTACTTTATGTACACACATTTAGTGCCATTTTTATTTACGACCATTATATTTATATTAATCATTTGTAGTACGCCGTAATATTCTTCGTAATTTCCACTAATTTGTATTCTATGGAGTCAAAACAAATTTAATACGAATATCAAATTTACTCTGTGATTACGAAAGTTTAGGAATTATAATGTATGTATAAGGTTTATATATATATATATATATATATATATTATATATATATATATATATATATATATATATATTATATACATATATATATATATATATATATATATATATATATATATATATATATATGTATATTATATATATATATGTATCTACATATCGATACATAAATATATATATATATATATATATATATATATAAACATAACTAGATACATCTTGGGGTCTAAAAAGTATAGCACTTCGAGCTTATGGTTCATTGTGCTCAATATTCTACTTCAGTCCGAAGAGATTCACTTTTCCCTTATGTTGGCAATAGCCAGGAGCTTGCTTATCAGGTCTTCCTGAAGGTTCATATATTCGGGGCATCGAATATCCAGTATCTGTTGTAACCTTAAAGTTCGCAGTAAAAGATAATGTGACTGGATGTTCATCCTCCTCGCCACACAATCTGCACATAATGGACCCATAATGGAGTACCATTGTGTGCAGATGTTTCCACAAGGGATAATGCCCGATAATGAATCCGTTTACCCTCCGCAGTTCGATCCTGTTCAGCCTCAGTGCATCGAGAGATTGCCTCTTTGTTGCACTCTGAAGCAGTACCTTCCCGTGAACTTGTCGCGGTATTTTTCCCCAGTGGCTAAGGTGTTTAGCATTTGACCACTCGTTGATCACTTGTTTACATGCAGTCTTTGGAATTCCTAAAATAGGGTCTGAGTCAATGAAGGGTATTCCGACTTCCTTCTTTGCTAAGATATCTGCTTTATCGTTTCCTTCCAAAACCACTATGACCCGGCACCCAGATCAATTTAACATTGTTTTGTTTTGCCAGCTGGTTCTTTTGCTCATATCGAAATAATGAAGTAAAATTCCCCGCAAAAACACTTTACTCGACACCCATTTCGGCATATTCGATAAAGTACAAAGTGTTGTTATTTACTTAAAAAAAAAGATATATAATGAAAATAACGCCTAATAGCAGAATTTTCAGGATGTGTATGTTGAATATATGCTTCCTTCGGGTAAAAGGAAGCATTTTTACAAAAACCGATAAATATGGCATACATCAATTGTACAATTTTGAAATGATAGGTTGTCTTTTGACGTCATTTGTACTACAATAATTATTTACAATTATTGCGTTCATTGAATATCATTAATAGAAAATAATAATGTCTGTATTTGGAATGGTAAACAAGAAAAAGAAACTAAAAATAAATCCTTAAATAAAACTTGATAATAAGAAGAAAAAACAAGATAATAAATCTTGAAAAATAGTAACAAAAGAAAAATTAATTTAATTTAAAAAAAATAGAGAGAAAATATTAATAAATTTTTATTATTTAACTACAATTAATTTTCTTTTTTCATTATAATTATTTATCATTTAAACATTCCAACATAAGATAAGAGAACACAACACCACACAGATGAAGAACAAACGAAAATGGATGTAAGAAATGAAAATACCTTAGGTAGTGTATTGTAAATATATATATATATATATATATATATATATATATATATATATATATATATATATATATATATATATATATATATATATCTTAATTGAATAGAAGAAAAAAATGTATAAAATATTTAACTTAATTATCTGCTTTCAAACAGAGATAATAATTATTATTACAAAAATTTTTTCATGTTGAAAATATTTTTTATTTCAACCAGATATGTATTAATTTTCATTTATTTTATATAGAAAATAAAATATGAAAATCTCGAATGAAAATCGCCCTACTACTCTGTACGCGAATTGATTCGTAGTGTTGGACATAGAATAGATAATTGTAATCGGAAAATTGTAGCACTCGGTTGTAATAGTTTCCTTTTTAAGTTCAATAATTTTTAACACTATTTATAGAATATAGAAAAACTTTATTGACATAAATATGTACAATTTGAATTAAAAAATCTAAAAGTAAAAAACACTCTCTCAGAATAATAATAATAACAATGAAAATAAACTAAGATTAACAAAAAAACAAAGAAAAATTAACCAACTAGGTACATTTCTATAATAAAGTATTAGGAAGTGAATTCTTATAATGACTTTTGTCTTTTTTCCAAAATATCACTAATATATCGACAGACTTTCACACACATTTGTTTTTCTCTCACGTTCAAAATATTATCCACACTGTTACCTAATTCACTTTTTATTTCTTCTCTTAATATTAAGTCAACTTCAGGACAATTCAAGAGAATACGATAACCAAATTCACATCCATTAAACGCACACACGCTCTTCGTCTCTTTTATTTTTATTTTGCCACACATACCTCCCGAGCCTGAAGTTAGATAAAGTTCTCCTAAGCATTCTGTCATCTAAATTTTCCAGGTAAGGTGCACCATTCACAAATTTACCAATCATGTTAAACATGTCTAGGGAGCGTTTACTTGTAGTGGCATTCAACATTTTCTCTCTATAAAATCATTCACACTTTCTTTTACCCTCTTTTTCCACTGAGAATATTCAGTATTATTAATATTGTCCAATACACCTCCATTTCAATTTCATTCCAATGATTGTGCTTCTAGCACAATCATTAAGCTTTAAATATTTAATACAACTCTTTTCACTTTCTCTCTGAATTAATCTACCCTCCTTGTTCAATTGATAATACATACATATACGAAAGCGACTGCAGAGCATTACTAGCATTACTGCATCGCTCGGAGTAGACTTGGCCACGCCAAGAGTTTCTTTTTAAATTAAACTATTTCTAAAATATATAGAACGCAATTAGTACGGGGGCCCAAAATCAGGCAAATTTGACCAACTCGGGGTATGACCGATGAAAAAGACACGCAAGAGATGCGTGTGTGTCCGAATAGCCATATCGTTATTGACAAACGGTTGAACTGTCGTCGGTTGAATTGTTATTCGGTTAAACTGTGCTTGGTTGAAATGTCGCGGTTGAACTTTCCGCGGTGCAATAGTCACGGCACCGTTATTTATATATTGTGGATCCACTTTATTTGAATAAAGTGGATGCAGTTTACTTGCCTATTTCGAAATGTAGTTTACTAGGCGAATTCAAAGATATAAGTCAGCTCATACATGCAATTTGGTTTTTGCAGTGCCTAACAAACTGCACTTCTTCCTGCTCAGTTCATGTTAGTTACAAAAAAACTAGTTAGTAAAAACAACAGTGCCAAATTTATGTTTTTACCTGCGACTGTTTTCTGCCATTATTTGCATTTTTGCAGCACCAATTTTTTGTCTAATAGAATGCCATCGGAGTACTCCCTTACATAATATACTTCCAACATTCGTTATGCATTATTCTGTAAAACCTTTTTATACACCTTTTTCCGCGTAAATTTACTATCGTGTACCCAAGTTTGAGAAAAACATGCCCCAACACTGAACAGCCGAGAGGCAAATACTGTGCCGTGGAAAAATTAAAAGTGAATTTATAGAATTCGCTTTTATATTACAACTTAATTATTAAGCACTACGCCATGTACTTATACGTCTTATCGTCAGTGGTAAAGCTCTATCGCTTGAAGCCAGTTTTTTCCCAACATTTATTCCCAACAGTTATTGATCTTCTGCAGATATTACCTTGTATAATTATAGAGACATAAGTATACTAGATATTATACTAGATAGAGATAGATAGATTGTAGAAGCTACCCTGGACGGGCTACACTTCGACCATAAGGTCCATTGTGATGCCTAAGGATGTGAAAATGTGAGTGGAGTTGAAGGAATTATTGTGTATAGACTAGGAATTGGTAGTCAGCAGCCGCCCACTATGTTAGGGACTATGCCGATATTCATCTGGAGTTCGTGAAGGAAACTGCAGAAAACCTTCTCAAGCATAGCCGGTTACTTCTTTTTGTCCATACGTCGACAGTTTAGTCAATTAACCGCCCTTTTCTTTTTCTTAATAATTGACAAACTGCCGATGTCGGGATTTGAACCCATAACCTGCCAGTTTTCAAGTAAGCATACTGCGCAGACATAATGCCTTAGACCACTCGACCACTTGGACTGGTACCTTGTATACTTATGATAACAGACTATTTTTGCGGGGCAAAGCTGTGTTTACACGACTTCTATCTAATGAAATAAGTTTAACCGAAATATTGTAAAAAATATTGTTAAAGGTATTAAGTATTAAAAGATTATATTATATTTGTACTAAAAAACAAATCCTAACGAAAAGATTATACTCGAAAAACAAATAGGGTTTTCATGAAAATTAATTTTACATATTAATAATTTTCCCATCGTTGTGCTAGAAAATTCTGTGTGTTACAACAATAATAATTGTTTTCTGTGTGGTTAATGTTCTTTTTACTCGCAACAAAAAAAAACTATGCTTTAAGATAAAAAAACATGAAATTTTTTCCTTTTACCAAATATTTTTATAATAATAAAAAATACAGAAATAAATATGAAAGACTTTTTTTTTCTACTATACATTTTTCTATTCATTATTCGAGGAAAATGATACGATGATGATGATATGAACTTGTGGTGGTCTGTCCGAGTGAAAAAAAATCATTGAAGAAAAATCCTTTTTTTTTTTTTGTATGTGTGTGTGTAAAGTTGAAATGAAAAATACTATTTATTCTATGGGATGGTGGATGATATTATTATTGCAAAATATTTCTTTTCACTATTGTTGGATAAAAAAAATATTTTAATTTAGAATTTCATTTCTCTATTTGAAATAAAATTGTTTTTTTTTCTGTTTTTGATCTGAAATTCATGAGATTTTATTATTTATTTTTTTGTAGAAGGTATTATTATTATCAGTTGAATGTCGTAAATTGTCGAGTGTTATTATTTTCATACCTAAGAACAAATTCAAAATAATTGTTTATTCTAAACTACATTGTGATTTATTTGGAAATTTGAAGTGATATCTGATCAAAAACAGAGATGTATAAAAGAGCCAAATTTTCTGGGTTATCCTTAATATAATATTTTCATTAAGAGATTGCCAAGCTGTTTATCTAGTGTAAGAAAATGAATATAAATTAAGTATTTTATTAATATTTTATCTTGGCAAGTTGTTTTAAATATTTTAATACATATTATAAATACATCTTTAGATACAAATTATATTTATACTCATTGTCTCACTAGATAAATAAATTTGCCCTCTGTTCCTTACTAGTAATAACTTGAATGAAAATACAAAATTTCCATAAAACCTTGAGCGTGCGCTAAAAATTGTTTAACATCGAAGAGAAATCCTTTTTGCTGCTGCAGACCTAATTATTGGGGTTTCATTACTCATTAAAAAACTTTGTCATTTTCATCAAACTTAAATTGTGATCTCTGGAGAGTACACAAATGTATGAAAAATTGGATTATTAGCGAATTTCGTAGCCGGGGAAAGAGGCTTACAGAATATATATAATCTTTATGTTCTCTAATATATATATAATTTATGTTCTCTAATGTATATATGTATATATTCTCGTATAGGGATGGATGCAAAGCCGATGTAGCATCACGACTAAATTATGTGCATGCTGAAGTACCAAGCTGAATTGCATTTACGCCTATGTTTGCGAGCGGTCTAAGGTGCTCGGCTAGCTTGGAATTGGGATGTTATGCTGGAGACTAACCTGGCGGCGTATGGATTAGAACGGAGTAACCGGCAATTCTTGTGAAGCTTTTCTAGAGTTTCAATACCGGGATAGTTCCTGTCCGCACAACCTATCGATTCCTGGTTTGAATACAAATTTGTTGTCCTCCACTCACATCATTAAAATTTATCGTTAAATAAATGATAAAAGGTTAAAAAATAATGATGTGGGTGGCCTCTATTGTAGAACATGGAGCCTCAGAAACGGAGATGAAACCCCATTATTACCTGCTGTAAATAATAAAATGAGTCAAATGATTCTTTCAATCAGTTGAGATAATTATTGGAATAAAATTTCAAATTCGTCCCCTTTACCTAGATCAGTTTTTTGTATTATAAATACGTATTTCGACTACAATGTAGTCATCATCAGTATAAATTAGCTAGTCGTACTTTACTCTTTGACAATTAGAGATAGTTATAAAGTCGAGATCAACAGACAAAAAATAAATAGAAAATTAACTAGATTAAAATATATACTAGATTTAAAATATAATAAATTTTAAATAATATTGAAATTGCTCTTGTTAAAATTTCTTCATTCACATTTGTTCCTGTTAATTTTACTCTTATTAAAATTACTCTTATATTGTCCCAGGATATGTTACTTGTTACTAATTTGGTGACGGTATCACAAACTATTTTGGTTTTACGCTACTTATATATGTTCGGCCGACTTTAGACGCTATTCTAAGACCGCACCTGATTGGTGCTGAGTTATGCCTTGCGCAGCGAACACGTTCTTTGTATTTCGACATCTTTAGAGAGAGATGGATATATTGGCACTTGATTTTACCATAGGATTTTGATTAAATCTGAATTTGGTACCGGTCCATTGTCTAGATTCATAATATTTCTTTTGAATTTCTGAATGTATATGCTTTCGTATGCATCCAGCTCTGAGGGATTTTGAACAGCCTTAACAAGTTTTAAATTAGATTTGTCGATTTTATGGTCATTCTCTATAATGTGTGCAGCTACACAGGATTTTTCTAATCTGCCGTATTTCGTATGAGCCATATGTTCTTTGAATCGGGTTCCTATTTGTCTACGGCTTTGGCCAATGTATGTTTGTGAACACGAAGGACACTCTATGCTATAGATTCCCGATTTTTGTTCGTCTATTATTTTTTCTTTTGGGTTTCCGAGGATCTGTTTAAGTTTACAGTTGCTCACGAGAGCTATTTTTATATTATGATCTTCCATTTCTTTTTTAATTTTGTTCGTACACGGCGGGTAGTACGTTAGCTTGCACCATTTATTTTGTTCGTTGTCGGCCCGTTCTGGTGTTAGTGTCGTAGTGTTTCTTTTAAGAATTTTAAATTTAATTTTACGGATCATGAAATTTATTAATTGTGGAGTGTAGCCGTTAAATATTGCGATTTGTTTAATATGTTTGGCTTCTTTAAAATAATTTTTTCTCGACATTGGCACTTTTAGTAGTCTATTTATTAGAAAGTTGAATATGGCTAGTTTATGTTGAGGTGGACTGTTCGAGTCAGAAGTGATGTACCTTTCTGTGTGGGTCGGTTTCCTGTATATGTCAAAATCTAATTTATCTGTGCCCTTGTTCCTGCTGATTTTTAAATCTAAGAAGGGGATCGAGCCTTCCTTTTCGACTTCTGTTGTGAACTCTATAGATGGGTACATTTTGTTGAGCTTTTCCAGAAAGGTTTTTGGGTTTTCTTTGGCCGTATCAAAAATCGTAAAAATGTCATCAACATACCGGTACCAGACCGTCGGAAAGTATTCGAAGCTGTTCTTGGCTTTTTCTTCTAAGTCGTTCATAAAGAGATTGCTTAGAAAAGGTGATAGTGGATTACCCATGCTCGTCCCGAATGTTTGCCTGTAGAATTTTTCTTCAAATGTAAAGACATTTTGTTTCATGCAAAGGCGTGTTAGTTTTAGTAATTCTGATATTTCTTCTTTGGGTATATCTTGAGTATTTAGCCATTTTTCCAATATCTTTATGGTTTCTGGGATTGGTACACTGGGGTATAAAGCTTTGACGTCGAATGACATTAGTAGTGCTTTTGGATGTACCGGTTGGTCTTTGATTTTATCGATTAGTTCGATGCTGTTTTTAATTGCGAGTGAATTTGTTTGGTTAAAGGCCTGGAATTTTGCAACTAACCATTTTGCTATTTTATATGTCGGAGGGTTGATTCCTGAGACTATCGGTCTCATTGATCCGTCGTTTTTATGGATTTTTGGAAGGCAATATAATCTGGGTGTTACCGGATTTGAACATTGGAGTTGGTATTTTGTTTGTTTGTTTATGGTTTTTGGACATTTTGGACATTTGGCAGACAAAGCAGACAAAGGCAATTCTTTAGTAATAATGGACAAAACCGATTACTCACAAAAGGTTCATAAAATGCTAGACGAAGGCCCTTACCGAACTCAAAGGACCAACTCCTTATCGGCATTCATAAAAGAAGTTAAAGACACTTTAGACGAATGTCCAAAAACCATAAACAAACAAACAAAATACCAACTCCAATGTTCAAATCCGGTAACACCCAGATTATATTGCCTTCCAAAAATCCATAAAAACGACGGATCAATGAGACCGATAGTCTATGTCTTTCATCAAGAAGTATGTCTTTCATCAAGAATGAAACAGTCGTTTCTGGCCCTTCAGAATGTAGCCATCCATCTCAAAATCGGTCGAGGATTCATTTGCCTAAAATTGAATTGATGAAATTCGACGGAGAGGATTTAACGTTATGGCCACTGTTTTATGAAAACTTTCAGCAGCTTGTTCATATCAAGACTGAGCTTACATAAGCAGAAAAGCTGCAATATCTTTTGAGTAGCCTTACAGGAAAGGCTTTGAAAACATGTAGTGGCCTTGAACCTACCCCAGGTAATTATACATTGATTTGGAAGCTTCTTGAAGATACGTATCAAGATCAAAGATATCTAGCTAATTTATATTTAGATCGATTGTTTAGTTTTCGTCCAACGTACAATTCAAACCACAACCAGCTACAAATATTTCTGGAAAAATTCCATACATCTGTTGTTACATTGAAACGTTTAAAACTCGAAGATCTAACCGACTATATTTTGACTTATTTTTCGATGACGAAACTTCCCAGTGAAACAGTTCAAGCCTTCGAATTAATTCGAGATCACACAGGCTTACCCACCTACGAAGAACTGATTCAATTTGTTAGACGTCAGAGCAAAACAACAAAAATGGATAAATTTCGAGTTAGCAATAGTGCTTCAAATCCATCTAAAATTAGTAAAAATTATTTTGTTAGCAATATCAATGATAAATCAGCTGAGCATGTAAATAAATGTTTTAATGTCAACAACTTACCGAATAGTCAAAATAGTAAATATTTAAAAAAAAACTGTCTTGTTTGTGATCAACAAGTGCATACAGTTACTCAATGTCCCAAGTTTTTAAATCTTG
The DNA here is from genome assembly GCA_963920215.1 of Nineta flava. Taxonomy (NCBI): domain Eukaryota; kingdom Metazoa; phylum Arthropoda; class Insecta; order Neuroptera; family Chrysopidae; genus Nineta; species Nineta flava. The sequence continues at coordinate 25,355,410 of OY986045.1, forward strand.
TACCGCATGATAGATATAAAGTGGCGAAAGAAAAAAACTTATACATTAATTGTTTGAACCCACATCACAAAATTAGTAATTGTCAGTCGCAGAGAACTTGCAATCTCTGTAAAATTAAGCATCACACTTTATTACATTTTGATCTGGCCAGTAATGTATCGAAAACAGTTGAAACACCAAATTGTAGCTCTAAAACCAAGGAAGAATCCCAACCTAACAACAGCAGCGACCATAAAATTGTTCATAGTTATTGTTCTAGACAACCACCGTTAAATAATTTAATGATCCGAAACTCTGTAGTATTGTTGTCCACTGCAGTTGTGTACGCCTTTGACAGCAGGAACATCAAACATAAAATCAGGCTTCTTTTAGATACTGGTAGTCAATCTAATTTCATTACATTCGATTGTTGTAAAAGATTAAATCTACCCATTTCAAAAACTAACATGTTAGTACAAGGGATATCTACATCAAAGAAATCCATTAGAGGATATTCAAATCTTAATTTTGCCTCTGTTATAAATGATCAATACAAGTTTATTATGAACGTTTTTATAATAGACAAAATTACGGACAGCTTGCCATCAGTCAAAGTTGACATAACAAATCTCGATCATCTCGTAGATTTACCGCTAGCTGATGACTTGTACCATACACCTTGTGAAGTAGATGGTATTATAGGATCGCAACTGTGGCAGAACTTTTAGGTCCTGGTAAAGTAACCGGCACCCCTAACACACCTCTGGCAATCCAACCAAACTAGGATATATTGTTATGGGAACCGCCCCAATCTTGTCTAGTACCTTAGATGAAACAAAAGCATTTTGCACTTTTGAATCTTTAGAAAGTGTACTGCAAAGATTTTGGGAAATCGAAAATGTAGCTGAACCTACATTTTTGAATCAGAATGACGCAGCTTGTGAGGAGTTGTATGCATCTTCTTTTAGAAGAAACTCTGATGGCCGTTATATAGTTCCACTGCCATTCAAATCTGATCCATCAAATCTTGGTAACTCTTTGGATAGCGCTCGTCATAGATTTTTGGCTCTAGAAAGAAAATTAGAAAAAAATCAAAGTTTACGTTTAGCCTATAATGAAATTATGCAGGATTACCTGAATCAAAATCATATGTCTATTGTTGAAAATCATCCCATATTCCCATCATCCGATATCCCATCATCCGATATTCAAGGAAAGTAGTTCAACCCCTATCCGTATAGTTTATGACGCATCAGCAAAATCAACCAGCCTATCATCGTTAAACGATTTACTCCACGCCGGACCCAAATTGCAGAAGGATCTTTTTGCTTTATTATTAGATTTTCGGCTATTTTCAGTAGCATTTACTGCTGATATAAAGCAAATGTTTAGACAAATACGCATTGTGGAATCGCATAGAAAATTTCAAAGGATATTGTGGAGATTTTCACCTGACCACCCTCTATCTGTTTTTGAAATAAATGTTGTTTGCTTCGGAATTACGGCATCGCCATACTTAGCTTTACGAACCATACAACAACTTGCTCAAGATGAATCTCAACATTTTCCACAAGCATCCTCAATCGTTAAAAATTCTTTTTATGTTGATGATTTGGTTTATTCAATCGAAAATGAAGACGATGCAGAAAATTTGTATCGTGAGTTAGTAGATCTGTTCAAATCCGGTGGCTTCCAACTGGTAAAATGGGCCAGTAATTCAGATAAGTTAATGTCAAAACTACCTGATTCCCATAAACTTATACAAACTCTAGACCTCGATCAGCAATTTAAAGTGTTAGGCCTCACTTGGAAACCAAAATTGGATAGTTTTTCGTTTAAATTAGGACATATCGAATCTAAACCGACCAAACGAAATGTTTTGTCTACATTGGCACAGATTTTCGACCCCTTAGGTCTATTAGCACCCCTTACCATGTTTGTGAAATTGTTAATAAAAGATTATTGGATTTCAAAATTAGATTGGGATGAAGATCCACCCAAAACATTAAAATCGCGTTGGTCCATATTTTGTACTGAATTGAATTGTATAACAAACCTCAACATATCAAGACACCTTTTAGTTAATAATAAAACGGCTATCTCATTGATAGGTTTTGCTGACAGTAGTGAAAAGGGATATGGTGCTGCTATCTATCTTCGTGCAGTTAATGATCATGACATATCCTGTTCACTAGTTTGTGCCAAATCTAAGGTCGCTCCAATAAAATTTTTATCAATTCCAAGATTGGAATTATGCGCAGCATTACTACTAGCAAAATTATTGCAATTTGTAATAAATGTTTATAAAAACCGCATATCTATTACCAACAATTATGCCCTATTCGATTCTACGGTAGTTTTAAATTGGCTCAAATCATCCCCCCATCGCTGGAGTACCTTTGTAGCAAATAGAGTTGCAAAAATTCAACAGAATTTACCTGATAATCATTGGTATCATGTACCTTCAAATCCAAATTTAGCGGACCCCATATCTCGAGGACTCACTCCTCAACAGCTAGTTGATAACCATCAAATTTGGTTTTCCGCCCCTTCTTGGATGACAAAATCAGTAGAAAATTGGCCAATTCGAAAAATAGATATCGACGATCTCTTTTCGTTAGAAGAAAAATCTACAGCATTAATATCAGTGGAATCAACACAATCGCCATTGTATTTAGTCATCGAAAGATTTTCATCCTGGAATCGTTTAGTAAATACAACAATTTACGTATTACGTTTTTTGAAAATTCTATCTAGAAATGGTTCCAATTTAGTGAAAGATGTATCAATAGCCGAAGAATTTCTCATTAAATCAGTTCAGGTGGTACATTTTAATTTAGAAATAAAATCTTTAAAATTGAAGAAACCTATTTCTAGTAATCTGAAGATTTTAAATCCGTTTTTAGATGATAAAAATATTCTACGTGTTGGGGGTCGACTATCGAATGCTCATATAGACTATGATCATCAACATCCCATTCTGTAAAGATCACCTAGACCTAGCAAAGATCACTTCACTGAAATTTTAGTTCGCCACTACCACACAAAAAATTTGCACGTAGGAGTATTTTTGTTAACTTCCTTACTTCGACAAAAGTATTGGATCGTATCTGGTCGATCAATAATTCGAAAGGTGGTGCAATCTTGTAATATCTGTTTTCGGCACCAACCGAAGGCGGTATATCCTATTATGGCTGACCTCCCTGCGCCTAGAATTAATCAAGCCAAAGCATTCCTTCATACAGGAACAGACTTTGCAGGACCCTATCGAATAACCTTTTCTCGCCATCGTGGCAATCGATCTCAAAAAGCATATTTATGCATATTTATCTGTTTTGTAACTAAGGCTGTGCATTTAGAATTGTGTTCTGACTTGTCAACTGCTACATTTATTGCCGCGTTTAAACGATTTTTGTCACGTAGAGGTCCTGTTAGTGTGATGTACTCCGATTGTGGCACTAATTTTGTTGGGACAAAATCGAAACTCAACGAATTGTATGAATTTATAAAACGTTCTGAGTATAAGGAAATAATAAAAGGAGAATTACTCGCCAATAAAATAACTTGGAAACTCATACCTCCAGCTTCACCACATTGGGGAGGCTTATGGGAAGGAAATATTCGTAGCGGTAAATCCATTTTAAATAAAACGATAGGTGAGCAGATCCTCACGTACGAGGAATTTAACACAGTCATCATTCAAGTTGAAGCGTTGTTGAATTCTCGACCATTATACACCCTTAGTTCGGATCCCTCTGATCCTCTAGCATTAACTCCCTCGCATTTTTTAAATGAGGTTCCCTTAGCACAACTACCATCGTTAGAAGTACTCCCGGGTCCTACCAATCTGTTATTTAGGAAATCCTTGATTGAACAAATTGTTCAATCATATTGGAAAAGATGGCACGTAGAGTACCTTAATACGTTACAGGCCAGGCAAAAATGGAATACCTTGGAAACACCCGCAAAGGTTGGAACGATAGTGATTTTGATCAAAGAAAATTTACCCCCACTTCATTGGTTATTAGGAATCATTACCGAAGTATATCCTGGTGCAGACGGGGTTGTACGAGTGGCGACAATTCGGACGAAGCATGGGTACTATAAAAGACCTGTCGTTAAATTGTGACCACTACCAACACAATAGCATTATCAGCATAACCAAACTAAATTACCGTTATGTTGTTGTTTATTTTTATTTTTTTGTATTTGAATATTATTTTGTTTAATTTAGAATGGTATTTATTTTGACTTATCTCCTTTAAAGGTCTAAGCGATAGATCGATGGAATCGAATTTTTATTTATTTATTTTAAATATTTTTTCCTGATTGAAACAATGTTTCAATGCCTGGGGGGAATGTTAATGCAGTATCTTTATTGTTGTTTGGGTGGTAATTAGAATTGTTAGACAATTGTTATTTATATAATTATTATTGTAGAAAACAATGTGTTTGTACAAACATGCATTCGACCTATGACAAATAACAAAATTCTATTTGTCGGTAAAAGAGCGAAATAGGGTCACGTGTCGACTCCCACGCAATTTTGGTACAACATATCCGACAGTAAAAAAATAAGCAGTTCTAATCTAACTTTTCTAGTAGAATATAGTAGCCATATTGGGCATATCCTAATTTATATATAATTATCCGCGCTTTCACAATTAAATGTAGTAATAGTGATAAGTGTATATTTAGTAGTGTATGATTTTATCGTTATCGTTAACACAAACGTTACTAAGTGCTTCGCAGTATTCGATTGCGGTCTTCAGTGAATTCGAAGTGGCACCACGAGGTAGAAATATCCATCCATTTCCCATCCCTGCTTAGCAACGTTTGGGGTAAGTTACCTATCTTAGTTTTTTTACCGATAATCACAAGTTAACGCTGGACATTCACCCAAGGTTGATACCAGTTGCGACAACAAAAACCAATTGATATTGAATTTCTAACAGTTAATTAATTCTTAATTTCAAAAAAAATATCTTAATATTTCAAATTCAGAAGAATTTTGTTCAGCGTACCATAATTATTGTGGAAAACCCATCATTAGCTCTGTGTCGATCAAAACGGTAAAAGCCTCTGGGAACACTGATTCCAGAATTACTATCTGTAAACTATATAAACTTCTTGTCAACAGGTTCAGAAATTAAAAACAAAAACAAGTAATGTAACAAATAAGTGAGTTAATTGTTTGAATGCCCAGTATATACTAAGTTGTTTCAATCAATGTTTGAATAATTCTTCAAACTCAAAGTATATAAGATATGCATTTTTTTTCTGCGATGGATATTTGCAAGCGTTACAGAGTCGGAAGTAAACTTAAATATACCCTTTTATATTTACAAATATATTGGGTATAAAAATAGTATGTATGGATGCTATGTACATGTATACATGCATGCCTTCGTTCACCTATCAATTGTATTTCTTATTTTCAACTTTGAGCACAAATTATGAGAAAACTATTGAGTTTATGAAAAAAATTTTCAAACAAAAGTTGTTTGTTTTAAAGAGAAAAAGATTTTTTGTTAACAAATTTTTTTCTATCTCTTACGGTTTCAAAGATATAAATTTCCCTCCTGGCGGGGGGAAACACATTCCCATTTTGCCCGTTATTGAACTTGACCTTACTTGTTTGCTCTAGAATTCACACAAAAATTTTCAGCTCGTTATCTCTTTTCATTTTTGAGTTATCGGCTTTACGGGCAGACAGACGAACGGACTGTGGAAATGGACTAATTTTAAGTAATTTAATGAAAACCTATAACAAAAACTGTTGTCTGCGATCAATATTTTCAAGCGTTACAAAGTCGGGACTAAACTTAATATACCTCGTATGTTTACAAATATACTGGGTATAAAAATGTACAATATACTGGCAGAATTGGCTTTCTGTTTTATTTATTTGTATAGATGTATAGATATAAATAAACGAAATGTATGTGATGAATATTCGAATGAGTCCTTAACCAATTTTATCGAATTTGAGGAAATTATTTATGAAAATTTTGCTGTGTGTATTTATTATTCATTGATATAATTCTTGGATTAAAAATTCGTTTCTCTCATTGTGCAATTCAAGTAATTTTAATCTTATTAAAAGTCAATATTAAAAGTAACGCTTAAAAATTACAATTCTTCCTTGATCGCTGCCTAGACCCGTATTACAGCACATTTGTAGGTTAAGTATGAATATCACATAAAAGAAAATGTTAATTTATTATTGTTATCAGAGTTTTGTTTTTAGTTTTAATTGAATAAACAACAACAAAAGATTTGGTACATAATACAATAATGAAAATGTTTATAAAAGTTTGATATACATAAAATATATATTCTGTTATGTAATCCTAAATTTATGTATTTATTTAAAATGGGTTACAACATAAAATGTAATGTTTTAAAAACAATGTGTACACATTCCAACTGTATATATATATACTGATATGTTGGATATATACTTGTTAGATTTTAGGTAGATATGTATGCCTGATTATCGAAATGTATAATCTCAAAACTATACTTAACATTGTTTAGTATTTAACCTTTAAGGTCGTATGCGATCTTGACAGTCAAAACAAAAAATATAAACGACAGTTAACATTTTACTATGCTAGCTGACCTGTTTAGCAACGGATAAAACAAATTAGTATTTGCCAATGTTGTTTCTTTTTGCAAGGTCTGGTTCCGATAAATAATACTCTTGTATATATTATATTATATATAACGGATATAATAAAAGAAATGATTTTTGTTAAAACTAATTTTGTTGTAATGAAAATTAGTGAACTAATTTTTAAGACCTCAGCACACAATCTAATTGCAAAAAAAAATAATTAGGAAAATAGTTCTAGATCTAAAATTATTTTATTTAAAAAAAAGAAGAAGATATAATTTGTTTTATAGCAAAACTATTTTTTTTTTAAATTAACATAAACGCTTATTATTTTATAACTTATGTAAGTTTTAAATTGGGTAACTAACTTTATTGGGATAAACAAGATTTGTTTTTTTATAAATGTTTTCTTGTTTGAATCGTCTAAACATGTTGTTGCGACGGTATATAAAGCCGGTGCCGAGCCCAGTTTAAGTCAGTTCTTAAATTCAGTCCGAAAGGAACAGTAGTACTGTTTGAAGTAACCATTGTTGAATTAATCATTGTTATAAATTAGTATTGTTTGAATATAAATATAAAAAGTATTGAAGAAAATTAAATATTTTGTTTGTTTTTTGTTTTTGTTTGGAGTATTTGAATCTGTATAGATTCGACAGTACTCCTTTTTTTTGAGTTAATAAGAGAGCCAAGATACCGCGACAATTGGCGACCGTGGCAGAACCTGGAGATGCATTCACAATGGTAATGTTAAGCCGTAATACTGTTCTTTTCAATCGAACAACTGGATTTTTACCTGCCCAATTCTAACCGGGGGCAGGCCTGCAAGAATGAGTTAACGAGAGTGACCGAGTAGTTACATGACTCGTTTATCATCATCCTGAAGAGTCCGTCTGGATGCGCCAAGTGCTCAGCAGTAAGGTGGAAGGTGGCCATAGTGGATTGGCACCAAAGTGGAAAGGTCCTTACAGGGTGCTGCGATGTGTAACAGCTGCTGTCTATGTACTGGATACAGTGCCTCCCACGAGGATACATGGATGTCTCTTGAAGACGGCCAGTGCAAATTTAACTCCACCAAATCAAAGACAATTAAACGTACTTCAAGCATGTACAAACGGTAGTTGCAATATAAACAAGTATGTGAACCTTATCTTGGTTACAAGATCATCATAAGTTTCAAAACAGAAGCAAAATATCCCACAACTAAAACTTGACTTACTTGAATGTCGTAGTTGAACAGCCTCAGGTTGGTCTAGTTCTACGTATTACCGCTCGCTAGTAGCACCCTTTTGACACCGAGAAGCTTCAAACTTAATTCCACCCCGGTACCCCGTTGTGTCCCGGGTTCCCCTATATTATTATGTTTCCATTTTTATAAAAGAAAGGTATACGCGAGCCGTTTATAAGCGTATGTTAATATTTTCAACTTTAAATCAACACTCAGTAACACAGTAAAAATTGTATTCTAGTCTATAGACACATCGTAGAGAGATGTACTACTTTAATTTGACAAAACATTTAAATTAAAATGAATCCGTGATGTTATCTATAACCACTTTAACGAAAGACTTAAAATGATTGGATGCTCCGTTTTAAAAATTACTTTAACTTTATTTTCTTTAACTTTTTTCTGAAAAAATGCTGCCTGTCTTCCAGCGTATGTTCAAAAGTATCGCTTTTTATATCTTTTTTTTTGTCGCGGAACACTTTTTGTGCAAGCATAGCTTCGACTAGACCGGTTATTTTATTTTGAGTTTAGACTGTTCTCAGTAAAAGGGTTTTGTTGGGCCATTTGAAAAACGGTTCATCAAACATGAAATAAACTATCAACTTAGTAACCACCTAACCATTAGCTTACATAGCGGAATAATAGTCGGGAGTAATGCATCGTTGCAAATTAATAGTAACATATATTAAATTATTATCATTAATCCTATGGGAACATGTTAAACGTTTACTGGGATTAATTAATTAAAATACGATACAGTTAGTTGTTGTATTGCTTTGAAAATGTACTATGTTATTAATACAAAATTTTGACATTAATTTTGAGATATCACATGGATATACACACATTTTGAATTACATACAAAATTTAATGTTAATTTAGGGATTTACATAAGGATTTATTAATTTTAGTAAAAACCGGTCACATGTGAGTGGTATAAAAGACATATTCATACATGAAATACGCGCAATCCGATGAATGCCACTGGGAGTTTTGATGTGCACAGAATTGTTAAATTTATTACCTTGGAGCGTGTTTGTACGTAATTATAATGTGTTTGCTTAAAAATCCATTATTCAAATTCAAAATAATAGAGGGTTCAAAAATTTAATAGTTCAAAATATTTAATATAAAAGTTTGTTTTTTACATAGGTTTTCAATTGCTAAATCTTTGGATTATATTTTATTTCCTCATTTTCGTATAGCTGTCATCCTGTTTTTCCGTAGACACAAGATTACTCAAAAACAAAAACGAGCTGATATTTTGATTGTATATTCTAGAGCTAAAAATTAAGCCCAAGTTCGGGCAAACTCGAACCATGTTTCCCCCATCCAGGGTGGAAATTAACAACCTTTAAAACATAGATAGAAAAAAATTTTAAGACAAAAAATGTTGATTTGAAAAATTTGAAACCTGTTTCTAAACTCAGTATACACCAAGTATTTAGCAGATACCTTAGCAAAGAAGAGAGTTGGAATACCCTTCATAGACCCAGAGCCAATTTTAGGAATTTAGAAGACTGCATAAAAACAGGTGATCAACGAGTGATTGAACCGTGATCACTAGGAAAAAATACCACAGCAAAAGCTCGGAAAAATACCGAAAAAACACCAAGACGCTATCCCTCAATTCACTGAACCTGAACAGGATACAAGTGTGGAAGGTTTCCGGATTCATAACCGGGCATTATCTCCTGCGGAAGAATCTGTACGCCAAGGGACTCCATAAAGCATCCATTGTTTGCAGACTGTGCGGCGAGGAGGAGCAGACATCCAGTCACATTATCTTGCAACTGCAAATCTCTCGGTTACAGCAGATACAAGATATTTGGTGCATCTCACTTCGAATATATTAACCTTCATGAAAATCTGATCAGCAAGCTCATGGCTATTGCTAAGATATGGGAGGTGCGAATCTCATCAGTAAGTAAAAGTCTTAAGTAAAAGGAGGAGCACAATGGGTAATAAGATGGAGGTGCAGTACTTTTTTACCCCAAGATATATCTATCTATGTACCGGTTATTGAAGCAATTAACTCATGAAAGTTGTTATTTTCACTTGGTTTTAGTTTGCTTTTGATAATTATACAAGTAATGGATGAGTATTTTCTTCCTCTGGCAGAGGATACACACTTCCATTTTGCCCCTTCACGAACTTGAAGATACTTTTTAGCTCTAATTTCAGCTCGTTACCTCTTTTGGCCGTTGACTGACCGACGGACGAATACAGGGAATTGGTAATTACTAATTATGTTATTTAATAAACACATTTATCAAAAAATTTTTAACCGTTACAAAGTCAGGATTAAATTTAATATATCATTGTATATGTTATATTTGCCGGGTATAAACATATTTTCTTACAGATGTCTTATTTATGAGTAAGACATAAAAACAATATCAAATAATTAAATAACTGAAATTTATTTATAATTATGGTATTATCACTAAATAATTAACGTTGTAAGCTGCAGTAGGCATGTGAATTTAACAGTGATCTACATACGGAAGCGCACGACGTCTCAAACACGGTTGGTGATAAAACGGTTTTATTATAACTACAAACCCGACTTGACTTATAGTACAGTAACCTTGTCGCCTGACAGGAGAGGTACCGTGCGTAAAAATGCGCAAGGTACGGACTTTCATAACTTGTACGAGTTGTTAATAATGTTCTTCCAATGAATAAGTCAAGTTGAGGGGAGGGTTCATTGTCATAAAACATACAGGCAAGGTTTCAGTAACGTAAAAGGGATGATGAGATATACGAAAAATGCAGGTAGGTTCACGTGTAGACAGCCTCCATTTTAGAGTTAAAATCGCCAAAAACTGAAGAAATGTAGAAAATTTTGCGTTTTTATGGTTTTTCTCGAATTTCAAAACTTGGATAATTCATTGGACCAACATCATAAACAAGTCAGTGAAAAATCAGAAGTATCGGATTTTACGCAAAATCTACTGCATAAGGTTTCTTGGCTTTTATAGGCAATGAGATATCAGAAAAACCGATTTTGGTAACCTTTCTCCTTGAATATCTTATGACGCGTATGACGTAATGTGTTTATCCTAGTGTTTACAATGTCAAAAGAAAAGTCTATGCAATTTTTTCACTTGAATATTTCAAGTTATTGTATATATAAACGCATGCATATTGCATACAGATGCCAGTATTGAAAATTTATTATAGATGTTTGTTAAAATTTTATAATAACAAAAACGTATAAGAAAATGAATCTTAGTATACAAATGACATTGGACGTATCGCATCTATAAGAACCACTTGAATATTAATTTAAAAAAATGAATTGTCATCATTGAATAAAACTTGTATTATGAATCTTCATATGGTACCTGGTAAGGAATCCTTAGAAATATATTACCTACACAAAGTATTTAAATCATGTACATTTAATTAAAATGAAATAAAATTATATTAAATAAAATATTATCATAATTATTATTAAGCGTACTTATTAAACAAAAATCGTACAGGGATTTTTATATTTTTAATTAGTTTTAATTATACAAATATTAATAAAATTTATTTAAATGTTACAATTATTTTAATGTATTTTATAAATAAATATTATTTATTTAATAATGAAATCACAAATTATTAGTACGTGGCTTAAAATGATACCAAAGTGGTGTATAAAAACGAACCATTCAGTGTAAAAGTCAATAAACAGCTACAAACAGTAGTAAAACCAGTAAAATAGTTTAATCCATTTAATTATCAAGCAGTTAATTATACCAACCAGTTTAAGTTCCGTTATCAAGTTAAGAGCATTTTCTTAAGTTTATATTTCTTGTTTCAGTTTTGGAGCTTCACCATAAAACATGAAATATTTTGAATTGTGTACTAAATGTTAGCTTCTAAAAAATAAGTATAAAATGATTGATTATAAATTAATTAATGTTAGTGCCATAGATGGCAGCACACATCAGGTAACATGATAGCATGTTACCGAACAATAGTGGCAGCAAATGTATTATTCTGTTAGCGCCATCTAAGTAGAATATTTCAAAATTAAATAACTTATAAGAGTAAACTTCATCGCGCGTCGTAGCTGACACGCACAATTTTTTTTTTAAAATAAAAATCAATATAAGGTTAATTTTAAATGGAAAACAGAGTTTTGTGAAATACTTACAATTAAATGTGCATGTTTTACGTAGTATAAATTGATTTTGTTCGATGTGCACAAGCAAATGTGCCATCTATAGGTAATCATTATCGATTAATACGCACTTAAACGTGTAAACACTGATGCCAAAACTTTATATTTTAATTTTGTAAACAGTGAATATACCTTATCCTTTTTAACGCATTCTCTTTATTCTCTCATATAACAATTAATTGGAATACAAAATTTGGTAATTGTTATTTGAAACTTGACACTAGAGCATTTGAAACTTGACATTAATGACTTCTAATAGCTAAACACTGAAAGTAAGCTACAACCAAAAATCTGTAAATTAATTGAATATCGACGTACTATTCAGTTATACAACTTTTTGATTTGCCTGATGAACTGTTTTGTCGGAGGACTTGAGGACTTGCGTCTACTGGTGCTCTTACCTGAAACAAAAAAAAAATTACAATAGTATACAGAATTATTGGTAAATTGTGAATTTTTGTTTCCCAAAACTTTTGTATATACAGGGTAGAAACTTGGAACAAGATTTTTGATTTTTATTTTTTTATCTAAAGATTTTATTCTAAGTAAATTTCTGTGTCTACAACCAATTTTCTGCTATTCATAAATAACATGTTACTACCTATTTCATAACTTCGGATGAATCATAGGGACTATCAGAAAACCAAGAAAAGCGTTCATATGATCTTTTGATGAGTTTTTCTATTCAATATTTGGATAGGATTTTTTTTCAAGTTTCTTGAAAATGATATTTATATGTCACGTTTATATTAGTTTTTGATCTACGTGATCATAAGGTTATTGAAATATACTTTCGGTTAAGTTCGATAAAACGGTATTTTAAATAACCATGGAATTCATTTTCTTATATGATAGTTGCCTAAAGTTTCAACGTTATGAATACGGTTTCGTTTCGTTACACAAAAATTTTTGATCACCTAGTGATTAACAGTTACACGGAAGTTTAAAAGCCGCAATAAATATTTTATTTCAATAGTATACCACGAGCATAAGGTATGCTTGATAGATGTAAATTTATGCTTTTCAAATATACCTGTTTCATGATCAATTTTAACTATCTCATAGGGATAATTACGTTTTTAAAAGCGTAACTTCCGTTGACGGAGTTCGCTATCGTCGGAAGTAAGAAAAGCACCTTATCCAGATTTCATATTCATACTCCAATGATTTATGGAAATATTTCAATAGCGGTTAAAACACACATAACACACAAAACTGCTCGATATTTTCAGTAAGAATTTTCTTGACAAAAAAGTATGAAGATGGAAAGATGATTCTGATTAAAAAAGGAGAGGTGTAAAACTAGAAAAGATAGTTCTTTTGAATCATGTTACGGGAAGATTCAAAAGAGTTTACGTAGCAGATCTTTGTGGAAGAGCGTCCCTGAAAATTATTGCCGCTATTACACATTGATTTTTCCAAGACGAAAGCAGGAATAGTCGACGTAGATTTGAGGTTCACCAACGGTTTTACGCTATGATATGCTATGCTATACTACAGTTTGGGTGTAGCAAAGTGCATTATATCATGGTATACTGAACATAGACAGTGATCGATGCACACTATACATTGTTTCTAAATTGGGTCTATTATAAAATACAACCTGTATATCGATCACTACTACATACAACCTGTATATTATTATACACTGACAAATGAGAAGTGTACGATAGTGTGACATAGTACTTGATGGTAGTTATGTTTAGAATTCATATTAAACTAATAGGTCAATAGGCCGAATTCTATTTGAAAATCAGTATTCAAAAATATTAATGAAATGTGTTATAAATCAAATCATATAAACAGCTTATTACCTAAAACTAAATTGTACTTTTCATTATATCATTTATCAGATACGGTTTCCGGAATCAATACGATTTATTTACCTGAGGAATAAACCCCCATATATATGAGTTTAAAAACTTACTTTTTGCAATCACGTAAACATTTTGAACAATCTGAAAAACTGTAAAATACAGTTTGTCTATTTTTTTTAAAAACTTTTCACTCAAAAGCTTCCTAATCTAAGCAAATCTCCAAAATTTTGGCAATAAAAAAATGACTTAATAAATATTCGTAAATATCATATACCTGAATTCTCCCAACAAACAATTTAAATCTAAAAAAACCAAGAAACCATGGTGATAAGTAACCGATGCTACTTGTAATATTATTAATTTAAGTATTGTATTTAAATGGCAAATATTTCTGTGAATATTTGAGTTACAGAAAATATTCCTAATTGAAGTAAAATCTATTTACTACAACTTTTTAAATTATAAATATTTTCATTTTACTAATATTAGGATAGAAATTCAAGACTTAAAGTATTAAGATTAATACCTACAGATCTTGAAATGAAGCCATGTGTAAAAATCCAGGGAAATAAAAACCATACTGAACTTACAACATATCTTTCTTAAACCACAATGAATATAAAAATAATACATGGGGCTTAAATATACCAATTTGTTATTGTGTATGTAAGTGATAATTTCATATTTAAAAAATAAATTATAACGAATCGAAAGCTCTATTAAATATTATTTTTAATTATTATTATTAATGCATTATTTAAATTGTAATATAATTTTCTGCATAATTACAATTTTATATTTAAAATGTTGAACTATAGTACATATTGTTAAATATTGAAAAAATATGAACAAATGAACTTTTGTCTTTTTTAATATCGTATAACTTGATGCATAAATCGGATATTATCCAAGTCTTCCCACTTATCCTAAAACGTATCTACATAACATTTCTATACCAAATTCTAGCGGGGGAAAACATAATAAATCTATCCATAAAAAATCAAATATGGTTATTTATTTGTTTTCCCTTTTCTCAAGTTATGGCGTCGTGAAATAGATGCCTGTATTTCTCGATTTCTTGCGACGTCATGGCTTGAGAGAAATCATTGCTTGGATTTTTAAGCGTGTTTTTATATGCAATGTAAATCAATATATACCGTATATATAATCCGTACATATAATATTAAGTCCTGACTGACACATCATCGCACAGCCCAAGCCACTAAGGATATAAATTTGGCATGTGTGTTCATTTTGTATTGTAGGCATCGTTTAACAAAGGATTTTTGAAGAATGAGCCTTTCTATATAAACTATGTTACACTACTAGTTACACTACTGTTCTTTTCAATCGAACAACTGGATTTTTACCTGCCCAATTCTAACCGGGGGCAGGCCTGCAAGAATGAGTTAACGAGAGTGACCGAGTAGTTACATGACTCGTTTATCATCATCCTGAAGAGTCCGTCTGGATGCGCCAAGTGCTCAGCAGTAAGGTGGAAGGTGGCCATAGTGGATTGGCACCAAAGTGGAAAGGTCCTTACAGGGTGCTGCGATGTGTAACAGCTGCTGTCTATGTACTGGATACAGTGCCTCCCACGAGGATACATGGATGTCTCTTGAAGACGGCCAGTGCAAATTTAACTCCACCAAATCAAAGACAATTAAACGTACTTCAAGCATGTACAAACGGTAGTTGCAATATAAACAAGTATGTGAACCTTATCTTGGTTACAAGATCATCATAAGTTTCAAAACAGAAGCAAAATATCCCACAACTAAAACTTGACTTACTTGAATGTCGTAGTTGAACAGCCTCAGGTTGGTCTAGTTCTACGTATTACCGCTCGCTAGTAGCACCCTTTTGACACCGAGAAGCTTCAAACTTAATTCCACCCCGGTACCCCGTTGTGTCCCGGGTTCCCCTATATTATTATGTTTCCATTTTTATAAAAGAAAGGTATACGCGAGCCGTTTATAAGCGTATGTTAATATTTTCAACTTTAAATCAACACTCAGTAACACAGTAAAAATTGTATTCTAGTCTATAGACACATCGTAGAGAGATGTACTACTTTAATTTGACAAAACATTTAAATTAAAATGAATCCGTGATGTTATCTATAACCACTTTAACGAAAGACTTAAAATGATTGGATGCTCCGTTTTAAAAATTACTTTAACTTTATTTTCTTTAACTTTTTTCTGAAAAAATGCTGCCTGTCTTCCAGCGTATGTTCAAAAGTATCGCTTTTTATATCTTTTTTTTTGTCGCGGAACACTTTTTGTGCAAGCATAGCTTCGACTAGACCGGTTATTTTATTTTGAGTTTAGACTGTTCTCAGTAAAAGGGTTTTGTTGGGCCATTTGAAAAACGGTTCATCAAACATGAAATAAACTATCAACTTAGTAACCACCTAACCATTAGCTTACATAGCGGAATAATAGTCGGGAGTAATGCATCGTTGCAAATTAATAGTAACATATATTAAATTATTATCATTAATCCTATGGGAACATGTTAAACGTTTACTGGGATTAATTAATTAAAATACGATACAGTTAGTTGTTGTATTGCTTTGAAAATGTACTATGTTATTAATACAAAATTTTGACATTAATTTTGAGATATCACATGGATATACACACATTTTGAATTACATACAAAATTTAATGTTAATTTAGGGATTTACATAAGGATTTATTAATTTTAGTAAAAACCGGTCACATGTGAGTGGTATAAAAGACATATTCATACATGAAATACGCGCAATCCGATGAATGCCACTGGGAGTTTTGATGTGCACAGAATTGTTAAATTTATTACCTTGGAGCGTGTTTGTACGTAATTATAATGTGTTTGCTTAAAAATCCATTATTCAAATTCAAAATAATAGAGGGTTCAAAAATTTAATAGTTCAAAATATTTAATATAAAAGTTTGTTTTTTACATAGGTTTTCAATTGCTAAATCTTTGGATTATATTTTATTTCCTCATTTTCGTATAGCTGTCATCCTGTTTTTCCGTAGACACAAGATTACTCAAAAACAAAAACGAGCTGATATTTTGATTGTATATTCTAGAGCTAAAAATTAAGCCCAAGTTCGGGCAAACTCGAACCATGTTTCCCCCATCCAGGGTGGAAATTAACAACCTTTAAAACATAGATAGAAAAAAATTTTAAGACAAAAAATGTTGATTTGAAAAATTTGAAACCTGTTTCTAAACTCAGTATACACCAAGTATTTAGCAGATACCTTAGCAAAGAAGAGAGTTGGAATACCCTTCATAGACCCAGAGCCAATTTTAGGAATTTAGAAGACTGCATAAAAACAGGTGATCAACGAGTGATTGAACCGTGATCACTAGGAAAAAATACCACAGCAAAAGCTCGGAAAAATACCGAAAAAACACCAAGACGCTATCCCTCAATTCACTGAACCTGAACAGGATACGAGTGTGGAAGATTTCCGGATTCATAACCGGGCATTATCTCCTGCGGAAGAATCTGTACGCCAAGGGACTCCATAAAGCATCCATTGTTTGCAGACTGTGCGGCGAGGAGGAGCAGACATCCAGTCACATTATCTTGCAACTGCAAATCTCTCGGTTACAGCAGATACAAGATATTTGGTGCATCTCACTTCGAATATATTAACCTTCATGAAAATCTGATCAGCAAGCTCATGGCTATTGCTAAGATATGGGAGGTGCGAATCTCATCAGTAAGTAAAAGTCTTAAGTAAAAGGAGGAGCACAATGGGTAATAAGATGGAGGTGCAGTACTTTTTTACCCCAAGATATATCTATCTATGTACCGGTTATTGAAGCAATTAACTCATGAAAGTTGTTATTTTCACTTGGTTTTAGTTTGCTTTTGATAATTATACAAGTAATGGATGAGTATTTTCTTCCTCTGGCAGAGGATACACACTTCCATTTTGCCCCTTCACGAACTTGAAGATACTTTTTAGCTCTAATTTCAGCTCGTTACCTCTTTTGGCCGTTGACTGACCGACGGACGAATACAGGGAATTGGTAATTACTAATTATGTTATTTAATAAACACATTTATCAAAAAATTTTTAACCGTTACAAAGTCAGGATTAAATTTAATATATCATTGTATATGTTATATTTGCCGGGTATAAACATATTTTCTTACAGATGTCTTATTTATGAGTAAGACATAAAAACAATATCAAATAATTAAATAACTGAAATTTATTTATAATTATGGTATTATCACTAAATAATTAACGTTGTAAGCTGCAGTAGGCATGTGAATTTAACAGTGATCTACATACGGAAGCGCACGACGTCTCAAACACGGTTGGTGATAAAACGGTTTTATTATAACTACAAACCCGACTTGACTTATAGTACAGTAACCTTGTCGCCTGACAGGAGAGGTACCGTGCGTAAAAATGCGCAAGGTACGGACTTTCATAACTTGTACGAGTTGTTAATAATGTTCTTCCAATGAATAAGTCAAGTTGAGGGGAGGGTTCATTGTCATAAAACATACAGGCAAGGTTTCAGTAACGTAAAAGGGATGATGAGATATACGAAAAATGCAGGTAGGTTCACGTGTAGACAGCCTCCATTTTAGAGTTAAAATCGCCAAAAACTGAAGAAATGTAGAAAATTTTGCGTTTTTATGGTTTTTCTCGAATTTCAAAACTTGGATAATTCATTGGACCAACATCATAAACAAGTCAGTGAAAAATCAGAAGTATCGGATTTTACGCAAAATCTACTGCATAAGGTTTCTTGGCTTTTATAGGCAATGAGATATCAGAAAAACCGATTTTGGTAACCTTTCTCCTTGAATATCTTATGACGCGTATGACGTAATGTGTTTATCCTAGTGTTTACAATGTCAAAAGAAAAGTCTATGCAATTTTTTCACTTGAATATTTCAAGTTATTGTATATATAAACGCATGCATATTGCATACAGATGCCAGTATTGAAAATTTATTATAGATGTTTGTTAAAATTTTATAATAACAAAAACGTATAAGAAAATGAATCTTAGTATACAAATGACATTGGACGTATCGCATCTATAAGAACCACTTGAATATTAATTTAAAAAAATGAATTGTCATCATTGAATAAAACTTGTATTATGAATCTTCATATGGTACCTGGTAAGGAATCCTTAGAAATATATTACCTACACAAAGTATTTAAATCATGTACATTTAATTAAAATGAAATAAAATTATATTAAATAAAATATTATCATAATTATTATTAAGCGTACTTATTAAACAAAAATCGTACAGGGATTTTTATATTTTTAATTAGTTTTAATTATACAAATATTAATAAAATTTATTTAAATGTTACAATTATTTTAATGTATTTTATAAATAAATATTATTTATTTAATAATGAAATCACAAATTATTAATACGTGGCTTAAAATGATACCAAAGTGGTGTATAAAAACGAACCATTCAGTGTAAAAGTCAATAAACAGCTACAAACAGTAGTAAAACCAGTAAAATAGTTTAATCCATTTAATTATCAAGCAGTTAATTATACCAACCAGTTTAAGTTCCGTTATCAAGTTAAGAGCATTTTCTTAAGTTTATATTTCTTGTTTCAGTTTTGGAGCTTCACCATAAAACATGAAATATTTTGAATTGTGTACTAAATGTTAGCTTCTAAAAAATAAGTATAAAATGATTGATTATAAATTAATTAATGTTAGTGCCATAGATGGCAGCACACATCAGGTAACATGATAGCATGTTACCGAACAATAGTGGCAGCAAATGTATTATTCTGTTAGCGCCATCTAAGTAGAATATTTCAAAATTAAATAACTTATAAGAGTAAACTTCATCGCGCGTCGTAGCTGACACGCACAATTTTTTTTTTAAAATAAAAATCAATATAAGGTTAATTTTAAATGGAAAACAGAGTTTTGTGAAATACTTACAATTAAATGTGCATGTTTTACGTAGTATAAATTGATTTTGTTCGATGTGCACAAGCAAATGTGCCATCTATAGGTAATCATTATCGATTAATACGCACTTAAACGTGTAAACACTGATGCCAAAACTTTATATTTTAATTTTGTAAACAGTGAATATACCTTATCCTTTTTAACGCATTCTCTTTATTCTCTCATATAACAATTAATTGGAATACAAAATTTGGTAATTGTTATTTGAAACTTGACACTAGAGCATTTGAAACTTGACATTAATGACTTCTAATAGCTAAACACTGAAAGTAAGCTACAACCAAAAATCTGTAAATTAATTGAATATCGACGTACTATTCAGTTATACAACTTTTTGATTTGCCTGATGAACTGTTTTGTCGGAGGACTTGAGGACTTGCGTCTACTGGTGCTCTTACCTGAAACAAAAAAAAAATTACAATAGTATACAGAATTATTGGTAAATTGTGAATTTTTGTTTCCCAAAACTTTTGTATATACAGGGTAGAAACTTGGAACAAGATTTTTGATTTTTATTTTTTTATCTAAAGATTTTATTCTAAGTAAATTTCTGTGTCTACAACCAATTTTCTGCTATTCATAAATAACATGTTACTACCTATTTCATAACTTCGGATGAATCATAGGGACTATCAGAAAACCAAGAAAAGCGTTCATATGATCTTTTGATGAGTTTTTCTATTCAATATTTGGATAGGATTTTTTTTCAAGTTTCTTGAAAATGATATTTATATGTCACGTTTATATTAGTTTTTGATCTACGTGATCATAAGGTTATTGAAATATACTTTCGGTTAAGTTCGATAAAACGGTATTTTAAATAACCATGGAATTCATTTTCTTATATGATAGTTGCCTAAAGTTTCAACGTTATGAATACGGTTTCGTTTCGTTACACAAAAATTTTTGATCACCTAGTGATTAACAGTTACACGGAAGTTTAAAAGCCGCAATAAATATTTTATTTCAATAGTATACCACGAGCATAAGGTATGCTTGATAGATGTAAATTTATGCTTTTCAAATATACCTGTTTCATGATCAATTTTAACTATCTCATAGGGATAATTACGTTTTTAAAAGCGTAACTTCCGTTGACGGAGTTCGCTATCGTCGGAAGTAAGAAAAGCACCTTATCCAGATTTCATATTCATACTCCAATGATTTATGGAAATATTTCAATAGCGGTTAAAACACACATAACACACAAAACTGCTCGATATTTTCAGTAAGAATTTTCTTGACAAAAAAGTATGAAGATGGAAAGATGATTCTGATTAAAAAAGGAGAGGTGTAAAACTAGAAAAGATAGTTCTTTTGAATCATGTTACGGGAAGATTCAAAAGAGTTTACGTAGCAGATCTTTGTGGAAGAGCGTCCCTGAAAATTATTGCCGCTATTACACATTGATTTTTCCAAGACGAAAGCAGGAATAGTCGACGTAGATTTGAGGTTCACCAACGGTTTTACGCTATGATATGCTATGCTATACTACAGTTTGGGTGTAGCAAAGTGCATTATATCATGGTATACTGAACATAGACAGTGATCGATGCACACTATACATTGTTTCTAAATTGGGTCTATTATAAAATACAACCTGTATATCGATCACTACTACATACAACCTGTATATTATTATACACTGACAAATGAGAAGTGTACGATAGTGTGACATAGTACTTGATGGTAGTTATGTTTAGAATTCATATTAAACTAATAGGTCAATAGGCCGAATTCTATTTGAAAATCAGTATTCAAAAATATTAATGAAATGTGTTATAAATCAAATCATATAAACAGCTTATTACCTAAAACTAAATTGTACTTTTCATTATATCATTTATCAGATACGGTTTCCGGAATCAATACGATTTATTTACCTGAGGAATAAACCCCCATATATATGAGTTTAAAAACTTACTTTTTGCAATCACGTAAACATTTTGAACAATCTGAAAAACTGTAAAATACAGTTTGTCTATTTTTTTTAAAAACTTTTCACTCAAAAGCTTCCTAATCTAAGCAAATCTCCAAAATTTTGGCAATAAAAAAATGACTTAATAAATATTCGTAAATATCATATACCTGAATTCTCCCAACAAACAATTTAAATCTAAAAAAACCAAGAAACCATGGTGATAAGTAACCGATGCTACTTGTAATATTATTAATTTAAGTATTGTATTTAAATGGCAAATATTTCTGTGAATATTTGAGTTACAGAAAATATTCCCAATTGAAGTAAAATCTATTTACTACAACTTTTTAAATTATAAATATTTTCATTTTACTAATATTAGGATAGAAATTCAAGACTTAAAGTATTAAGATTAATACCTACAGATCTTGAAATGAAGCCATGTGTAAAAATCCAGGGAAATAAAAACCATACTGAACTTACAACATATCTTTCTTAAACCACAATGAATATAAAAATAATACATGGGGCTTAAATATACCAATTTGTTATTGTGTATGTAAGTGATAATTTCATATTTAAAAAATAAATTATAACGAATCGAAAGCTCTATTAAATATTATTTTTAATTATTATTATTAATGCATTATTTAAATTGTAATATAATTTTCTGCATAATTACAATTTTATATTTAAAATGTTGAACTATAGTACATATTGTTAAATATTGAAAAAATATGAACAAATGAACTTTTGTCTTTTTTAATATCGTATAACTTGATGCATAAATCGGATATTATCCAAGTCTTCCCACTTATCCTAAAACGTATCTACATAACATTTCTATACCAAATTCTAGCGGGGGAAAACATAATAAATCTATCCATAAAAAATCAAATATGGTTATTTATTTGTTTTCCCTTTTCTCAAGTTATGGCGTCGTGAAATAGATGCCTGTATTTCTCGATTTCTTGCGACGTCATGGCTTGAGAGAAATCATTGCTTGGATTTTTAAGCGTGTTTTTATATGCAATGTAAATCAATATATACCGTATATATAATCCGTACATATAATATTAAGTCCTGACTGACACATCATCGCACAGCCCAAGCCACTAAGGATATAAATTTGGCATGTGTGTTCATTTTGTATTGTAGGCATCGTTTAACAAAGGATTTTTGAAGAATGAGCCTTTCTATATAAACTATGTTACACTACTAGCACTACCTGTCGCAGCTTCGCCCACGGAAATTGTAATTTTACAGACCTTATATTACTTAGTATCGAAGTACTGAATATGTAATATATATATATATATATATATATATATATATATATATATATATATATTTTCGCAGTCCTTGACGGGTATGAGTGGTAAAAGGTATATTTTAGGATCATTTTATCTTTGAATATTTCTTTTATCACTTAGAATTCACCTGAACCACATATAAATGAATAGTGCCTAGTTAATTAGGCATGTATTTCAACACAGATATTTTCATTGCTACTTTATAAGAAGTAATGCAAGTCGAATTAAAGAATTTCAGAAAATTCAACCGCAAACAACAACGTGTTTATTCGTCCTTCTACTCGTTTTTACACAGAAATATTTATTACACACTTTGAACATTACACACTCAAGAACGTTTATTTGACCCATAACCAGTTTATGTACACTTATATTCGTCATAGTGTTTGTGAAAGGGAGAATATTAAAGTAATTTTTTTACCGCGTAATATATTAAACGTATGGTACCATATTTACTTGTCGAGGCGAGCTGGATATATATATATATTTATATATACATGTAGAATACAATGTCCTGACTAAAATGAATTAGCAAATTATTGATTCCAAGGGGGCCGTTGCGGTCTCTCAATCGTCACTTTCTTCCGATTCTCCTGATTAAAGTGTTATTCTGTCCAGCTCGCCTCGACAAGTAAATATGGTACCATACGTTTAATATATTACGCGGTAAAAAAATTACTTTAATATTCTCCCTTTCACAAACACTATGACGAATATAAGTGTACATAAACTGGTTATGGGTCAAATAAACGTTCTTGAGTGTGTAATGTTCAAAGTGTGTAATAAATATTTCTGTGTAAAAACGAGTAGAAGGACGAATAAACACGTTGTTGTTTGCGGTTGAATTTTCTGAAATTCTTTAATTCGACTTGCATTACTTCTTATAAAGTAGCAATGAAAATATCTGTGTTGAAATACATGCCTAATTAACTAGGCACTATTCATTTATATGTGGTTCAGGTGAATTCTAAGTGATAAAAGAAATATTCAAAGATAAAAATGATCCTAAAATATACCTTTTACCACTCATACCCGTCAAGGACTGCTAAAATATTTAACTTTAAAACCGTAAGAGATAGAAGACAAATTCAACGTAAAAAAAGATTCCTTCTTTAAAAATAAACAAGTTGCAAATTCGCTCAATGTATCAACCAACCCCTACCACCCAAGGAGAGGTACATATCTAACTTTAAAACCGTAAAAGGGGGAGCAAAGCTTCAAAGACAAAAAATATTCTTTCCTAAAAATAGATAGCTTTCAATTTCGATCATTGTATATATATTATTACCACGCAAAGTATAGCTGTCCCCACAACCTATCGTCAAATATAAAAAAAATGTTTATCTGATATAAAATAACTTTAGTCATACATTTTATCATACGGGAAAAATTTTAGCATGGTTGATTTTTTGTGTATTAAAACTAGTTTCGTTGCCATCTATATTGGTTCTCATTTACACAGGTAGTTTTTAATGAACGTTATACTAGTACTTCTGTTATGGTAGTCCAATTGTTAAGGTCCTTATCAAATATGGTAGTCCTTTTTATAGGATCTTATACAATCATGATTACATGCTTACAGGAAAGAAAAATATTTTAAAATCAATGAATTATGAGTGCGAAAAAAATGGCCTTAAATATGATGGTGCATTAATAATAATGTAGAAGTTTAATAATAAATTGTTTGATAATGGTTATAAATTTATTATAATTTCAAATCAATGCGTATTCTTCGTTTTATTTTTGAGTAATTTTTCTTGAGTGATTTTTGTATTCGCCATTTCTACTTCTTTACACAACTTTTATATTGAATTATTATATGTTCTTGTATTACATGAAAATGTAGGGCATTGTATTATTATATATTATCATCATATTTGGTTTTAAAATAAATTTTTTTAATTACTTCTGCATTAATAATAATGTAGAAGTTTAATAATAAATTGTTTGATAATGGTTATAAATTTATTATAATTTCAAATCAATGCGTATTCTTCGTTTTATTTTTGAGTAATTTTTCTTGAGTGATTTTTGTATTCGCCATTTCTACTTCTTTACACAACTTTTATATTGAATTATTATATGTTCTTGTATTACATGAAAATGTAGGGCATTGTATTATTATATATTATCATCATATTTGGTTTTAAAATAAATTTTTTTTTTCTTTTTTTACATTATTTTGTTCTATAAATTTATATTAATTTCAATTTCCATAATAGAACCGAATGTTTCGTAATGAAGTCATTGTGTAAAAAATACATCGTTTGAAAATAATGATAAAGGATATAAGGATACAGGTGAAAATGCAAATGAGTATGGTGTAAATAAATAATTACGGTTTCCTGTATATATAACAGTCGAATAAAAACTAAAACATACTGTTTGGAATGTATTTCAATTTTTATCCCAGTTCACCAGTCCAAGTGGCCGTGCGTTCAAAGGTGCCCTACTTGGAACTGGGATATTGTAAGTTCGAATCCCACCGGTGGCTGTTTGTCAATTATAATTCATGGGGCGGATAATTGACTAAACTGTCGACGTATGAACAAGAACGAAGTAATCAGCTTCACTTGTGAAGGTTTTATGCAGTGTCCCATCACGAAGTCCAGATGCCTAGTCTGCAACAAATTCATTATCCTCCACTCACATCATCAAAATGTGTCGTTAAAAATTAATAAAGGTTGAAAAATAATGATGTGAGTGTGCTCTGGTATAAACCATGCATCTTATTTCTGTCGGCGGTAGCTTAATTACCAGAAATTTCAGGTTTTTTCTTTGAAACAAACTTGATTTTAAAATGTTTCTAATAAAAGAATTGTTCTGTTTGTTTTTTTTCATTTTCAGTATTATATTTTGAATTTATGGCGCCTTATTATTTCACTAATTTAAAATAATAAGTATTTAATAGTTTGTAACACTGATTATGCAACAAATCAACTTCATATCAAAACAAATTAATGTCAAAATTAAACAGCTGACTTTCAAAATATAACTAATTGGTTAGAAAAATAGTAACAAAAAGAGTTTTAAAGAATTGTATATTTAAACAAGATTTACAATAAACGTTTAAACGTATAATTACCCACAGATTATTAAACATAAACGTAACAATTTAATTATTTTACTAAATTCGAATATTGAATTTAAGTATTCTTCGAAATAGCAACTATTTTAAACACGTCGTATATGCGATGCAATTATCAAGAGAAGTGTAATTGAATCATTATTTGAACCAAGGTAAGCTTTGTTGATGTCAGGAATACC
This sequence comes from Nineta flava, assembly GCA_963920215.1. Taxonomy (NCBI): domain Eukaryota; kingdom Metazoa; phylum Arthropoda; class Insecta; order Neuroptera; family Chrysopidae; genus Nineta; species Nineta flava. The sequence continues at coordinate 25,381,716 of OY986045.1, forward strand.
ATCTAATTGACGCTTAAAGCTCGGCAAGAACCTATATGTTTTAGGATATCGGCAATAGACATTATTCTGAAACATCCAGTGCCGGGGTGAGTGCCACTGTAATTCAACCATATTGTAGCGGTTTGCCCGAGTTCGTTTATTGACTGAAGTAAATTCTTTTTGACTTTAACAATTTATTGACGATTTAAAATATTATGTGTATAATTTACAAAAGTTACAATTTCAAGTAGTATTCTTTTATAATGTTCACCGTTTGCTTGTCTTTCACATACTGCCATATATTTCAATCTATTTTGATAATAAAAACAATATCAACATTTCGTTGTCCTAGAAAAATTACATAATTTGTTCAATTCCACTTTCAGAGGTAACTTAGTTTCGTTCCAAAATACGTCGCCAACTGCCAGGTTAATATTCGTTACAATATTATTAAAACCTGGTGAAATTAGTCAACATTCAAATAAACATCTGCATCCAAACAAAAATCGTTATTAAATTGTGCCTTCATCCCTTCATTGAAAGTACGTGAATCAAAAATGTAAGATATTAAATATGATGATAATTAATATCGTTATATCTTAGATATCTTTTTTGTTAGACCCAGTATGGCGGACCTAAATTAAATTTTAATAAGAATTTTATAAATGGACTATACATCAGCGCTCGTACATCCTTAAATAGTCCGTTCTTACAAATGTCTGCATATATCTTTCTAATCTTTTATTAAATACCCAATGTAATTTTAATGTGTTATTGACTAACCAATAGGATTATAGGATGTCATTAAGTGAATTCATTTTAATGAAAAGGTAATTATAATTAGTATCAAGGTATTCATACTGTAATTAGTAATATAGTTATTGAAATGTCTTGACGATACTATAAAATGCATTCAAGAAAATGACAACATTCATTGATAATTGAAATAATACTACTAATGTATACTCGTCTAGAACATTTTGGTTTTTCTCTGTGGTCCGTAATCTTATAATAAAATATATTATGGAGTATAAAGAATGGTACGTTATTGAAAGCAACAAATTTGAATCTGTATGTAATATCAGTCAGTAATATCAGTGTATGTAACACCAGTCCAAGTGGCCGAGCGGTCTAATGCGTTATGTCAGCGTAGTATGCCTACTTGGAAACTGGGAAGTTATGGGTTCGAATCCCGACATCGGCAGTTTGTCAATTATAGACAAGAACGAAGTAACCGGCTATGCTTGAGAAGGTTTTCTGATGTTTCCTTCACGAACTCCAGATGAATATCGGCACAGTTCCTATCATAGTCGGCTGCAGCCGCATATCCTACCAATTCCTAGTCTATACACAAAAATTCCTTCCACACCACTCACATCCTCACATCCTTAGGCATCACAATGGACCTTATGGTCGAAGTGTAGCCCGTCCAGGGCAGCCTCTACAATCTATCTATCTATGTAATATAACATGTGTGTGTATATTTCACAGTAATACGTCACATTTACCTACCGGATACCTTCAGAATTCACAAACCGTTTTATTTATGATCGGAATTATTTATTCATGAAAAACTATTTACTTGAATTGTTATCTCAAACAAAATACGACTATTGCCGATATATCGGTTTTATAAATTGTTAGAAAAACTTTTATATGCACCACTTTGTAAAACTTATATAAAAATGGTTTTTGTCTGATGATTTTACAATAATATTAAAACTCTACACACAAACACATACTCGCGAACACAAAATTTTAGTTGAAACCTAAAAGAATAAATTGCTCGTTTAAATTTTTATGTTAGTTTAAAAAAAAAAATTGTTTTTTTTAAGACCTACCTACTGTTTTAAATTGATTTATATGGATTGAATATTGAATTCTATTATTACATGATAAAAAGTACCGATGAAACATCAACGGTATACATAAAGAACAAAATATACATAAAGAACAAAATAATAATGAATACATCATTTTTTTGTTGTTACAAAATCCATAGAAAAATACATGCTTTTATAAAACTAATTTGTACTACATACAAAATATATAAACATACAGATTTCTTTTAAGTAAACTTTCAATGTATTTTAGTTTTTGAAATATATTTACAGCGGAAAAATAATACCTATGAAGATTATTGACAGAATCTTTCAAAATTATGTATCATAATAATTAGTATCAAGTAAGAATGCGCGTGCAGCAACGTACACGTGATATTCACCGTACACGTGAAAATTAATTTAAAAAGTGAAACTTCTTAAATTAATTTTTTTTAAATTTTATAACCAAATAATAAAATTTGTTGTTGTTATCAGGATGAACTACTACATTCAAATGACATTTAATTAAAGTTGTGTTTTGTAGTATAGTTTATAGTTTATAGTTTCTATGGAAATGACAATCAAAATTGAAACAAAATTTTAATATAATATTTTATAGTTATTTCTTAGAAGTATAGTTTTTGTGAAAATGACACAAAATTTTTTGATCTTATTTGTGAACCTCCCCGCCCTGCAGTCAAAATAGTTGAAAATGTTTCGGAATTTGACTCCAAGGAGGAAAAAGTTCGTTTCGTTCTTGAAATCCTTAATCCAACACAACCCAACACAACCCAATCCAATCCAAACCCAACCCAACCACACCACTCGACAGATTACTATTTTAAAAACAATTTTTTACAATTTTTTTTACTTAAAATGAAAAAAAAACATTTTTGAATTTTAAGGATTTCTAGGACGAAAAGGATTGAGTTGAGTAAGGCTGGGTTGGGTTGGTGTAGTTTTCGAGGGTTTATTTTATTGAAGGGTATGGGATTGGGGCAACAAGTTGGGAAGTTGGTTTACAATTTAATATTGTAAAAAATTTTTTTTTTCGTAAAAATCCTTAAAAATAGAAAATAAATATTTTTGAATTTCAAGGATTTCAAGGACGAAAAGGACTTTTCTCTACTTGGAATCACTTCTTATGGTCCTAACAAACTATTTTCATTCATTTCCACCCCTTTTCAACCATTTTTACTAGAGGGAGGGGGTTAAAACGAATAAAATCCCAAAATTTTAATAAAACAAAATATATAGAACTCTTTCTGTTTCTCTCTACTTCATATCTTTCTTTTCTCTCGTGTAACGAAATTTGTCTAAGCGTGACGCGTTCTTAAAATATCCCTCTCAATCCTTGTCCACTTATTGGTTATCGAAACGCCGCCTAAGAAGTTTCATTTCAAAAATTTCTGAACAATGTCACAATTAAAGGAACACTTTCTGACACATTCACAAACTCGTTGAATTTAAAAATTGTAAATTTTGTGTCAAACATTTACATTTTCAACTGCTCTGGGGCTGACGGTCCGTTTTCTACTGCGTCGATCAATTGCACTCGAGAAGCGCACAAAATCTATACAGTATCATCATTTAAAATTACCCAGTTTATCCAGAATCGAAAAATGAGGGGTGGAAACGTCATTTTATATTCTACCTTTATGCTTTTATACCGTCTGTTTAATTTACACCTTCGTATCATAGATCCCACGAGTATGAGAGAGTACATATGTACATATGCATTAAGCAATTTGTATTGGTTGTTCTGTCGAACGATATACTTTAGATAACGCTTGTGGAGTGGGGTTTGTGATGTATGCACTGAAGCAATCATTAGTATGCGAATGCCTTTGGAGAAAACGTGTTATTTTATTTTTGGTATCTCATTACAACAATTTGGTATCTCATTACATATCATTTTTTAAACATTCAACATCATTACAAACCATTCTTCATTGACGGATTACAAACCATTGCATTACAATTACAAACCATTAAAATTACATTACATTAACCATTACAATTACAAACCATTTTTAAAAACCATTCTTCATTGATGGATCTTTAGATTCTCGAAAATATTTGAGTTTGTTACAAGATAATATATTGCCAACTGTTAGAGCTCTTCCTAATTTAGACCTGGAATCTGTATGGTTGCAACAAGATGGTTGCCCTGCACACAATGCCATGATAGTAAGGCAGTTTCTGGATGAAACTTTCCAGGAACGTCTTATGAGTGGTTTTGGAACCATGAAGTGACCACCCAGATCGCCAGATCTATCTCCTAACGACTTTTTTTTTATGAGGTTTTCTCAAAACACAGATCTATTCGCGGAATAGACCTGAAAATTTGCAACAATTAAGGCAAAGAATTGTTGACACTTGTGCGAATATTTCTCCTCAAATGCTAGAAAATACCCGGGCAGATTTCTACAATCGACTCAGATATTGTATAGCAAGTGATGGAGAAATATTTTAACCGTAGGTTTAACTTTTTTTTTTGTCGGAATTCTATTTTTCTTTTCTATTTGGGGTTTTATTTTTCTTTTAGTTTGTGTGGATTGTTGTTAAATGTTGTACCGTTAATAGAATACTATCATTTATTTTCAAACATTCCACATACAAATAAAAAGGGATATTCAAAAAAGAATTTTCAATTGTTAGAAGTAATGCTATGCTTAAGACGACAACAGTGAACAAATTTAACGCACTCTATTAGATGTTATAGAATACTAAACTACACCGTGTGGTTACTACAGAACTTTGAACAACATAACAACTGATTTGTTTCTACAGACACAAACCTACAAGACACACCTACAAGATCTCCTACTCATACACATTGCTTAATGTATATGTACATATGTACTCTCTCATACTCGTGGGATCTATGATACGAAGATGTAAATTAAACAAATTGTATATTGGATCAATTGTTATTTCATTTTATTTATAAATTAAAAATGTGAAAAATATCATAAAATACTATTTGAAAAGAAACGAATGTAACCTCTCTGTATCAATTACATAATTGAAGCAAGATGTAGTTTTGTTTCAGTTTTTCTACATCCCCATCAATTGATGTATTCTTTCACTTGACATGACATATCAAATTGGTATATTCTCATATGACATATCCAATTGCTATACTATTATTGCACATACAATTTGTCAAAGTTACATTCAATTTTTATATTTGAAACGTAATAATTTTTATAGCGAATAATTCGATACTATACAAAAATTTAAACATAAGAGCATAAAGAGGGAGATGGATGGTATACTAACAATTTGAGGCATATAAGTAGGTCATAAGGAAAATAATCAAAGATAAGAATTTTTTTTTATAAAATTGCGTTCTTTTTTCTCTAGGTGTTATTTTATAATCATTAAAATTTATTATTTTCTTTTCTCTGTATAAATTTTCCTGTTCTTCATTATAATAATCATCTATATGATATTTATACAGTGTATTTCAAAATATCACACCCACTGAAAGACACCGTTGATGGGAAAAATCTTTAAGATCGGCGTATGCCTTTTCGGCAATTTGTAATGGTCGATTGGTTTTGTTAATTGGGCATTGGTAACAACAACAACATATTATGCGATTCTCGGACGATACTGGAAAGAATAAATTCCGTCGATTTTCATTTTGGCTTGTGTTACAATTTGGTATTTACCGGAGTGTTATTAAATACTAGAACTTCATTCAAAATGTCAAACGCTCAAACAGTGATTATATAGTGTGATTAATTATACTAATTCGAATAGTATTGACAATTTGAATAATGACAAAACTTATTAGACAGTGAGGTTATAGAATGAGTTGCAATTGGAAATAGTGATAATGAGAGGAATAGTTTCAGCTAAACGTAATATCTGAATTAATGGTTTTATTTAGAGAAGAAGATAATAAAAAAATTCGTTACGCAGGAGCTGCGTCAACTAAGCAAATTTTCTTAGAATACATAAATCATTCTAGCGGTCATAATTTTAGTGAAATTATATTTAAATTTTAGATTAAAATGAAATATAATATCTGATATGACTTTGTGTTTTCCCCTCCCTCTAAACCCCTTTTCCCCTCGTCCGATTTTAGCCATTAACGAACTTGACCTTTAGAATACCAAAAGCAACTCAAATACCAAATTTCATTCCAATCGGAGTAAAACTGTGACCGCTAGAGAGTCCACAGACATTTAAAAAAAAGTACATATATATATATATATATATATATATATATATATGTATATATATATATGTATATATATATATATATATATATATATATATATACAAACTTTAGCGATAGTGATTTTTAAAAATTCCAACATTGGTGCAAAATCAATAGCTGCATTTCCTTTGGAGGAAATTCGCTAAAAAGAGTGTATTTTATTGAATTTTATTGAATTTTTAAGAGCACTTGGTAGTATTTTTTCTTCTGATTGTTCATTCCAAGTTACATTTTGACTCAGTCAAATAGTGCTTGTACGTCTTAATAAATGAAGGTATTCCAAAGGAATTATCTTCGTTGTGGCAATATGAAAACATAGCAAAAATTCCATAATATCTCGTAAACTATTTGTTTCTCGTTTACAGAAGCCAATTTATTTCTTAGCTAATTCTACACAGAAGGTCTTATTCAAAATTAACGTAGGACCATAATTAACGTAGGAAAATTTTGGTCTAACGATGCAAAATAGTGTTAAACTAAGATTAAAGTAAGATTACAATTTATTGAAAATTAGGATTACTAAAACTTTAATGAAGGTCAAACTTCGTTAATTCAATGATTATGCTAGAAGAGGCCATTATTAAATTTACTCCTTAAATTTTCATAAAAAAGCTCCCCTACAAAATTTACGTTGGACCAATAGTTTTCGAGATATATTTTTTGACATAAACAGCTAAAAATAGGGCGAAACCTTACATTTGTAATCTATGGGTCGATATAAACCAACGTATTGGACGACACATTTTGCGATTTTCAAAACTCAGTTTAACAGTTGAATACATCGTTATGCGCAACTTGTCTCTGCCGTATATCTCGAGAACAATTGGTGGACAATTCTCAAACTGGATGAAATAAATAAAGGTATGCCAAGAGGTATAACGAAGTTTATTAAAACTATTGTCCACCTTCCCTGTAAGATTGATTTTGTGCATAAGATGCTCCTTGGATAGAAGACAGTGGCCAGTAAGTAGTTGAGTAACCTCAACCACTTGCATATTTCGTTCATTCACTTGTTTTATATGGTATTGTGCTTTTTATTATTTAAATAAATGGCGGTTCAAGAAATGGCCGTTCAAGAAATGCCGATTACGGGAATGACCAATTCTGACCAGTTAGCCTATTCAGCCCCAACGTTCGCTGCATATTCACAGACCCTACTAACAATGGCTTTGTTATGAAAACCAAACTTCCCTGTTTTTAAATTGCCTGGGCACAGATGAACAAATGAGGATAAAAATGAAGGACACCTGATTCAGTAAGGTGGATTGATTGAGAAAGATGAATCGAATGTTGTAATGACAGGTAGATATATAAAAAATATATTACAACGGAGAAAGAAGAGATTGGTATAAATGAGTATCAAAGTTGTGTTCTAATTATTACTGATTGATTGATTGATTAATATCGGGGTAAAAACTATTGCACTTCGACCCTATGGTCCATATGGTCCAGAATTAAGAGCTAATGATGTGCTGCAATTAAAAATTTGGTGCTTTTTTTGTTTTGGCGGAAATTCAAAATTCATAACGCTCGGCTAGCTTATCATCAAGACAGTAGAGCATTGGTTTATTTTTGCAATACTCATATTTGAACTAAAATAATATTTATATGCTTTTCAAATGTCGAAGAGTCAAATCCATAACTTTTTTATTTCCCCAAAAATAAACGCTCGAAGATCCAAACTGACTTTAAAAATGAGCATAAGTCATCTTCTTGACATGCCAAATCAAATTACACCTCATTTGAGTGCTATTTATGTGCTCTCAAAGTATCACAGACTTTAACCGTTAAAACGTAAATTTTTTGAAAATCCACCCCTATAAGCCCCCAGCGACCCTCTGATACAAACATGGACTATTTTTGCGATATCACCAATTTAAATTACGACACATTTGAGTACTATTTATGTGCTCTTAGAATATGACAGAACGGAGAGCGCCTAACGGCCTATCGTGAAATTAATGTACACTATACTTAAAATCTGTTCATATACTTTGAGGATGTCTCAAGCATCAACCTATAAACATCCATAATTTCAAAGATTTTACCTCTCAAAGAGTTCCTTCAATGTGCTTTGCGGATATCCGAGACCTCAAAGCCTAATCCGGGAATTTCTGCAGATAATGGCCTCTTTTTTTATATCATGAAATAAAATTGTACAACATTCAGGTGCTTTTAGTCGTTTTAGAAAATCAAAATCTTAAGATGAGATTTTTCAGAAGTACTAATTTTACTTTTGAAGACTCATACTACCTTCCAACGAGAGCAAGTCTGTAATTAGAGGATACTTGCAGATACCATTTCTTAAAGACTTTTCTCAGTACGCATTGGGTATTTCTGTATTATCGTTTATATAGGCGCACTTTATTCTATGATTATCATGTGATTTCGAAATTTTCATGATTAGATCCTGGACGACTGGATCGCCTGAGTTTCTGAAAATTTAGGTATAATTTGGGGTGGAATTATGAAGCATCATATCTCGAAAGAAAGGAAACTATGCAATTTGAAACTTGCCAATTGCTTTCCCGAAATTGTTCACAGTACTTTAAGATTTTTTTAATAAGGAAACCAAAATTAAAGGAGGTAATAGATACATTTGAGTATTGTGTAGTTTTAAATACCATTTTACATTTTTCTTCAATATTTTTATTATTTATATATTCTTTGGTCAAGCCTTTTATTGCTTGTAACTTTTTTTGACAAAAAATATTTGTGCTTTATTTAGTAACAGATCATTTTTACGCAATCTTATAATTTAAAAAAAAAGATAGTTCGTTAAAACAAATATGAATATAATTATGTATTACTTAATAGAGTGTATATTCACCATGTAATTATTTATCGGTTTTTATATCTAATACAGTAAAACATATATATCTTCCAAATTAATAAATATTAATCATAAATTGGTACACTACAGACGAACTTAGTTCTGTTTAAATATAAACCGACTTTTAATTTTCAATTTCCGATGAAATAAAAAAAGCACAAAAATTTTAATTGCAGCACATAATTAGCACATAAAAAGTAATTAATTTTGGTAGGTAGTAAATTTATTTTCGGGACACTTTATAACCCATGCTCTGCTGTCTTGATGTTAAGCTAGCCGAGCACTTTTAATTTTCAATTTCCGCCGAAACTAAAAAAGCACAAAAATTTTAATTGCAGCACATAATTAGCACATAAAAAGCACTTAATTTTGGTAGGTAGTAAATTTATTTTCGGGACACTTTATAACCCATGTTCTGCTGTCTTGATGTTAAGCTAGCCGAGCACTTATAATTTTCAATTTCCGCCGAAACTAAAAAAGCACAAAAATTTTAATTGCAGCACATAATTAGCACATAAAAAGCACTTAATTTTGGTAGGTAGTAAATTTATTTTCGGGACACTTTATAACCCATGCTCTGCTGTCTTGATGTTAAGCTAGCCGAACACTTTTATTTTTCAATTTTCGCCGAAACTAAAAAAGCACAAAAATTTTAATTGCAGCACATAATTAGCACATAAAAAGCACTTAATTTTGGTAGGTTGTAAATTTATTTTCGGGACACTTTATAACCCATGCTCTGCTGTCTTGATGTTAAGCTAGCCGAGCACTTTTATTTTTCAATTTCCGCCGAAACTAAAACAGCACAAAAATTTTAATTGCAGCACATAATTAGCACATAATTAGCACATAATTCTGGTAGGTAGTAAATTCATTTTTGGGACTTTTTAACCGATGCTCTGCTGGCTTGATATTAAGCTAGCCGAGCACTTTTAACTTTCATATTCCGCCGAAACGAAAAAAGCACAAAAATTTTAATTGCAGCACATAATTAGCACATAATTAGCACATAATTAGCACATAATTCTGGTACGTAGAAAATTCATTTTCGGTACTTTGCTCTGCTAGCTTAACGGAGGTGCAAAGTTGTTCGGCCGTCCGTCCGTAAACACGATAACTTAAAAACAAAAAGAGATAACGAGCTGAAATTTTGTATGTGTGTACTAGAGCTAAAAAGTAAGATCAAATTCACTACTTTACTGAACGTGCAATATAACTCTCTCATTATCTTCCGCTCCACGTTGTCTAAGCACCGAACTATACATGAAAGAGTGGCTATTTAATTTTTTTGGTATACTCTGTACAAATATTCCGTGGAAAATCTCATAATATTTTGTACTACTCATCACACACATACAAAATCATATGAAGCATCATCGCACACATCTCTAAAGTAACTAAGTTGATTACAACACGTAAAAGTACTTCGCAAGTACCTACAATAATAATAATAATACTTCAACATTTCAACTATTTCATATAGTTTTTTTCTTTTTATTATGTATGTATATATATATATATATATATATATATATATATATATATATATATATATATATATATATATATATATATATATATATATATATATATATATGAATGTATATATATATATATATATGTATATATATCTTTGATATTGTGAATATTGTTGTAATAATCATAATGATGATAAAGTAGGAGAGAACATAATATATAATACCACACATCATAAGTTACTTATAGGTAGGTATATAGTAGTCATATAAATTCATCTATCCATCATCTGTACAAACTGCATACATGATTAAATCGATTAAGTGTTTTTAAAAAACTCTGGGTTCTGTATATTTTATCAACAAAATTTAAATTTATCACATTTTTTCTGTTATTGATAAAAATAAATAAAAATAAAATATACATTAAAAATAAATTCGTTACGCAGGAGCTGCTTCAACTTAGCGAATTTCCTTAAAATACATAAATCACTTTCTAGCGGTCGCAATTTTAGTCTGATCAAAATGTTGAATATGATTTGCAAAGCCAATTGTATTAATAAATAACATACGTCAAGGGGAAATGGGGGCCTAAAGAAAGAAGAAAACACAAAATATAAAATATCTCTCTTAATATTAGAAAAATCAAAAAATACGTAAGGAATAAAGTTGGAGAAAATCATGTTTGCTACAATTCAATCACCTTATCATTTTTCCTCAAACTCTAATGTTTTCAGAGATAGTGAGAAATTTAATTTTCAATCTTAAACCGTCAATATTTCTGTAAATATTAGGGTAACAGAAAAAATAATAAGAAACAAAATTACAGTAAAACTTAATACCTACAACTTTATTTCTTATAATTTTTTCGATTTTTCGAATATTAAGGGAGATTTGACAAATTTTGTGTTTCCCCCTCCCTCCAAACCCTCCCTTCCCCTTGTTCGATTTTACCCATTAACGAACTTGACCTTTTGAATAACAAAAGCGACTCGAATACCAAATTTCATTCCGATAAAATGAAAACTGTGACCGCTAGAGTGATTACAGACATATATATATATATATATATATATATATATATATATATATATATATGTCCATAGATATATATAAATTTTACAGATGGTGATTTTTGACATCTACTAGGTAGGATCGATGGATATTTGAAGAAATTTTTGCGAAATTTTGACTTCGGTACGGGACCAATAGCTCTATTTTCTTTCAGGAAATTCGCTAAAAAATAAAATATACAGGTTGAATTGAGAACCTTCTTTTCGTCGGTAAAAATGAAAATTTTTTTCGTGAAATAAATATTGCTATTATTAATTATCGTATAATTAGAGTTAGCTGTTGCTTAGGTGTGCCAATTCGATAATTTCTATTGCTATTTTTTTCTAAATTTTCTCTACTTTGGGTTTATAGGATGTGTCATATATGAGCACTCTGTTCTATTTAATACAGCGCAAACTAGGTTAAGGAACTGAATTGTAAAAGGATAACATATTTATTTTTAAAATTATTACTGGCTGAAACATTATTTTTCATTTTTTTCTTTTTTATAGTCGTATGACTTGAGATCGGTCTCTTGAGACCTGAAGCAAAAATATACGTTCTCAGAGTTTCGATATTTTTATCTTGCTCTATTTTAAAGTGATAATTTCTTTATTTCATCATTGTTTACTTGAGAATTGTTGACACACTTACCTAGAAAGTAAAAAAAATCAAATGTCAGTAGATTAATATTTATGTTTGGAACATCTTTAGATGATGTTCATTTTCTGACATTTATAAGATGGAGTAACATGATTAACCATCATCAGATTAGAAGACATTTTGATGCATGAACTACATACATATTCTTTAGTATATATGTATATATATATATATATATATATATATATATATATATATATATATATATATATATATATATATATATATATATATATATATATAGATAGATAGATAGATAGTCTGTTTTTCTTATATTCATTACTTCTATAATAATACTATCTCTATTTACTATACGAAATGAACGTGAATAAAGCTGTAGGTATGAGCATCAGGTGACCTGGTCACGACTTACACATTTATAATAACTTTTAGTCGACGGACATTCACTGTAAATCGTGAGAAAGCTTTATAGACAGACAAACTGACTACTGTAGCGTCCATTAAGTTTATAAGAATATTGTAGTTTGAGAAAAAGATGTTTCATCATACGTGTTGTTTTTATGATTTTTTAGGATACCGTTTCAAAACGTTAATTATTTCTTATTTGTTTATGACGTTATGTATTAATTCGAATTTTGTAAACCATTTGCGATAAGCACATGAATAGTTTACTTGAATATGTAGAAGTAATAGATTAATATAATAAATGATTATTATTTAAATAAATAATAAATAAGTGTTAAAGATATAATTGATATAAATAATTATTATTTAAATAAATAATAAATAAGTGTTAAAGATATAATTGATCTTTATTAGATTGAATTATGACATATTATATATTTATATGTAAATTATCAAAGTTGTTAACATTCAAAGCAACCGTGATAAAAGAGAGAAGTTATAGTTGTTAAGCAACAGATAAAAATGATAAATAAAATTATAATAATAATTTAATGAAAATGCGATACCGTTACAAATACTTTACGAGGTTTTTTGTATAGAGATTTAATTTATTAGTATTTCTCAAAACACACAACATTAAGATAAACAAGAGAAATAAAATGGATTAATCGATTGTGCAAGCGTATATTAGCATATTACAGAGACTTAACTCTTTTGAGATCTGAGAACCTTTTCCTATTTTTCGTAATATAATAAACACAATGGTTTTATAGGCGAATATAATCATGCTTTTCTATTTTCCGGTCACTTAAATTGGCGCTGTAAGGTAATTTCTAAGCCTCTCTCTACAGTGCCCGCTGGGCACTTTATCTAAGCACTGTACCCGGTGCATTTTCCAAGCCGGAGCGGGTTGCTAGTATATGATATTATAAGCAGTAAAACAGAGAATGTTTCAGCTAATTCAAAGGGAAGACTACAAAGTTTTGAGAACAAGTTGCTGAAATTGTTGTACAAAAATCCAAGTGTATCAAAAATACTGAAAATCTGGAAAAGGAAATGTCTAGTTTGAGTTTTACCAACTAAGAACTATTAAAAAATGCTGTACTCAGGGACTCATATACATTTTGGACTATAAGTGACCTTACCTCCCTAAAATCCAATCTCCGTTGTTAGAGCGCCCAACTTGTGGCATCTCCCGTAAGTCGCGAATGAGTTTACTCAAAATGTCGTGTGCGAACGATGGTTAGATTTTTTGAAAAATTTAATTTAATGGAATATATTATACAACCCAGTCCCTTCCTCCAGATAATTTTCTACATTTAAAAAAAATATTTTTGTTTTTATAAACTACATTGAGTATAAGAGTGAAAATATAAGAAATATGTTTCATTTTTATAATAAATATATTACGTGAAATTATATTTACTTAAAAGGTCATGTTTTATAACAGTTTTTTTTTTTTTACGATGTTCGTATAAAAGATTTACTACAACCAAGTATTATTTTCTATAGAGAATGTTGAAACAATGTCATCGATCTAGTCTTGGAAAGTAAACATTGAAACTTATTTTTTCCATTTTTCTATTTATACAATACACATAAGTGGTTTTGGATAACAAGATTAAGTACGTATTTTTATCGGATTGGATTATGAACTTAAGTATTTATTCCACCAATTCACCAATATTCATGTAAAATCAAATTATAAAAATACTACGAATAATAGCCATGTTGGAAGAAAATTTGTTGGTGAAAAACTATTACTTAAAATTTTTATTTCTGCTGAAAATACCCCAAATTATTTTACTTTCGATCTGTCGTGGCTGGGACTGATTATGCGATCGTCACATAGCGAATGGCGATATAACATCACAGATTTGTTACTTTTTTCACAATACAATACTGATGTCAATTTCTATTAAGTTTACGAAGACATAGTATGAAAGAACTATCGTGTACTATATAAACAAACATATCCTTGTATTTTTAATTAAATGTTGATATGAAAAATTAACTCATCCACCAGGTATCAAACCCTGCATATCTTTGGATTTCTAGCTCAGTGTGCTTCCATTATACCACGGATGATTCTGACGAATGCGTAATTCAGCATTAACTTATTACTCTAACATATTATATTTGTGTATACTTAAGCATCACAATACTGTCAGTTTCCATTAAGATTAAGAAAACATAGTATGAAGGAACTAGTGCATACTAATGGACAAACAATGAATTCAGTTTATTAATTTTTGTTAGTAAACCGATCGAGGCAGATTAGCCTTTATGAGGCGAAGAATTTAGATACTTATTAAAGATTATTAAAATATTATTAAAATAATCAAAGAGAACTCTAGGTTTTTTTGAAATTATATTTCAAATTTTGCCCCTATTCCTAGAACATTTGTTTGTATTTTATAAATACGTATTTCGACTACAATGTAGTCATCATCAGTATGAATTAGCTAATCGTAACTATCTCTGGGATATGGATTCAGAGATATGTTGCTTGTTGCTAATTTGGTGCCTGTGTCACCGGCCGTGAACTTTAATTTTTACAAAAAATTTTTACCAAATTAATAAGGTACAAATCGAGTTTGGTTAGTTCAAATCAAGGTATGTAGTTTTTTAAAGCTCATGGTCGCTAATGTAAAAAGTTTATCAAGATGACTGGGAGGT
Organism: Nineta flava; assembly: GCA_963920215.1. Taxonomy (NCBI): domain Eukaryota; kingdom Metazoa; phylum Arthropoda; class Insecta; order Neuroptera; family Chrysopidae; genus Nineta; species Nineta flava. The sequence goes on from OY986045.1 coordinate 25,396,821, forward strand.
GGCTTATAGAGCGAGGAAGCATAAATCTTGAATTTACTTCTTAATATTATTATACTGAAAAAGTTTATTTATGATCATATTTTTCTAATATTTACCGTAGAATTTGCAATTTTAATGATCTTATAATTATCAAAACTAATACATCGACGATCACCGCAGTAACATTCGGAGAAAACTTTATAAAGCTCTTATATATGACAAATTTATAGTTAGATGTTTTTGTAACAGTTTGTATTAACGTTTTAACATTATTCTTTGTATTCATGATTAAATAAATGTTTAGCTACATTCGCGAAAACAAGGTTACATTATTCAAATAAACATAAAAATTATTATTTTCTAAACAAAACTTTTTCAGCGAATTTCCAGCTATTGTTTGGTACCGATGGTGGAATTTCGTAAAAATTTCTTCAAATGTCCATCGATCCTACCTACTAGATGTTAAAAATCGCTATCGTTAAATTTTATGTTTATATATAATTGTGATCGCTAATCCACATAAACGTATATATATATATATATATATATATATATATACGTTTATGTGGATTAGCGATCACAATTATATTCCCGATTGGAATGAAATTGGGTATTTCAGGTCTTTTTGGTATTTGAAAGGTCAAGTTCGTTAATGAATAAAATCGGACCGAAATCTTCTGAAAAATATCGAAAAAAATTTAAAGACCAAAAATATTACTTTTTTAGAAATAAACAACTTTTTTCTAAGTTTTTTCATATACTTAGTATATACCGGGTATTTAAGCAATTAACTTAGTTTGTTCTTATTTTTATTTGTTTATATTGATTTATAATTCAGAAATAAACACAACACTTTCTTTTAGAAATGCGATCATAATTATTTTAAACTAAATATTGTTTTGTCGCGAAATAAAATGCGTAACTCGTGCCATTTCGGGTTTGGTGAGTTCGCTCTTGTTTCGTCGTCCATTCAGAAAAAATATTTGAAACAAACGCGACAATATAGCATAAATAAGCATGCTATTTTTTTTTAATTTAAGGAATTTTCGTCCATAAAATATTGTCACTTGGTAAATCTATTTTCTGTATATTTAGTTGAAATAAGTTTCTATTAAAATACCATTTTTTTATAACAAGCTTTTTATAGTAAAACTAATTTTCTATAACTTTACTTCTAATGTAATTTTCGATTGTTTCCATATTAAGAGAGATACACAAAATTTTGTGTTTCCTCCTCCCTCTAAACCACCCTTTCTCCTTGTCGATTCTTGTCATGCTTACCATAAAAATGCATTGCCATCGGAACTTAACCAATATGTAAAATTCAACTCCGTAGTATAAAAGGAAGTGGTTTTTAATTCAGCTTACAAGATTTGACCCGAACATACATACATATATACATACATTGCAAGTTAAATAAAAGCTTTTAAAAAGAATAATATCAGTAATGTATTAAAATGATAAATATTTTATAAAATAAATGATAATGGCATTTGAAACTTGTAGAGACTAAAAAAAAAAATTGGAAAATTTTGTGGTGTATTATATGCAGTTTCTGTAAATAATGTTATCAAAAACTACTCCATTATTCTTTTTTCTGTTACAATAAGTCAGTATATTTACCGTGTATCCATTTGAAATGTTACCACCTAAACATATTTTAAAAGATTTTTATACGATATTTTAAAAGAAGAACATATTTTCAATTATATGTTTTTTTTAATGATATTTTATATCATTAAAAAAAAATCTCTAACTTGCAACGTTTTAAATGTTATAACACGGATGCATGGAATAAAAAAAAATCGTTACACAGAAGCTGCTTCAACTTAGCGAATTTCCTTACAATACATAAATTATCCCCTATGGCGGCAACAATTTTAGTGTGTTTATTTGCAAGGCTAATTTTATTGCTAAATGGCATAGATGAAGAGGAAAGTAGGGGGATAGAGAAAGAAGAAAGAATTATGAAAAGTAAATTTGTAGAAAATCAAGTTTGCTATAATTCATTACCTTATCATTTTTCCCAAACTATAATGTATACAGAGATATTTTGAATTTTAACTTTCAATCTTAAATTGTAAATATTTCTATAAATATTAGAGTAACATAAAAAATTGTTGGAAACTAAATTTTAGTTAAACTCATTACCTACAACTTTGATTCTTATACATTTTTCCATTTTTCAAATATTAAGGGAGAGATGCCAAATTTTGTGTTTCTCTTTCCCTCATTTTACTCATTAACGAACTTGACCTTTTGAATACCAGAAGCGCCTCAAATACCAAATTTCATTCCAATCAAAAGAAAACTGTGACCGCTAGAGAGTCCACAGACACAAAAACTTCCACTAATATATTTTCTGAAATAATATAGAAACAAATATTTCAAACAAAAGTTGTACAAGTTAAAAGGCGAAGCATAATGCAACAATTATATTTTTGATCCAAGCATAAGTGCTCACGTCGTATATCATTTCTTTTAAACGGTGCAAGATGAGGAAAATCTTTAAATGTAAAAAATTATTAACTCATAAACAAAAAAAAGTTTTTTAAATCGTTTTTCATACATTCCATAGTTTTGGTGTAAATATGGGGAGATCATGAGGCATACATTTTATATCTACGCCAGAAATATTGGATGCATGAAAAAAGTATCAAACAAAATTTATTTGTTTTTATAAGATATACATTTGTTATATTTAAGGATTCTCTGTATCTTGCACCGTTTCAAAGATAAGATATATCACGCGGCCCAGATACAAGGTACACCATTTTCCCCCTTTAAACTGAGCTGTTTCAAACATTTTTTTTTCTAAAATATATTTTAGAATATAAAAAAAGATGGGTAACTTCTCAAATGACCACACGGTATATTTATATATATATATATATATATATATATATATATATATATATATATATATATGTATATGTATATGTATATGTATATGTATATGTATATGTATATGTATATGTATATGTATATGTATATGTATATGTATATGTATATGTATATGTATATGTATATGTATATGTATATGTATATGTATATGTATATGTATATGTATATGTATATGTATATGTATATGTATATGTATATGTATATGTATATGTATATGTATATGTATATGTATATGTATATGTATATGTATATGTATATGTATATGTATATGTATATGTATATGTATATGTATATGTATATGTATATGTATATGTATATGTATATGTATATGTATATGTATATGTATATGTATATGTATATGTATATGTATATGTATATGTATATGTATATGTATATGTATATGTATATGTATATGTATATGTATATGTATATGTATATGTATATGTATATGTATATGTATATGTATATGTATATGTATATGTATATGTATATGTATATGTATATGTATATGTATATGTATATGTATATGTATATGTATATGTATATGTATATGTATATGTATATGTATATGTATATGTATATGTATATGTATATGTATATGTATATGTATATGTATATGTATATGTATATGTATATGTATATGTATATGTATATGTATATGTATATGTATATGTATATGTATATGTATATGTATATGTATATGTATATGTATATGTATATGTATATGTATATGTATATGTATATGTATATGTATATGTATATGTATATGTATATGTATATGTATATGTATATGTATATGTATATGTATATGTATATGTATATGTATATGTATATGTATATGTATATGTATATGTATATGTATATGTATATGTATATGTATATGTATATGTATATGTATATGTATATGTATATGTATATGTATATGTATATATATATATATGTATATATATATATGTATGTATATATATATATATATATATATATATATATATATATAAAGACTGTGTGTGTTGGCAAGCTTTTCCAATAGAGAATGAATGTTAAATATTATTTATTACTGACTGTCCGTCTGGTTACTATATGAAGTCAGTCAGTACACATATAATGAGAGCTATCACATGTACAGTCATCAACCATACACATGTATGCGTGTGGTTGCTTGTTTGTCATTTAAGAGTGGGGATTTTGTGATTCACATACTAAAGTTAAGAAATCAATGAACATATTTAACTATTATAGTAAGTTCAAACTTAAATGAGACACCATTCCCCTTTTGCGCAGAAATAAAAAATTGGAATGGGTAAAAATACACTAATGCTATTTAATATATGAAAAAGGGGAATTTAATATAATAATTCAATAAAGGGAAAAGATACACTTTATCAATTATATAAAAAGAAATAGCATTATAATAAACTTATCTTATATTTTATTTCTATTGGCTATGGCCATCGACAAAGATATTCACATATGCAACCATCATAGTAAGAACGAGATGGCTATTATCAATAAAAGATTATATTTATTTATATACCAGTGGACATCAAACAAAATGCAAGTGAATCAATGATGTAAATAGTATGAAAATAAATTATAGAATTGATATTCAATAAAATTTTCGGATTTGTTATTAAATAAAATGTTTTTGAACAAGCAATTAAATTAATACTATAACTGTGCAGACCTCAGGCCTACGTTTAAGTACAAGTACTTAAAATTCTATTACATTACCTTTAAATTATTATCATAATTTACCGGGCTTTAACCCATTATGATTGTCGGCTATATTAAATAAAAATCGGCTAGCCAAAATTATTCTTTGATAAATTTCAATTCCTTTATTAAGAATTTGTTAATCCTGTTGTAATATAATAGAATTTTAATTACTTGTAATAAAACATAAAACCGAAACATATGGTTGCTTATTGACCTGAGGTCTGCCCATGTTTTTGTAACAAGGAAATATAATTCTATTATATTATATTATATGACAGGATTAAAAATATTATTATTATAACAGGATTAAAAAATTCTTAATAAAATAATTAAAATTTATTAAAGAATAATTTTGGTTAGGCGATTTTTATTGAATAAAGCCAACAATCATAATTTAACCTAAAAATTATGACTACAAATTTTACCTGAATTAAAGAAAAATAATTTTTTATAAATTTTTTATAATTTTTTATTAAAATATAAAAACTTCCAAAATACCACACACACGAAACTGTTTGAGATTCACTGGATTAGTTGTTAACACACAGAAGTGTAGAATGATAATGATATACTACTTCACCTTAAATATCATATAGACTAGGTCCAAAAAAAATGTGTTTCTGCGACTGTCTCATTTAGGTTTGAACTTACTATACATGTGAACTGACTGACTTTATACAATAATCACACGGACAGCAAGTAATAAATAATATTTAACATTGATTCTCTATTGGAAAAGCTTTCCAACACAGTCTGTATATAGATATATATAATATATCATAGAGAATATATATATATATATATATATATATATATATATATATATATATATATATATATATATATATATATATATATATATATATATATATATATATATATATATATATATATATATATACTACGTGGTAACTGACCTATTGCATACAACCAGTTTGAGATATTTTGTTTATTCAAGTCTTGTTCTTGATCGAATAATCTGAGAAGTAAATAAAGATAGTAAGTGATATACACATAATATATATGTATACATATGTATACACATAGATATCTTATATACACATACAGACAGGATACATAAAAATATAAACATACAAAGTGGATTTTTAACAAGTTTTTTAAATTTTTTTCAGTATCGGTAACAAATAACTAAGATATTTATCTAAATTGCATAGGATGTACTTAAAGTGATAAAAATACATTTTTGGAAGCTTCCCGGAAATCTTAGTAAATTTAATTCAAATATAAATAATAATAATAATAATAAAACAATAATAATGGGGTTTAAACTCCGTTTCCGAGACACGACGGTCTATAACAGAGGCCACCCACATCATTATTTTTCAACCTTTATTTATTAATTTTTACATTACATTTTTATGATGTGAGTGGAGGCTCAGGAATTCGTATGCAGATTAGGAATTGGTAGGTTTGCGGCTGCAGCCGAATTTGAAAGGAACTATGTCGAAACTCATCTGGAGTTCCTGAGGAGAAACTGCAGAAAACTTTCACAAGCATAGCCGGTTACTTCTTTCTAGTCCATACGCCGACAGTTTAGTCAATCAACCGCCCCATTAATTTTCCTTTAAATTGACAAACTGCCGGTGTCGGGATTCGAACCCATAACCTCCCAGATCCAAGTAGAAACAGCGCCTTAACAAGCGCAGCTACTTGGCTGGTCAAATATTATGACGTCAAAATAAAAAAAAGCTGCGTCAACTTCCTTAGAATGCATAAATCACTCTCCAACGGTCCAATTTTTGTTTGATCTAGATGAAAGTCATATATATTATATATATGATGTGTGGTCTGATTTTCGTATTTGCAAGGCCAATTTTATATTAATAAATGACTTAGGTCATGGGAAAAAAAGGAACCACAATATAAAAAATATCTCTTTTAATAATAGGACAATCGACAAATGTATGAGAATCATGCTACAATCATGTTTGCTACAATTCATTACCTGGTCAATTTTTCTCCACTAATGTGGACAGACATATTAAGGATTTTAATTTGCAATTTTAAATTGTAAATAGTAGTGTTACAGAAAAATTTACATGTAACAAAATCATAGAAAACTAATTTTCTACAATTTGACTTCTTTTGTTACCCCCTTGCTCTAAACCCATCTTTCAAATACCGAAAACAGGTCACACAAATTTAATTCCGATCAAATAAAAACTGTGACTGTTAAAGGTGTTACAGACACACACACACAATGTATATATATATATATATATATATATATATATATATATATATATATATATATTCTATATATTCTATATACAGACTATATTGGACAGCTAGTTCTATAGTGAATCAATGTTAAATATTATTTATTACTGCCTGGCCGTCTGGTACTGTATGAAGTCAGTCAGTTCCTTGAAGAGGAACAATTGAAACTAACAACGACCTGAGCTGAAATGTCCTGTATTTACTAAGTTCAATATTAATACGTGGATTGTTTATGTTACTTTTAACACAAGCACAAATGTATGTATGGAAATGTAAAGTGCATAAAGTACTATATAAACTTCTATATTGCAGTCAAGCGTCACGTATATTTGAGCAAAAATTGTGACAAAGCTCATTCAGTTTATGAAAAAATAATTTATATAAAATTTCATTTTTTATTTAAACTACATTTTTTATCTTTAAATATTTCCTTTTTCGTGGGGTTTCAAATACATATACCCTCCTCTAGCGGGAAATACTTGAAATAGATTAGGAAATACTATTTGTTCAAATATCATGATAAATTCTCTACGTCTATGCAAAATTTAAATTTCATAGACTTTGATAGATTGTACTGCTCATTGCACCCAAAATTTGTTTTTTCATAAATATAGATTTTGTTCAAAAATATATAATTTTTGAAAATATTACTTACAAAAAGAATAGCCTTACAATTGATAGCACGTACGCAAATTTATTTTTACCTTTAATACCTAATACTGTTTTCAATAAATGTATTATTTATTTACTGAACTATTGGTAATTTAATACAATCCCTTATGCACGTCGTCTCATATATGACAAAGTTATTTTGTAGAACACCCGTTAATTAAAATATTAATTCGTGACTGCTCTAGGTATACCAAATATTAAACTCGTGCTGTTAATAATAACAGATACTAAAACAGTACGGTGTCTACGCCTGCTATTTAATTACATCATAACTAGATATAGCCGTAATAATTTTACGTTTTATAATCTAAGAATCTCATTTACATAAAGCCCAGTAGACAAAAGCATATTAGTCTTAAAAAATATATTATGTTTAACGTGAACATGCTTTGATTACAAAAATTTTTACAATTGTATTTGCAAAAGCAAGCCACTGTAACAAAATTATATTAATTCTATGAGAAACTGTAAATACAAGTCATATAATGTCTATATACAAAAGGGAAACATGTATGCATATCTATTTTAACGAAATGTTTGGAGAAAACTAGGAGATAATGATGAAAGAAGAACCTAAGTAAAGTTTCCTTAGGACTCCAGAAAGGCAGAAGTTCAAATTCCAAACCGTTCCAAAGTTACAGCCGTTTTCTGACGGCTCAGAACTCTATAAGAAATTACATAGGGACCAGAGACTCCAGAAGTCTCGCTAGTGATTTTTTTTTGTCAATATTTCTTTTCATTTTATGTTCCTAGATTATAGGATATATAATTTTGTTGTTCTATGTATCCATGCCCGCGGGTTATAACCTATTTTTTAAATGGTGTGAGATGTATATCATTATAAAATGTATATCATTAAAACAAACAATTTTTGTTTGAACTTTTTTTTCATACAGCCAATAGTTTTGGTGAAAATTTGGAGCGTAAATTTGGCATTAATTCTCTATTTACACCTGAAATATCTGATACTTGAAAAAAATTCAAACATAAGCTGTTTGTTTCTATGAGATAAACATTTTTTTTATTTACAGATTTTCTCTATCTTGCACCATTTAAAAGATATACCATGCTGCAAGGATGCATGGAACGAAAAAAGTTTATAAACTAAGTTTTCCCCTGTCAAATTCTGAGCCATTTAGTAAACATACCATCCAAATCGATTCAGCTATTTTAACGTTCTTAAATATAAAAGCATTGTTCATAGGCTATGATTTTTGAAATTATATCTACATACTAAACATTATGAATGTGAAAGTTTGTGATGGTGTTTTTTACCCAATCACGTTAAAGCAGCTTAATCGATGTTGATGCGGTTTTCACCGGTAGTTTAGGAATAAGGTTATAAATATATGATATTTGTTTTTTAGTGGAACTGCTGGGAAGTCTTATTTTTTAATTTTTTGTTTGATATGGAACCTTTGAATCATTCCCTATCCAACAAAAAAAAATTAACAAAGTCGGACTACTCTGTAAAAAGTTATGCGTGATCATACATAAAAAGAAAATATACAGGTCGAATTGAGTACCTCCTTCTTTTCGTCGGTAAAAGAAGACTTTGCATTGTGTCGATAATATTTTGGTACTTTATATTGTGTTTGGGTTTAAATATAGTTTGAAATTGTAATTGTCTGGTTCTAGTTTATTATTAAATCTCAATTAGCAACAAATTTTGGATTCAGCATCAATTTTTCATCAAAGATGTAGATCCAAAAATTACAGGCGTATGCACAAAAATATTTCGGAGGATGTATTCAATAAAAGAATTTTTTTTGAACCATACAATATATGAAAATGTTTTTCATATATTGTTTGTAATACTTTGACATCGTGTGTGTACTATTATTTGAAGCACCCTCTTGATGAAATCATGATACAATTCAAAAATATTCCCTGAAATAGAAAGATGGTGGAGACAAAGTTAATAAATTTTAGAAACTAATGGAAATATTGGAAAATTAAATATATTGTGTAGTTTTTTTTTTAAATTTAAAAAACAACGGTTTTTTTTTAAACAAAATTGCAATCAAAAGTAGAAAAATTTGTTTTGGAATTTACTCCTTAAGAATCGATTTTCATAGAAGGCGCTCGGTATTGAAAAAAATATAGACAGTAAAATTCAGTGATCGAATGACCTCGTTACGTTTTTTACAATATGATATTTATATATACATATAAGCGTCTATTCACCAAAACTGGCAATAGCCTGACAGACAAATGTATCCAGTTGATGTTCAACTCACACACAATGTTCCTAATAACACTACTTGCTTCGTGATGTTAATATATGTATATATATGGGTATATATTCTCCAAAACTGACAATAGCCTGACCGACTAACGTGCCCAGTTGATGTTCACACACTTTGTTCATTACCACATGAATTTTTAACACTTTAATAACACGTAAACAAGCTTGTTCTATTTTATTATTCTTATTGATGTCGATAATTAATATTATTATTGTGGATTACTTCAATGTTAACTTCAAGGTTAACTTCAATCTCGAAAAAAATTTTTAATTCAAGAAACTTTATAGAAAGACAGGTTTTTTCTAGCTCCAATATGATATCGGTCTTTTTTGTTAGTCTAGTAAGTCTTTTTTTGTGCCTGTTCAAAGGCAATCGTTCTTAAGGAGTAAACTCCAGCGTGCGTCGGAGCTGACACACACACTTTTTTTTGTATCATTATAAACTGATCAGAATAATTCTCAACATTTGTAAAAATGCAAATTAGCACTCAATGAGCTAATGTCATACGCTCGATGGTTTACAAATGTTGAAAACTATTCTGTTCAGTTTATAATCTCCCAAAGAATGTTTATTCTAAATTGGTATTGCATATAATAATAATACAAATATTTTTGAGGAGAACCCAAAACACGATTCTACCTACATTCCTGAGCAGAAGACAAACTATCTCTGCCCTAAACGAATGGGTGGAGAGGTCCATGAATAGGAAATAGAATACTACATTTGGCTGCAGGCAAGCCAAACAAATGGTAGCTGGGTACAACGCCACGCGATCAGCCTGGTTTATTGGTAAGGACAGGAAAGAGATAAGCTTTCTGGTTGGGGTACTTACTGGTTACTACAGGCTCAAAAGGCATCCCTTATAAGGTTGGAGAACAGTGTGATTTTCCTGGACTCTAACGGGGCGCATTACACGCCCTACCGACAGGATGTCCATACAGAGAGAGCTAGAATGATGCACTTAACTTTCGGCTCAGCCGAAAGAAGAAAACATGAGATAAAACTACTAAAGTAGAGCTCGGCCCTATCATTCGCAAAGAAAAACGGGTAGGTTCGACAACGAACACAGGACTGGAGGAAACAAACCATGTGTGGTAGAGGACAGAAGCGGTTGAGGGATTGGGTTCCTTGGGGTTCGGGTTAAAGCGCCTAGGAATGCTTACTTTCCAGGCCTCTCCTATGCCCTACCGCTACTACTACTATGCCCCTTTCCAAACTATTTTCAAACTCAAACTAAATTTAATAAAGTTTTAATCAATTCATTTTTTCTTATTAAAAAAAAATTATAAAACATCCTGTACTACATGTAAACTTGAATGTTTATTTTTTATTTTATTTTTGTTTTTTTATAAGAAGCTCTTTACTCTTGTTCTGTGTTGCTTGCTCTTGTTGTTTCGTATGTAATACGTAGGTAGGTAGGTAGGTACCTGTTATGTTTGAATTTCGCTTAGAAAATTGAACAAACACTTTGTAAACTGAATCGATTTTTCTTTCTAATATAAAAATATTGTTTAGCTAAGTTTTTATTTTTCTCCTTTTTTTTTTTAAATTTAATTTAAAAATATACATCAAGAATTACGTGTGTTTTCAAATGTTGTTGTTGTTGTTTATTTAATACATTTTTATTACCTAACATGTTAGGTTGGTTACGTATAGGACGGTTTGTTGTATATGTCTATATTTTTATTACATTTTCATTGTTAGAAATGTTGTTTATTTTATTTATTTTTAAACATACAAGCAAGCGTGTTAACATTTTTATGTAGTCATGTTCAAATGTTTATAAAAAATACAAAATTAAATTTGAACTCAGCTCTCGTTGTAGGTACTCCGCATGAATTGATTTAGGAGTGAGTATGAATCGAAGCTAGATTCTATTATTCTACGGAAAAATAGTATCTACTATTCTAAGGAATGGGTTTTCCATAGGTTTTCCCATGTTAAGGCAAAGTGAATCGAAAAGTTGAGGTAAAGTCAAAAATGAAAGTCAAGGAAAGGAACATACTAGAAAGTTGAATTGTTTAAAAATTGGATGTTTCCCAAGCGTAGTCTTTGGAAACTGTTAATGTATAATAAAAAAAAACTAAAAATGATAAAATTATTCGGATTGCTGTTAGTACAAATTGTTCATTTTACAGGTACTTTTTCAGAAAAATTATGTCAGACATTTTTGTTCAGCCGATTTTTAATAATCTAAGAAAGAGAAAATCTTCTTTGTGAAACAGAAAATCGTAGAAAACTACTTTAAGGTTAGCTTAGAAACCTTTTATTATCCAAAATACTTCACAGATATAATCCCATTTTTTATAAAAAATTTACGAACTATGTTTTAATTCGTCTAAGGTTTAAGATTTTCCAGTGTATCTGAAATCAGTGAGCTAGAAAGCTATATTTATGCTTAGAAAGCTATATCTATCGACAGCTATAAATTGGAACGCTCGCATAACCATGAACTACATCGGAAAAATTATGCGATGAATTTAGAGTTTTTGACCGCTGGATTAATTTTTTTTAACAACAATTGAAAAAATTTTACCCGTACGAGCAATTTGACACGTCCGTAAACTAAACGGTTTTTTTCCATAGGATGTATATTTATAATAAAGAGGTTAACCACATTTTTAATATTCATTATTATGACTGAGGACTGAGGTAACATCTAGCAAGTGAATTTGCCCAAGTGACTTTGACCCTTTATATTTTATTTTATTATCACACAATATTTCCACTTATTGTCGTGATGTTTTGTTTTCTAATGCTTTTGTAATTTAATTCTTAAAGTATATTTTATTATTGTTGGATTTTATTTTGAGGTTGTTTTATTAAACTTCAGCATTAAGTTAGGAAAATTATATTTTGTGTTTTTGTTTTTTAGCAAAATATCAAAATACTTTTAACCTGGCACATGCTCTGTACCACAATTCCTCTGTGAAAAATTTATTTTCACAGAATTAAAAATATTGAACCAAAAAAAAATTTGGTTATAAGTTTGGTGATAAGCTAAGTAAAGCGGCAAAACTTACGACGTCAAAATAGTCATCACCATCACCATCTATAAAACCATCACCAGCATCAGTCCCAGCAGTAGCAACAACAATATCCGCACCACCACGAACACCAAAAACATCAGAAGCAGAACCAATGGATTCCACCAACGTTTCGAATCAGAAACGAATACGACAAGTGGTTGAAAATGCGAAAGGTATCAAACGATCTACCACAGAGGATCTGTGCATCTAACAGTTCGAACGGGCGTGCACTTGTCGCACATTCCCTCAAACGTAATATCATTATTGCGTACACAGTGGAACCGACCTTTTATCACGATGCTGCTTCGATACCCTTGCACCCAAACCATCGACTAAGCGATACTTATGATTATTGTGACCTTCTGTCGGATCTAGATGTTCATTTGAATACGCGACCATCATCTTGTCACGTTCATCCTCGGTGAAAAATAGACTTTGAGAAAACGGAGTTTGGAAATTCTTCAAAGATTAGCTTAAGGCCGAAATCTTGATCAATCCACAAACTAAATCTAGCGCCCAATAGACTTGAAAGTTAGTAAACTCTCGGGGAATATCGTAGTTGCTACCAACAAGTATATCCGTAGCAAAACTCGATCCTTTGGAATAGCACTTAAATTAGTTGTTGACATACTACGACTTATACGGACTCCAAATAACGAAACAAATTACGCATATGTCAGCCAAGGGCAAGGCTCTGCAGACTCTTGACAATAACGTTTGGAAAATTCCTAAGAATTTGCATTAGCGTCCCACAAGACTGCGCTCTCTTTGATCGGAAAATGTGTACTTGTACTCAGATTGAGAAAAAACCCAACTTCTAGCTGACACCTTCTCCAAGACGCACAGTTAAACCGATGGTGACGAATACCACGATCTTAATGTTGCAACCAATGCAAAAACTGTTAGAAGAAGGCTTCCTGAAATGGACTCATAACCCAAAAGGCCAGTCGTAGTACCAGAGCTCCCTGTAAATCAACGAAGAGCCCGCCTAAAGCTCATAACGTGTATTGAAAATGAATGGAAGAACTTCCTCTTTATTATAAATTCCTCATTGTATTTCGACTACAATGTAGTCATCATCAGTATAAATTAGCTAGTCGTAATTTACTCTTTGACAATTAGAAATAAATAGAAAGTCGAGATGAATAGACAAAAATAAAAATAAATAGAAAATTAACTAAAAATTAATAATAAATTTTCAATAATATTGAAATTACTCTTGTTAAAATTTCCTTCATTCACATTTATTCCTGTTAACTTGTCCTGATAACTCTTATTAAAATTACTCTTATATTGTCTCAGGATATGTTACTCGTCGCTAATTTGGTGACAATTTCACCATCTTCTCCCTCTTTGTAGATCAATCTCGGTATGCACTGCATCTACTAGATAAACATGCAAGAGTCTATTGAAGGCCATGAAAACATTACTCTAAATGTTGGATTATTGAAAGAGTGTCATTCGAAGGTGGCTCATTAATAGAGGTAGTTCAGTGGGTTCTTCGATGATTTACAGTGAACACAGGTGCTACGGCTGGGTTTACAGTACATTTCAACAAGTTTTCTAACAGTTTTTGCACTACTATCTTTTAATATTTTACTAAAATACAACATGTAATCTTGTTTGTATCATGTAAAAGGTTTTTTGTTTTGTCACTATGGCGCTGCAATTCTTAAAGTCCAATAGACGGTTATAATTGCTACAATTTTGAAATGATAATGCAAAATTTCCTCTCTGGTACCTAAAGAATTTAATATACTTTTATGATTGGAGTTTATATACAAAATATCATGTGAACTATCAGATAACCTATTTAATTAAGCAAATTTTCACAAATATGTTCGATATTAACTTTATGTACAATAAATCATATTAATACACAAAAACATATTTGAAATTCATAAAACTATTCCAAATAGTATATAATTGAAATATACTCGATTGTATTTCTGCGAACTATATATATATCAAACCATAATTAATTTCGACATTCTGTATTAAAATATTATAGGTTTATTTAAATATTGAGAATTACATACTAATTTTTCTATAATACTAGACATAACTATGTTGAAAAAACGCCTGACTTACCCGACAGTTATAGGGTATATAATTCACTGTTGACTTTCGAAAATACTGTTAAAATAAAAATACCACTAACCAGAAACATCTATACCGACATTTTGGTTGATTTTGACCCATAGCCGTTGTCGATGCCTATGGTATAGACCAATGATTCTCAATCTTTTTTTTGTCGCTGCCCACTTTTAACAATTTCAAAATTTGGCGGCACATAAAAAAAAGATAAGTTTAAAAGTTGTTTACTTACCTATAATACACTGTGTAAAATAGTATCTTCTAAAACAATTTAAATATTATTCCTACATATTATTTTGCGATTAGATTTCATTTGTAGACAGTTATGGGTTCATAGCAATAATAATAATTTTTTGTTATTTGTGTTTTTATATCCGATCTACTACTTCAATGGAAATTGCATTCAATTGGAAAAAAAAAATTGCATACAATACATGAAAATAAGTCTAACTTATCGTCATTTTTCAGTCACGAATTACAATAAAATGAATAATTTTTGTTCTCGTTTTCTTTTATCTTTTTTTTCTTTGTAAATAAAACCTATTTCATTATTTTGATAGAAAATATTGCATTATTATTCTTATGATTCTCATAGGAAAAAACTGTATAATATTTTATGGAAATTTTAAAGGTTTATTTTATGTGAATATATATATATATACATGAATTTACGTACGTACCAGAAGTAACAAAACTTTTCACAAATTATTTATTTTATAAAAAAAAATCTTGTTTTTGTTTTTACTACTTCAATGAAGAATTTTCAATTCACATTTTAAATGAAAAAGAATTTGTGAAGAGAATGTTTAGTTTTCTATTCCTGAGAACGTGAACCGTCTTCAATATTATTATTTTATTATTATTTTATGTCCTTAACGACTAAAGTTATGGACATAGATACAAAAAGTTGATAGTAATATAATAAAATACGATAGGTATAGTTGCCAATATCATTATTATCTACGATAAATTCATCCTCTGTTTGTAACAATTTAATACAATAATAAATGCAAAGTATATAAAATTTCTTTTAAGATTTTAATAGATAGAATAAATAACAGTCTAACCCGGATATAATGACATTGAAGGGACCACATTATTAGGACGCTATATCCGATAGTTGTTATAAGCAATATACAGTCGAAATCGGAAATAATGACTTTGAAGGGACCACATAACTAAGAACGATAGTTGAAATGGCACAACACGCGCAAGAGGCGCCGGTGTGGTGGGAGGAAACAAAATAATCCTTCTTATGCCATTAATCATTAGAATAAGCTTCAGTACTATGTTTTGTTTTACTAAAAAAGTATGATGGTTGGTCGTGATAGAATTTCGATAAAGGTTCGTCGTTTAAGCGACATGTCGCTTTATTCGATGTTGTTATATCTTGTGGTCCGACCTTGCCATTTAGTATAGCCGGTTTCGACTGTATTTAAGAAGGAATTACACAAAAACAACAAAATAATATCTGAAATTTCAATGGCTCAAAACAACGATTCAATTTCGTACATTGAACTTCATTTCTGGCTATCACCAAAATAAATTTTTCCTAAATTTACAATAAGGGGTTGAGTGCGTTCTTGAGGTAAAACGTGTCGTCAGTGTTGTGAAATCGGTCTGTGCATTCTCACGGAAAAATTGTATTCGTTGAATAGTTTTTTCACAATATACAACGAGTATATTACATGCATATTTAGATATTATATAAACGGGGTTAATTAAGTTTAGTCCGGACTTTGTAACAGTTGAAAATATTGATATCAACTTAAAATTTATTATATATGTGTTTATAAAATGACCTATTTTATGAATTTCTGCATATCCCTGTCTGCCTGTCTGGCTGTATGCACGAAAAAGTAGTAAAGTTTGTGAATAGGAAAAATCGGACGGTGCATTCCCCAAGGTGAGAAAATATCCATCCGTGAAATCGTAAATGCAAACAATTTTGAGAAAAAATATTTTCCTTTCTTAAGAATAAATATCTATTTTTTGTAAAGTGAATAGTCTCATCGCAACTTTAGCTAGAACATTTTCACCGTTAGCACCTTTCTACACTACTTTGTATTTTTATACATTTGTACATGTGTAAAAAGTAAAATAAACAGTTCAAATTTAATAAGGAACTCAGTATATTTCAAATGTTTAATTTTAATTAATTCAGTTAATTCTTATTTTCACTTGTTTTATTTTTAGTTTTAATTATATCTAATATCCTTGATGCAATTGCTGTACTCAATTTTGACTTATAGATTGTGATCCTATCAGAGATTTTAACTGTATGACTACAATTAACTTTTATATATGAATGTATGCTTTATTGATGTGCCGGTTACCCGTATCCGTATCCGTATCTGCGGATATCTGAGGGAGGAGAAAAATCTGTATCCGCTACTTTTTGGTCGAATCGTTAACGGATCTTTTATATTATTAAATTGCATTAAATATACACAATTCTGAATTTCTATAGATGATTAGGTAGCAATGAAATTCTATTAAATTCTATAAAAAATTTTTTTTATTTCTTCAAATCACATATTTGGCACATTCATATTGCAAAAATCAAATGTTTAAACTCTAATTGTGGTGATTAATTTCTTATAATGAGTAATACCAAGACAAGGTCGCGCGCACCGACACTGACTGAGTAAGGAAGTTAAGGTCCGTATCTGTATCCGTATTCGCGGATCTAGACACCAATGATCCGTATCCGCGGATTAATATTTCTAACGATCTGTCACATCACTAGTATGTATGTATGTATATATGATTGTAATGGAATTTTTAATTAAATTTTCACAATATTTCATATTGCAATAAAAATGTATTGTTGTAGTTTTTTAAACTCTAATTATTAATTGAACTGACTGAATTATTTATTGAACTGGTTGTTAAATTAATAACAGTCAATTCACTCATTGAAACCTAGTTTAGTTTAGCTTAAATCAGTTTACCTTTACCAGTTTACCTTTAGTTACTCTAAAACAAACGGCACATAATTTTGAAGTACCTGATTTCTTTCTTGATTTCTACGCTTTCGTTTTCTAAGTACCAGCATCTAGTACTTTTAAAGCGTTTGTATTACTCCAATATAAAAGAAAAAAATTCTCGTTTTTCTATAAAAAAAACATTCCTATCTTTAAATTTAATAATTCCCAATTCATTATCCTCGCAACAAATATCTCTACACTCAATAATCATTGTAATTCAAATGAACTATTCACAAAAGGAGCAAAAGAAAAATAACTAAAAACTAGATAGATAGACGATTTAAAAAAAAAGATAGCATGAATGAAGTATTATTAGATGCTGCTGCTCAACACCAATAAGAAAAAGATACCCTTACAAGTTCTTTTTTTTTGTTATTTTATTGTTGAAAGCTATTTAAAATTGCAAATAGCCGAACGTGAAAACGTACAAAATAGTAGCGTGCATGAAGCGTACAAACACGAATGAATGGATCATAGAAGAAATGTATTTCCATCTACCATGCAGAGAACTTTAAAGAATAGAAATGATAATAAAAACAGATAAAATTGACGAGAAATTGTATAGAAAGAATTCAATATCATTTGAAAAATACCTGAATTTGTTATGAGTGAATTTAGTTAACCAAATCATATTACTACCGTTATATATGAAGAGATTTAATAAGAGATTTTACCGTTATACTCCGGAAAAGATTTTTTTCTAGATCAGAAAATCACATTGTTTGTCCAGTTTTTTTGTCCAGAAAGATGTATTGAGAGAGCTGATTTTCTATTTAAATTAATTTTCAAAATGCGTATAAAAACTTTCATGTGTTTTGTGATTTTTGAAAGAAAAATTTCTAGTTCGTTTGGAAACAAACCACCTGATTGAATAATAAATCAAAAATTTAAACTCGCGTTCTGTTATGAAGTAATATGTCATGATTGGGAAGGGTGGCGCATGATTAACGTTAGGATTTAACTCGTGAACCAATTGAAACTTTTATAGGAAATGGTGTAACAAATGTAAAATTCTTTGCAAATACCGCCTTGACATCACCAACTGCTGAGAACGTCGCCTGGTGGAAGTTTTGAGGTTTTCCTCAACATTTGCTTGCACGCGAACAATATTCACATCATTTCGAACTGCACAAGATCTTCCAGCACGGAGAAGATCACAGACAGCCGGACACAGGTAAATTTTCGGAACATAAAAGAAATTTCGATATGATCTTTGTATCTGAATAATTGAATGCTGATTTTCAAAATAAAATTGAACAACTTTGGTTCTTTGTTCTGTGCTGGGTCTTTCCATGATAAATTTCCCAAGGTTTTCAAAGTTAATTCTGAAAAAAAAATTTTAAAAAAGGCGTAAACAAAAAATGTATTCACTAATTAAATCATAACGTTACTTATGCGCCACCCTATACATGATATATTAACTTCTACGTAAATTATATTGTTCACTTGCTGTTCAAACTTTAAAAACTTTGGCCATGGTAATTAAAGGACACAGACTATGGCAGTTATAAATGCTTCATATTTTCATTCGACAAATTGCCTCACTTTATAAATCGATATATTTGTCATAATTCTCCATCTCTCGAGGATTCCGGGATAGCTGTTTCCCTACCTAGCGGGAAAAATTTTCCCGTTTGCGAACTAGATGTCCCTTTGTAGCTCTAAAACACACACACAAAATATTTCTGCTTGTTTCGTCGCCTCAACTATCATTATAGAACGAGTTTGTATTACACGACTAACACTTGCTTTCCTCATAAGTGATAAAAGGTGTTATCACATTTCAAATTGATATTCAACAAACGTGATGTTTTATAGCTGTGTAATAATATGACATAGAATACGAGCAGTTGTATTATTTATCATTGCATTTGTCGCATAGACGTCCACATTAAGGTAGCTGTCTGGCTGTAATCGTGTTAAAAATTTTCAGCTCAAAACACACACCAATTATGTGAATAACCTTGTTCTTGTATAAAATTTCAAATTCGCCCCCTTTACCTAGATCAGTTTTTTTGTATTATAAATACGTATTTGGACTACAAAGTAGTCATCATCAGTATAAATTAGCTTGTCGTAATTTACTCTTTGACAATTAGAAATAGATAGAAAGTCGAGATCAATAGACAAAAATAAAATAAAAATTAACTAAAATAAATTTAAATTAAAATATAATAAATTTTTAATTTTAAAATTCATTCACATTTATTCACACTGTTAATCTTACTCTTACTAAAATTACTCTTATATTGTCCCAGGATAATATGTTACTCGTTGCTAATTTGGTGACATGTTTCTTGGTTTTACCCTGCTTATATATGTTTGGCCGACCTTTGATACTATTTTAAGATCGCACTTGATTGGTGCTGAGTTATGCGTTGTGTAGTAAATAGGTTTTTGTATTTTGACATCTTTAGAGAGAGACGGGCATATTGACGATTAATTTTACCGTAAAATTTTGATTAAATTTGAAATTGGAACCGGTCCATTGTCTAGATTCATAATATTTCTTTTGAATTTCTGAACGTATATGCTTTCTTATGCATCCAGTTCTGAGGGATTTTGTACTGCCTTAATAAGTTTTAAATTGGATTTGTCGATTTTATGGCCATTCTCTATAATATGTGCAGCTACACAGGATTTTTCTAACCTGCCGTATTTCATATAAGCCATATGTTCTTTGAATTGGGTTCCAATTTGTCTACGGCTTTGGCCAATGTATGTTTGTGAACACGATTAGCACTCTATGCTATAGATTCTCGATTTTTTTCGTTTTCTATTTTGTCTTTTGGTATACCGAGGATCTGTTTAATTTTATATTTGCTCACGAGTGGTATTTTTAGATTATGATCTTCCATTTCTTTTCTAATTTTGTTCGTACAAGGTGGGAAGTACGTTAGCTTGCACCATCTCTTTTGTTCGATGTTGGCCCGTTCTGGTGTTAGTGTCGTTGTGTTTCTTTTTAAAATTTTGAATTTAATTTTACGGGTCATGTTGTTTATTAATTTTGGATTGTAGCCGTTAAATATTGCAATTTGTTTAATATGCTGGGTCTCTTTAAAATAATTGTTTCTCGACGTTGGTACTTTCAGTAGTCTATTTATCAAAAAGTTAAATATGGCTAGTTTGTATTGAGGTGGACTATTTGAATCCGAAGTGATGTATCTTTCTGTGTGGGTGGATTTTCTGTAGATGTCAAAATCTAATTTATCTGTGCCCATATTCCTGCTGATTTTTAAATCTAAGAAGGGGATCGAGCCTTCCTTTTTTTCTTCTGTTGCAAACTCTATAGATGGGTACACTTTGTTAAGCTTCTCTAGAAAAGTTTTGGGATTTTCTTTATCCGTATCAAAAATCGTAAAAATGTTATCAACATATCCGTACCAGACCGTTGGAAAATAATGGAAGCTGTTTGACTTTTTCTTCTAAGTCGTTCATAAAGAGATTGCTTAGGAATGGTGATAGTAGATTACCCATGCTTGTCCCGAACGTTTATCTGTAGAATTTTTCTTCAAATGTAAAGACATTTTGTTTCATGCAAAGACGTGTTAGTTTTAGTAGTTCGTTTATTTCGTCTTTAAGTATATCCTGAATATTTAGCCATTATTCCAATATCTTCATGGTTTCTGGGATTGGTACACTGGGGTATAAAGCTTTCACGTCGAATGACATAAGTAGTGATTGTGTTTGTACCGGTTGATATTTGATTTTATCAATTAGTTCAATGCTATTTCTGATTGAGAATGAATTTGTTTGGTTAAAAGCCTGGAATTTTGCAACTAACCATTTTGCTATCTTGTATGTCGGAGAATTGATTCCCGAGACTATTGGTCTCGTTGATCCGTCATTTTTATGAATTTTTGGTAGGCAATATAATCTTGGTGTTACCGGGTTTGAACATTCTAATTTGTATTTTATTTGTCTATTTATAATTTTTGGACATTCGTCGAAAGTATCTTTCACTTCTTTTATGAATGCCGATAATAGGTTGGTCTTCTGAGTTCTGTATGGGCCATCGGCTAGCTTTTTGTGAACTTTTTGTGAATACAACCGGTACAATCAAAATCACTACTTATGTCATTCGACGTTGAAGCTTTATACCCCAGTGTACCAATCCCAGAAACCATAAAGATATTGGAAAATTGCCCCGATTCGCTTTACTTCAATATGATATTAATTTACATTTTCTTTGTATAGTAAGGTTTAATAGCTTATTATTGAGTTCCAAAACAAAATTGTTTAGAATTTTAGACAGGTTCAAACTGAAAAATGAGCTCATTTTGGTGGAGAAATATACATATATTCTCCGTGGTATAATTGGCGAAGACCCCGATGACAGCTAGTACAATTTATATATAGTGTTATTTATATCAATAGAGGATCATGTATGGTAATAAAAAAATTTTGATAAAATGGAAACCCCACTTCAAAAATCAAATATTCTAAAACCAAAAATGCACTAAAAAGTAAAAAAATAATTGTGTATTCTTGTGTCAATTTTAGTTCACCTAAGCAAAAATTTTTAAATATATATGTACAATTATTGTTATTTTTGGAGTCGGTGTCAGCATGGAGAAATTGAAAAAATTTTGTCGTTTTTATTTCGAAAAAATATTGTATTTATTTTAATTTTAAAATTGGGACACCGCCTCCAAAAATGACAACAATTGTACATATATATTTAAAAATTTTTGCTTAGGTGAACTAAAATTGACACAAGAATACGCAATTATTTTTTTACTTTTAAGTGCATTTTTGGTTTTAGAATATTTGATTTTTGAAGTCCGGTTTCCATTTTGTCAAAATCTTTTTTATTTCTCGCTTTTTAGTGACTTTGAAGTTCTGATTTTATTTGTCTGAATATGGGTAGACCTACTAAACGTCCTTCTAATTTTTAGTGCATTTTTTTATAACAGATTTTCAGTTTTTTTTACATGCATTTGTTTTTTTTTTTTTTATTTTTTTTATTTTTTTGTAAAAAATTTATTTATTTGAAGTCGGTTTTTAAAAAAAGTGTGTTATTTTTCCATTATGAATGAGTATACCATTTCAAACAAAACAAAAACTTTCGCAGAAATCGGTGATCACATATAAAATGAGGATATTCCTCGATTTCCAGGGGATCCCCTCATCAAAATGCGATTTGGTGACAATGGGAAATTAAACCCTTCAAACATAAAACAAAAATTCAAAATCGGTTCATAAATGATGGAGTTCTGAGATGACACACATAAAAAAACCTACAGACGAATTGAGAACCATCCTGCTTTTTGAAGTCGGGTTAAAAAGTAAACAACATTCAAATTCACTATGAATGTTCACGGGGAAAAATGCTAAAAACAAAAACTATTTCGTGACTTCTGTACTGTTTAATATGTTTAGTGCTTCTCTACTACTATAATAAGACATTCTACAATTGTTGCAACATATATCACAAAATTTATATTTGCATGATTGAATAAAAAATAAATAAATAGAAAGTAGGTATAACAACACACACAACATATATATAAGTAAAATATTTGTTGAATTTTATTTAAAGTTTTTACCTCTTTCTTCAATGTTTGTTTGTTTTTTTAAATCATGTTTCGAGTTTTTTGTTGTTGTTGTATCTTTTTAACCTTTACATATACCTTTCTACAATACGGTTACAACAATATTTATTGTTTTCAATTGTTTTTATGTAACTTTGTTAACAATAAAACAACATTTGTAGTTTTTCGTGTTTTCTATATTTTTGTTTTGTTTTTGCAAACATGACGGTGCAGATTTAGGTTCTTATATTGCATTCTTATTATCAAAATCAGACTACGTAAGAGAGTAAGAAAAGTGTAAGAAGTGTAAGAAGTGTAAGAAAATGAAATTTCAAAATTTTCCCAACTTTCTATATCAATTACAGTCAAACCTGGATAAGCGAGAGTTCAAGGGAACACAATCTCATTCTCGCTTATAGAGGTTTCTCACTAACCCGAGTTTCTCGCTAATGCAGGTACATGGGTAGCGTTTCTCTCTTATAGAGGTACGCAGCAATAACAAGTTACAGCAAGTACGAATGTAGTAAATATGTAATATGAGTAACTATAGTTCCTCCTAAATAATATAAATAAATAAAGCTCGACTGTCGCTTATAGAAGTATAGATAAGTAGCAGTCTCACTTACGGAGGTCCATGAAGGAAAAACGATTCTCTCTTACAGAGGTTTCTGTTTCTCGCTAATAGAGGTTTTGGGAGCTTAAAATGACGGGTCCTGGCTATTTCTCTCACTTATAGAGTTTTCTCACTTATCCAGTTCTCACTTACCCAGGTTTGACTGTATTTGTATTTTATAAAAACGTATTTCGACTATAATGCAGTTATCATCAATATGAATTAGCTAGTTGTAATTAACCTCTTTGAACATCTGTATATTGTTCACTTATACGGCTCGGCCCATATTTAAAAAAATATATATTTTTTTAATCCTGATTCAAAATCTATTTACTCTAGACATTGATTAATTGATTAATGGACTTGACATGATTTCGTTGCTAATTTGGTGACAGTGAAACTCGTGAAACTGTCACCATATGAGCAACGAATAACATATCCTGAGACAATATAAGAGTATTTTTAATAAGAGTGATGTTGACGAGAGTAAATTGAATGAAAGTAATTTTAACAAGAGTAATTTCAATAAAATTTATTATATTTTTATTGATTTCGATTTTCTATCTATTTCTAAATGTCAAAGAGTAAATAATTACGACTAGCTAATTTATATTGATGATGACTACTTTGTAGTCGAAATACGTATTTATAATACAAAAATATTTACACTTATGCTTTATGTTCATAAACACGAACGTTTTTTAAAATATATATGTATATATATATATATATATATATATATATATATATATATATATATATATATATATATATATATATATATATATATGCCTAAATTCAAACATAAAAATAAATAATACTAACGATAAATACGGTGGTGTGTAAATTATTCTATACATGGTGTCTAAATTATATATAACTAATCACTCACTAATATAAATAGTGAAGTAGTGGAAGATTCCTGAGCAAAAAAATTGGGAGAGTTAATAATCTCCGTTTATTATGTTTCAAACTTTTGGCAAATTTATGGAAAAAATAAAAAGTCTAATTATAAAAATATTATTAAAAAAGTAGTTACATTATCTCTCAATTTAACTAACCAATTAACTGCTACTGAAAAAATATTTGCTATCGTCAAACAAACAAGTTACTCTCATACGCGTCACTACCATCGAAAACTTTTGCGAGAGAAAAGTTGGGCGTCTCGTTGAAAAGAAGCTACTGACAAAAATTTAGCCTGTTATTAATCATAAAAAAAAACCGTGCTGTACTGTGGACTAATATTTTTATGAACCAAAATGTACCAACCTGAAAATATTTTATTTATTGGTTTTATGAAAACTACTCTACGTATTTGTTTCTTATTTATTATAATATTTGTACTACAATTCTTCATTCAATTCACGTATACTTTTAATACAATTTTCCAGTACCTCAAGAAAAAAGTAAAAAGCCCAAAATCGTCCACAATCATCGACATTCAATATTATCGTTTATGAGACAGTAAAAGTATCTTCATAGATTTCTATGTTTTTTCTGTTTGTTCTGCTATTGTCTCGAAGATGCTTTATTTAATCAATGAGTATTAAATTATAGAAGCAATATTTTTTAGTAGTTTTTAAAAAGATAATAGTTTATGTCTGGATTTGGTGACTGTTGTGTGGAATATATATATTTGTATTATTTTGCGTTTTACGTTATATAGTAAATCATAAACAAACATTAATGGTTTGAATTTTATATATTGTTTCTTACCATTGCCATTGTACAGTCAACGCTAAAAGTCAAGATAAAATTTAAGAATTTTATAATTGATTTGTGCCCTATTTATTCGGTTTTCGAAAAATTTTTCGGATAAAAGTTGTTCATTATAACTATACTAATAACTTTTATTCGAAGCATTTTTCCGAGATCCGAATAAATAAAGCACAAAATAATTAGAAAATTCTTAAATTTTAGCTCGATTTTTGGCGTTGTATATACATTTATTCAAGTAAGGCCGTATACGAGTATATGATAAACATTTAAATACTATAAACATTTAAGCAGCGGATGTTTTTAAAATTTTTGCAATTAAGTTGTGCCGAATTTATTTGATTTTCGAAAAAACATACATCAACTATGAAGTTTTGAAGAAAAAAAACTTAAGTGGTTTATACTACCAATATATCATTTTAATTTACATTTAAGTTAATTATAATTTGAAATGGTATGTTTTGTTTATTTTATTCTAACGTAAATTTAATATAATTTATTTCTATTTAATAAATGACATTAATATAAAATAGTCTAATTGAGATGTTACTTACTAAACACTCTTTATGAAATTATTTAATACTCACAGTAAGATATATACTTCTATCGTTCATGACCTATCGTGTTCAAATTCGTTACTACACGAATCGGCAACAGCGCGCCAAGACGGTGGATTGTGCAATATCCGTTTGAGGCACTGAGAGAGTAGATCGTGTGAAGTGTGAACCGATCTCAATAAATGAGGTATCGTTGGAGATCTTATGATATGGAAGCTACTATTCTGTGGGCATCCCGTTAAGTTATGGTCTGATTCTTTAGCCTATTAAATATACATAAAGAAATTGACGAGCCGCTGATTGATATATGTTGAACGTTGAAGCTGGTTACGTTTACCATATCTGAAGCTGCATTCAGACTCAATCGGAAGTTAGATAATATTGTATATGAACGCAAATAATGTATATTTAGGTACTATTTACTGTTATTATTTAAATTATTTTTTCATTTTTCAGATTTTCCCGCTCCAGACAACAGATTGGCCCACTTTTTCTAACCCTAAAGCTAAGTTTAGACTACGACATTATACACCGTACACTGAGTGTATACACCGAGTGTCTATGTGTGCGCACGGGTGTCTCTATTTGTGACATTTATTGAGACACTATAATTAGTGTAGACTTAGCGGCTATGTGCACACCTTGTGTTCAAGTGTCCGAGTGTCTCTTCAGGTTTTCAAACAGGTTCGCATTTTTTCATACACTCCATACATTCCATATACATATTTAATATTAATAAATGTAGCGTTTACGTCGTTGTTTAATTACAATATATGCAGCAATAGCGGCCGTACGACGATTATCCATGATGACCGAGCTCTAACCGTTGAATAGGAAATGTCACATAAAAACTAACATAGGTCGTAATACAAATAAAAGAAATAGATATAAAATGAAAGAATAAAGCTCTTTTGTACTTGATTCGAATAGTGTAAAACTCTAATATAATATATCATTGTGATTGTGCTTACCATTCTTAAGATATACCGGTTGTTTAGTTTACATCTTCGCATAGTAGATCTCCCACGAGTATGAGAGATTACATATATATACATTAAGCAATGTGTATGAGAAGGAGGTCTTATAGGTTTGTTTTCTTACTTAAAGTTAAACTGTTGTGTGATGTATGGGTTTTGTTTAAGTGAACAGATCAGTTGTTATGATTTGTTCTGTTGTTCAGACTTCAGTATGCTATAACATGTAATAATAATAACAAAACAAACCTATAAGACCTCCTTCTCATACACATTGCTTCATGTATACATATGTCCTCTCTGATACTCGTGGGAGATCTACTATGCGAAGATGTAAAGTAAACAACCGGTATAGTGATAGTATTAAAGTACTAATCTAAAGAAATATTGTATAAAACATGTAATTAACTTTAGTCCGACCCGAAAGGTATGAAAAAAGTTTTGTTACTAATTATGTACAAGTTATGTACAAACTAAATTAAAAGATGATAAGGCCTTTTTTAGTACCATGTGTCTATAGGAAATTACACGTTCATATGGTACGGTGTCCCAGACGATAACTTCAACGATGCATAGTTTGTTGAGGTTGGTTAACACGTTTTCGCGGTTCTGTTGGGTACTGCCTCGCATTCTATATATGTACAATCTATCATCCGTAATTGGATAATAAAATGGATACTATTCAATAAATATCCTAATACTATTGGGTTTAATAATTTTTAGAAATATCAGTTACATATTTCGAGTGTTAGTAATTTTTATAACGTTATCGATTCCAACATTTACGTATATATATATATATATATATATATATATATATATATATATATATATATATATATATATATATATATATATATATAAATGTTGGTGGGTATTTTAAATACAACCACATTTTGTTTCTTTAAAAATTATAATATTAACATAGTATTAGTAATTCTGTTTACAAATTTCGTGGTATCCCCTGAATAATATAAATTTACCACACACCTCTATATTCTTCACTACAGAATAGAAAACACCATACAAATAAATGAAATCACTACAAATTAACATTTCATATTAATTATAAGAGCAAATAGATACTGAATTTATAACACAGAAAATCTGAAGACTATGAATAATCAAAATATTACTATTTGCTGAAATAATTAATAATTAAGTATTACAGCATTTTGAAATACATTTTGTATCGTAGTTTAAGAATATATAGTAAATGTACATAAGTATACTGCAGTATAAATTGCAACAGAAGAACGAAAGACAATTTTTTTTTTTGAAGTCAAACGTTTTGGTAAGTAAATATATACAAGGTATCTTATTTTAAACAATGCATATGAATAATTTCGTTGCTGCTTTGTTCTGGGGGGGGGGGGGGTTGGCTGGCGTAGCTTGTGGTGATCTTGATTTTCTGATACATGGAACAAGAATATAATTATTGTATTATGTTTCCCGTTTTAAGCTGAAAAACTACTACTATTTATTTTTTCCTAATGCATATTTAAAAAAATATTTAGCTAAAAATTTTTAAATAATACTATATATGATTGTTCCAGCCGAGTAGCCGAGTGGGCTAACGCATTATGTCCACTTAGGGACTGAGAGGTTATGGGTCCGAATCCCGACATCGGCAGTTTGTCAATTCTTAAGAAAAAAAAAGGTCGTTTAATTGACTAAACTGTCGGTGTATGGAGAAGAACGAAGTAACTGGCCTTACTTGTGAAGGTTTTCTGCAGTTTCCATCACGAACTCCAGATGAATATCGACATTGTTTCCATCACAGTTGGCTGCAGCCGCACATCCTACCAATTCCTAGTCTAAATTCAAAAATTCCTTCCACTTGACTCACATCCATCAGCATCACAATGGACCTTATGGTCGAAGTGACGGGCTACATCAGGGCAGCCGCTAAAATCGATCTATCTATATACAATTGTGCAAAATCACTATGACCTTAGCTAAATATGAACGTACAATTTGTACCAATGTTTTAAATATTATTATACCGTACGTTTAGTTTACATCTTTGCATAGTAGATCTCCCACGAGTATGAGAGAGTACATACGTATACATTAAGCAATGTGTGGGAGAAGGAGGCCTTATGTGCTTATGAGAGAATCACCAACCACTCGAACAGTTATGAATATTATTCACTGTTTTGTAATAATAACCGGAGTAGATCATTATTAAATAGTATTCGGAGCAAATAAATTTCGTGAATATGATAATGATATAATACAGACAACAACCAAAACGTGGACTTTTAAAAATTTATCAAAACTAACAATTCAGTATGGTTCAATTCTTTTGAATGGGGGTGTACAATATATTTATATATATATATATATATATATATATATATATATATATATATATATATATATAAATATAAATATATATATTTATATTTATTTATATTTATTTTATTTATATATATATATAAATATATACATATATATGTATATATATATAAATATATAAATATATATATATATATATACATATATATATATATATATATATATATATATATATATATATATATATATATATATATATATATATATACATATATATATATTTATATATATATATTTGTTATAGTAGAACATTGTACCAGATTCAATAAATCAAAAAGAGAGATAGTATATCACTAGCCAACATTAAATAAGTTAGATAGAGATGTAAACTGTATCCACTGAACGCCATTTTTGCCACATCTATGATAAACTAGTGTACAACATTTCAATTTCAAAAATGGAGGAAGAGTTTTAACATTAGTGTGTCCTCTGCATTTGTCTCTGCAATTAAGAACGGTTAATTTAATTATAAAATACAACAAATATTGTTATAATTATCTATTTTGAACATGCTTTTATTAACTTGGTATGTATGTGTGTTTCTATGTGTCTATGTAACGGAATCTTTGAAGTCAACTTCAACCTACTACTAATTGTATCGAAATGAAATTTTGTATGTATATTTAGTTCGGATGACAATACATTTTTATTGGTAAGCATGACCGGAATCGGCAAGGGAAAAGCAGGTGGAACTCTAAATTTAGTATATCTCTCTTAATATTGGAAAACTGGAAAAACACATAAAAAGTAAAGTTGTAGAAAATTAGTTCCCTATCATTTTTTCTGTTTCTCTAATATTAACAGAAATATTGACTGTGTAAGATTGAAAATTTAAATCCTAAGGTTCGTTTCAAGATTAAGAAAGCAAAAATAAATAATAGTTTTAAAAAAACTAAAAAACACGCTTTTATAGCTAGCCGAACTTAAAAGTAGAAAATAATTTTTATCAACAAAATAATTATTTTGATTGTAACAAAGCGTGGGGTGCTTAACATCAAATTATAATATCAAATCAATATCCTTAAATCAAATTATAGTAAAAAGCTTTGTACAATCAAATTATTTTGTAGATAAAAATGATTTTCTACTTTTTAGTTCGGCTAGCTAAGGCTGTAAGGCTGTAAGGACTGTTTTATGCAACAATGAAGATATAAATTTTATGTCGCTTAAAAACATATTTCTATGGATCACATTTCCAGTGATCAGCCGGCATAAATAGTGGTTGAAATAAATTGTTTAAGTTACGGAAATAATAAAATCATCTAATATCGAATAATAATTTCCATATTCGTATGACATGAATAATATGTAAGTAATATAATTAATAACTCTATAACTTTTGATTGATATAACATTCAAATTTATGACATTAAAATGTTTAATCAAGTGACTTTATAATAAGTATAGGTGTTATATGTATGTATACGAGTATATATTGTTCACAACAAAACAACTTAATATAAACACAAAATTAAATATCTGTGTTACTTACTTACTTCATTTACTTAACAAATTATAAACAATCAAAATTATTATGTATTCTGTAGTAATTTGTAAATAAACTTTACAAGTTTATAGTGTTGCATGGAAGATTTCGTAGAATTTCAGATAATTCCAAAGGTGTACAACATCAATATTGTTTTATCATTATTCTGTTTATATGTATTTTATTTATTGTGCTATCTTCAATTGGTGTATTGTATTAACTTTTGTACAACCATCTCAATTGATAATAATAGAGAAACTGTATACTTACATTCAAGGATAACCGTCCATAAAACCATATATAGTAACTAGGTAAGAGTAATGTAATTTAAAACTGGTGGTTTAAGTACCCACGAAACCAATAATTCGATTAAGACGCGAAACGTTTCTATTGCTTTAATTTGTGATTTTATCACTTTGATACATATAACAAGTTTATTTCAGTTAAGGAATAAACTTGTCTTATATAAAAGGGACAATAAAAAACGTTTGATTTTATCTTTTAACCCGACTTCAAAACGGAGGATGGTTCTCAATTCGTCTGTATTTTTTTTAAAATGTTTGTCACCTCAGAACTCCGTCATTTATGAACAGATTTTGAATTTTTTTTTGTTTTAAAGGGTTTGATTTCAGATTGGTCCTGGACTTGGACTTCAAAAAAAATTTCAAACAAGAACCCGACCAAAAAAAAAAAATTTTTACAAAAAAAAAAAAAAAAAGGAAGAAAAAACTGAAAATCTGTAATGAAAAAATGCACTAAACATTAAAAAAAAAACATCGGGTAAAAAAAAATGTGTCATAAAGAAATGCACTAAAAGTTTGTAGGTCGTTTGGTTGGTCTACTCATATTTAGACAAATAAAAAAGGTTATAGAACTTCAAAGTCACTAAAAAGCGAGAAATAAAGCCTATTTTGACAAAATAGAAACCCGACTTCAAAAATCAAATATTCTATATTAAAAAATGCACTAAAAAGTAAAAAAATATTTGCATATTCTTGTGCTAATTTTAGTTCACCAAAAAATGGTGAATTAAAAATTTCAAAATTTTTAAAATATATATGTACAATTATTGTTATTTTTGGAGGCGGTATCCAAAAGTTATGTGAATTTCTCTATGCTGACACCGACTCCGAAAATAAAAATAAATGTACATATATATTTAAAAATTTTTGCTTAGGTGAACTAAAATTGGCACAAGAATATGCAATTATTTTTTTACTTTTAAGTGCATTTTTTGTTATAGAATATTTGATTTTTGAAGTCGGGTTTCCATTTTGTCAAAATAGGTTTTATTATATGTTTGTGTATAAAATATTCATCGGGTGTGTAAGTAATTAACTCAGTTAGTTGTTATTTTTAGTTGTTACATTTTCATTTTACACAAAATAAAGTTTTACTCCAAATTCCAGCTTTTTAGGACTTTTCCACTATTTAATTTATAATTTTACGGGATTAATATATCAATATACACTCCTGTTCATAACAATTGAACCAGTTGAAATATTCTAAGTGTTACTACTGCATGTAATATGAAACATATATTTAGTAATATATACGTTTAGAAAGTGACTTACTGGTTCAACTCTTATGAACGGGAGTGTACATATCGATAACAAACAAATATTATTATGACTATGATTATTATTCAATACCATTACCATTATTATTATGAAAAACAAAAATGAAAGATACTCTGTGTGTATTTTAAAATTCGTTGTTTATCATTTACTATAAATTTTATTTTATATTATCTCTTTTACTATTGAATTTATATTATGCATATTTAAATATTTGTAAAACGTTTCTATAAATTCATTTATTTTATTATTATTTAAAAATAAAGATAAGTTTTTTATTTATTTATTTATTTATTTATTTATTTTATTTGTTATTTTTGGTATGTCATTGTTATCTATATTATTTTTAAATTATTTTTTGTTCACAAATATTCATAATAACATATTTGCTGCGTATCTGGTTTCAATCATTGCAATTTACTACACATTTTAAATTTCAACACGCTGAAGCTACATACACTATGTTTAGTTTATATCTTGGTATAGAAGATCTCTCACGAGTATGAGAGAGTACATATGTATACATTAAGCAATGCGTATGAGAAGGAGGTCTTATAGGTTTGATAAACAAGCATATTTTTCATAACTGTTCGAGTGGTCACCAACTACTCAAACCTATAAGATCTCCTTCTCATACACATTGCTTAATGTATACATATGTACTGTCTCATACTCGTTATGAAAATTATTCACTATTTTTAAAAATATGCTTGTTTATCAAACCTATAAGACCTCCTTCTCATACACATTGCTTAATGTATACATATGTACTCTCTCATACTCTTGGGAGATCTATTATACGAACATGTAAACTAAACAGACGGTATACGAATATTTCGAGCATCATAGTAATAAAAAAAGTCTTATGGTGCACGAAATTTTGAGTTGTATTTACCTAAATAATGTTTTCGTCACTAATACGTAACTAGTTCTGCCCATTAAAATTTGGCAACATGTAAATATAACATAATTTCAAAACCGTACACCAGTAAAGGAAATAGTAGTACATTGCAGCCCATATATTGGCTGTGTGCACAGTTTCCAAGACTAGCGATAATGCCCAGACTAGCGATAAAAATGCACAACAATACGGGACAGTTTGAAAATTCGGCTATAGTTTGTCATGTGGGTAAAAGATGGATCCTGTAAATATTCAATTTTTATGTAAAATCCATGTTTTAATTATGTGGAAAACTACATCTGAGATATAAATCGTCTCACAAGAATTAAAAATTTATAGAAGCTATTAGCCACATGTGAAACTGAAGTCGCGTTTTCAAACCTGGAAAGCTATCTTGAATAAAGTACGTATTTACGTTTTTAATCCTTCTCTAATGTCACGAATTAAAGATTTGACAAAATCTTGCCTGATTTGCTAGTTAAAAAAATCACGCGCCACATAAAAAGTGATTTTAAGCCGATTAGAGGATCATAGAAGCTGAATTGTGAATTTTATTTTCAGATCAGCATTATCAATTGTGAAAAGTTCAATAACGTGAATCCAAATTTAGACCACTTGATAAACTTATAATTGCATTGTATAACACTTAGGATGTATCGAAATAAATAAATTTTGAGAATAATGTATTAAACCCAATAATGTATTACACGATCCTTATGGGATAGTCCCAAAGTTGCCTAGAAGGCACTTTTGAAGGCATCAACTTGAATTCGTTACGAGGGTTTATAATAGTATCTCTAACGTATAAATTGTAATATCCAGGAATAGCTAATGAAGCTAGTGTTCATTTGGTTTCATCATTAACGATATTTCGATTAAAAATAAAACGTGAAATAATTCATGAATAATCCATAATTCAATATCTTTCACATTGACTTCCAGTAGTTTATGAATATTGGAAATATTCTTTGCAGGTGCTTCCAAATTCGGTACATGAACTATATTTAGATTTCCAGCAGGCATAAAATAATTAAATAAATGACAATTTGAACTCATTTTAGGACGTTCATCCATGAAGCTTGATAGTAGATAGAAAAATTTTTTTTAGTGAATTGAATAGCTTTTAGTGAATTCAGTAGTTATCCTCCCTCAAAAATTTAACACCTGTTGACGATCATTTCAAAGAGTAATTGTCGATTAAAAATCAAACTTTTAACACAGCGTTTTATGGAGAACAGAATTTTTTTGAACTTAAAATTATAATAACTATATTATTAAAGTCGACAGGATAATAAATAATCTTTATAAATATTCTTTAAAATATGCAGTTTATATAATTGAATTAAAAAAATGGTGTTGCCGAACATTTGAATTAATTATTTAATAAAATTAAAACTTTTTTGTTAGGTTTGTTTTTGCCACCATATTTTGAAAACTGGCGACCACACACACTAACATAATATACACATACACACAAATATAAAAGTTTACTGTCATATCTGTCACATTAAGTCAAATTAATTTCTAATTTACAATTTCCTGGTATTTTCCAATAAATACTTTTAAAATATTTAGGACAAATAAAAAAGGTTATAAATTGTTGTAAGATTATTGACATACTTTACACCTTTTTTAAAATCCTAAATAAATTTTATTAAAGATAGTACTCATTTGTCTTTAGAACGTCCTTAAGCTGCGACGAATATCATCGCTCCGCACATACCGTGGTGAATCACTTATCACTCGCAACACTTTTTATTTATAACGCTATAGGATCTCAATGTTATTAACACTTGCCGTACCCCACAGTATTCCATATGTCCATATAGCTTTTAAAATGATTCTGTGTACAAAAGAGTTTATGGAGGACGTATCTCCGTTCACTTCAGAGTTTGAGGAGGCATATCGTATTTATTTACGGGATTGAAATATCAACATCCTGTATTTATAAAAATCTGAATAAAATAACCCGAAAACTAACGTTAACTGTTTTGTTGACTTGTTCCTTTCTTTATTTTTTCGTGTATCAGCAAAACAAAATTAAAATTTATAGGCATATTTAACGAAAATAGACAAAAGATATTCACGGTTAAAGTTTTCCAAGCAATAAATAACCAACACTCTCTACCAAACTATTAAAGGTTATAGAAAATGTATGTACACATTCCGAGAAGAAATATATATTTCAAAATCACATATAATGTTTTTACGATTAGAATAATGCTTTGTTTCATCATATTGTCGTTTAAAACATAAAAAGGACATCACATAAGAGATGGAGA
This sequence comes from Nineta flava, assembly GCA_963920215.1. NCBI lineage: Eukaryota > Metazoa > Arthropoda > Insecta > Neuroptera > Chrysopidae > Nineta > Nineta flava. The sequence goes on from OY986045.1 coordinate 25,432,699, forward strand.
AAATCAAAAAATATGTTGTGCAGGAAAATTAACTGGTTTTATATTTTGCACTATACAAAACTGCTAATGCAATAGGTATAGGCAAAGTATAGGAATATAACGGAAAAAAATTTCAAGAATATTTACAAAAGAAAATTGTATGTACTATTATTATATAAGTTAAGAGAAAAACAGAGAGTTTGCGTTTCATCGAATCACGTAATCGGCTTTCCGGTTCCGGTTTGTTTCTCATAGTCAGTTATAAGAGTTATTTAATGTGCAGTAATACTTACTAACTATACCACATTCGTATACAGTGATCTATGCTGTCTGCCATTATAGTAAGGATTTGTATATCATATATGGTATATAATGTTTTAAGGTATTTCCAAACTATTATTCGATTGTCAAGAACTTCACGAAATTCACAACATGAGTAAAATGAATCCTCAGAAATCAGCTGAATTTTTTTGAGAATTTATCACCATGGCGTTTTTGAGAAAATCGTTATGTAAATTGGAGAAATTTAACATGCATCTTTATATATATGGTGGAATAAACTATTTTTACTTCAAACTCTCTCAATATAGTAACGTTTGTTCTGAAATTCGTTACATATTATCCTCAATTCCTTAGAAATATTTTTCCTTAAAACTTTGGGAATGAGCATCGGGTTGTTAAGTTTTTTGATAAAATATTTGTAAAAAAGTGCATTTTTTCATATCCGCAGAAGGTTATTTTTTATGGTTCAGTTGGCATCATAAGTACCGGCGTGCTGTTTGAAAGTCGTAAAATTATATACTAGTATATTAATATGATGACTAGTATATGCATGGTATGTTATGTGATGAATGGGAACACTGACCACAACGGACAGCTATTTTCAACAACGCGCAGGAGTACCAACATATTTTTTTTACACATATAATTTTTTATATAGTTCTTATAGCTGATACAGTTTGGAAATACCTTAATAGTGGAAGTGTAATAAAATGCCATGCTAAATTTTTGACAAAACCTCAACATAATATTTTCTCCCAAAGAAATTATAATTACTGTTTCTACCATTTATAATAGTCTAATTTCCATAGGTAATAAATTAAAAAATGTTCATTAACCGTATCGAGCGTTACTTTGTGGAATTCCATTATATGAGACTGTTCGAAAAAGTACGAAAATAGATATATTATCTGAAACACTTGGAAATTATTGGAAACTATTGGAATAGCAAAATATAGTTTTTGAAAATTTATTTTTCTCGTATTATTGTTTGTGTATACCTAATTGTCATTGTTACTTAAGACAAATACGAGAGAACTGGCGTATATATACAGACAAATGAATTTATAATTAAATATCGATAAGAAAAAATTAACTTCTAATGATTTATCGCATTTTACAGATCAACTATTAGCCCACAATACAATTCGACACATACATGTACTTTCAAACAAAACCTTGTAAAACAAAAAAAAATACAAAAAAAAATCATTATCTATATACTTGAGAGTTTAGGTATTTAGTTGTTGAAGAGATTTACTCGAGTACTTTATGTGATTCTTTTAGATTTACCGTAATATCCATTGAAAATCTTCAATGGCTGTATGTTCATTATGAACATCATCATTGAATCATTAACTTTCACTATTTCAACTTTAATTTGATTTAAAATCTAAATAACAAATCTATTTTAATATCCTGTTTAGTTCAATTTACGAAAATTATAATGGATTTTCACAAAGATTTTTAGCAAATGAAATGTGATAGTGAAAACATTAAATGTTTTTGTAAGGTTTATAAATTATACAGGTTGTACTGATATAATGTACCATAAGGTTGTATACTTTGAAAGGAATATTTGACTCTTTGGGTCAAAAATTTTTGAACTATCTTTTTTTCTTATTAAAAGTATTCCGTATAGCAAAATTTAGAATCGTAAATAATTCGAAATTTTTCCAAAAATCTTCTTGGACACTGACAAAACAACTTCCAAAAGTTGTATATATATATATGTGTAGTCTGGACTTTTTACCCGACTACAGAAGGGTATGATTTTTCGTAGTCGAGTTATAATTTTTAATATTTTTTAATGGTTGAAAATATTGATCGAAAAAAAATTTTTAGTTTTGTTCTTAAAATGACCTAATTCGTCCATTTCTCTACGTATCCTCCCGTCCGTCAACACGATTACTCAAAAACGAAGAGATAAGCTGAAATATAATATGAGTTTAACATTCATAGCAAACCTTCTTATTTAAGTAAATTTAGGTGTTGGCATTGTACTGACGAAACTATTTGATTGATAGATTGTTGGATTCACGCTGATTGAATTGTAAAGCCCTTGTCTTCGGAGAAATTCTGTACAGCAGTAATTATAAAGTAAGGTAGTTATTAAGTACATTTACGTAAACTTACAGTACCAATTATTACCGATTTTGATTCTGGTCCGCAGAGAATTAGTTTAAGGTAAATTATGTAAATATCCATCATTGAAACCGTAAGAGATAAGGCCCAAATAGACGCAGAACATGGTTGCAGCAACATTGAACAGCAACTAGCTTGTTGCTCTGTGTGTGGACTGGTTGCAGCAACAAAAAGTTTGTTTTTTGTTGCTGCAACCACCCCACACACAGAGCAACAAGCTAGTTGCTGTTCAATGTTGCTGCAACCATGTTCATAGTCTATTTGGGCCATTAGAATAAACATTTTAAGACAACAAATGGTTTTTTTTTGAAAACTAAACAACTTTTACTTGAAATTTATTTTCATAAACTCCATATATACCGGATATTTAAGAAATTAACTGAGTTATTTTCACTTTTGTTAGTTCACTTTTCATATTATTTTACTTTTCACATTATTATACCCGGTATATGTAAATATACAAGGTATATTAAGTTCAGTCCCGACTTTATAAAGCTTGAAAATATTGATCGCAAACATAAATACTTGGCATAGGTGTTAATAAAATGGCCAAATTCGGCCATTTCCACATGTCTATCTGCCCGTCTGTAAACACGATAACTCAAAAACAAAAATAGATATCAAGCTGAAATTTTGTCTGTGTGTTTTAGAGACAAAAAGTAAGGTCAAGTTCGTGAATGGACAAAATCGGGCCAAGTTTTGGCAAAATGGGTAGAAACAGATAGAACAAAAATGTAAAGATAAAAACGTTCCTTTTTTAATAATAAACAACTTTTGTAATAAACTTTTTTACATAAATTCGGGATATACCGGGTGTTTAAGCAATAAACTCAGTTTTTATCGGCAACATTTTTTCTAAAATCGTATGAATAAGGCAAAGTGAAATATTGAATTTGTTTTTAGACACCCGGACTTTCGTAAAGATTTTTAGCGAATTAAATACGATAATGACTATATTAAATGTTTTTAGAGGGTATATTTATTTATTATATGTACAAAATATAATATTCAATTTACTTAAAACTAAAATTATTAAAATTGTCCCTTTTTGGAGGATACATTATAGGCATTAATTTAATTAAGTATATATTTTGTTTGTGAATATTTCTCAATATTTTCGGAAAATTAAACCTTTAAGATTTAATTTAAATTAATAATTAGGTATTCGATTGATCTTTTACCATGATAATTTATGATATAAATGTAAATTTATAACGCTGGCACCAATAGAGCAGAATTCTATTCATTACTCGAAAAAATAAATGCAAAATTTAAATCAATTGAGACATGAGCTCTACAAAGTTATATATTTATTTTGTGGACTTAAAATAGATATATTATATTATAGATAGTCTCCGTAAAGTTAAATTCATATATTCTGTTTCTATCTAAACTGAATTTCAATATGTCAAATATATTAAATGAAATTTAGGAAAACAGATATAGAAAGAACTCACTCAAAACAATAATATTTGCACAGTGCAATGAAATTTCTAAAACTGTTACCACCAAATGATGATCAAGCGATAAATTAAATCATATTTTATCAATTTTACCACTTCACATGTGTTGGAGGTGGATGTAATGCTCCCGTCTTGGAAAATAAAACGTTCTGGAGGTATCGAGATAACCATTATATGACTAAAAAGTAATGTTGTATGGCTAAAACATGGGAATGCGGTAGTTCAAACTGGCGAAATATAAAAAAAGAAGCAAAAATAGATATTGAAACTAGTCGTGAGATTTCGCCAAGCTTCTGGTGTTTGTTCTCAACGAACACTGATTTTTCTGAGACAAAATTGATATATCGTTGCCATTGTATCGTAGTCAATAGGATTCTATTCGATAGTTTGAATACGGAATCTGGAACTTTACTCATTTAGTTTTTAGGAAAGTTTGCTCTATTAAATGGTACTTCAATTACTTTAAAGAAATGATTTTTAGTTTCAATAAATGTATTAAATTGGGTTATAGCCTTACTTCCGTTTAATCTATATGTTGCTATATAGTAGCTATACATATACCCTATATAATTTAATAAATTTGTTTAGGTATATCTAATATAATGAAATTTTGGTAAAACTTGTAATGTGTATTGATACAAAAATTATATACATTAATGCGTCACATATGCCGTCTATGTTTACTAAGAGTGTAAATCAATTCTGGTTATGAATGAGATTTATCAGTTGTTATTCCAGTACCTACCCTGCGATGGATGTACACTATGATGGTGAGACACATACGCGGCAGTAGCTTGGGCTAAAAGGACCAAGCTTGACAGTACAAGGAAAAACTTAGACAAAGTGTAGCGTATGCCTTTATATTACTGTATTAATTGTATTTATATACTACTATATAAATGTTAAAGTAACTTTGTTTGTTTGCTACCTCTTCACGACTAAACGGTTAAACGGATCGTAATGAAATTTGGCAAGGAGATAGCTTATTTCCTTTGGTCTCTAAAAATAATAAATAATTATATCCTTTTATTTGGAGTGGGTTAAAATTTTTGTTGATTTTATCATTTCCACAGAAAATGTACTTCTAAAAAATAACTGTGAAATTATTTTATTTAAATTTTGTTTCAGTTTTGAAATGTCAACTTTGATTGCCGTTTCCATAGTAAGTATAAATTATCATACCACACTATAAATCATTATATATCGATATACATAGTATTTGGATACATATGTATTAAATATGTTACGGATAAAGCTCAATATTGGATAAAGTTGAGATTTGTCGAATAGAAAATATAATCAATGACTCATACTTTCCAGCGGTTAATATTATACATCGGTCATACCCCGAGTTGGTCGGGTTTGCATGTTTTTGGGCCAAGCACTAAAAGGCGTTCTATATATTTGAGATATAGCATCAAAATTAATTGAAATTAAAATTACTACAACTACAAATCCAGCTTTATCCAGAGAGACCGAATATAAAGCCCGATGAAGACGCGGGAAACAGCTAGTTATCTATAAATTAAATAATAAAAAATCACTGAGCTTAATATCATCTTTCTATTTCATCAAATTATTCAGAAAAATGAATTTACGTGTGAACTACGTTAACATTATTCATGTCATATCAAACAATAATCCTATTTCAAATATTTTCCAAGACAACTTCAAATACTTTGTTTGAATATCTTCACCTTAAACACAACCATAATACAATACAATTCAATTGTTTATTGTCATTATATTATCAATGCCAGAACATACAAACACACTCACAGATATAATTTGAATTTATTCTAATGGAAAATCTTATTATATAAAACCTACCTAAACAAAACTACTACCTATATCCTGTTAAATAAAGATAAACTTCTTCAATTTTTTTTTTTTTCGTTCTTTTGTGTGTGTGTGAATAAAATAATGCTTTGTGAAAAGTATATAATTTTTAATGCATGTGTAGAAAGAATATAATTCCAAATAATCAAATAATAAAAAAATATAAAATATTATATTATGTTTATTTATAAAAATATTTCTAATAATACGAACTTATTACAGAAATTGTATTTATTCGTTTTCATTTTGAGTTAAAGTAATATCATATACACGCTCCACAAGATATCATTTATGTGGCACCCCTTGAATAAATAGTTTATTAGACTTTAAAATGAAAAGGTATGAATGCATCACAAAGAATAATGTAGAAAAAAACTTGAAAATAACTAACTGAGTTGATTGCTCAAATACCCGGTATATAGTTCGAAACTAACTAAGAGGTGCTACAATTTTGGCAAAACTGTATTTAGTTAATGAAAAAAAATTTTCAAACAGAAATTGTTTATTTTTAAAATGGAATTATTTTTCTTAAAACTTTTTATCTATCTCTTACGGTTTTAAAGATAGACATGGGGGGAGGGCTGGCATATGGTTGCATGCTTTGCTCATTCTTGATTTTGATGTTTTTTTTTCAACATCTTTCAGGCCGAAATACTGGCTACTGAACGATGCACCCATTTTAACCTAGATATGAACTATCGGATCCTCTCCGACAGCAGCTCAAAGACGGTAGGGGTGTGCCGAGTTAAACTTAACAATCTGGACAAGAAGATAATGTCACTCTTAACTGGGTGCTAGAGCATAGAGAGGAATGAAATAGCCGATGGTCTGGCGAGGAAGGGGGCATCGACATCCACAACAGAGCCGGAGCCGTTATGTTGCACCAAGTTCACATAATCACTATTTTTTCAATAAATTCTTACGTTTCTCTTTCGGTTTTAAAGATAGAGATCCCCACTCTTTCCTCCTGGCGAATGATCGCATGCTTATCACGATTGGTTTTAAAGTTATCGTGTTGGTTGACGGCCGGATAATTATAATAATATAATAATAATTTTTCTTTATTTGTGATACCGTTTAAACGGTGTAAATAGTGTCATACAGAATTATTACAATAGAATAATTTGATATAAATACAATATAAATATATAAATACTATATAAATATAAATACATAATTTAAAAATTCATTTATTTATCTTTTTTTACAATAAACATTCATTTATGTCATAAAACACTCGATCTAGTAGATATTGTTTTAAAGCTTTTTTAAATTTATGCATGTTTTCAATACTTTTGATATCACTTGGAAGCTTATTATATATACGAGTTATAGAATTTCGAACCCCTCTACGGACTACATCCAAAGTAGAGTTCGTTAACTGCAATTCACCTTTATTTCTTGTGAAATATTGATGATCTAAAATATTTTCCGTGAATAGGTCCATATTTTTTCTCAAAAATAGAGCGCTTTTAAGTATATATATACTGTGAAAAGTTAGTATATTAAGTTTTTTTTAAATTGGCTTGCAGTGCTCTCTGGGATTCGAACCTGTTATAACACGTAAACATTTTTTTTGTAATAAAAAAACTTTTTGGGCATGTGCTGAGTTTCCCCAGAACAATACTCCAAACTGTAGTATTGAGCAAAAGTATGCGTGGAAGACATGCAATAATGTATCCCTATCAAGAAAATTTCTTAAAAATCGGATTACGTAAACCGCCCTGCTTAATTTTGGCAAAATAAATTCCACATGAGACCTCCAGCTCAGCTGATTATCAATCCTAATTCCAAGAAATGTCACCGTATCTTTTGGTATGACATCAGTATTTATAACTTTTAAGATTGAGGGAAATTTAAAATATTTACCGAATTTAATAATCTCCGTCTTCTCTTCATTTAGACTTAATCGGTTTAGAGAAAACGATTGCTGCAATTTGTTGACAGTGTTTGTCATTTCTTGAGGAAGTAACGCCTCATTCTCTAACTCGCACAGAACCGCAGTGTCATCAGCAAACAAAAGTGTTTGATGTTCTATTGCAGTAGGCATATGGTTTGTAAATAGAACAAACAATATAGGACCTAAAATGCTACCCTGAGGTGTTCCCTTTATAACCTTTTTCCATTCCGAGTGTATATAGTTAAATTTGGAGCTGTTAGCTAATTTGACACATTGTTCTCTGTCAGTTAAGTACGATTCAAGGAGTTTGAGAGCATTACCCCTTATGCCATAATTGTCTAGCTTTTTCAGTAAAATTTCTTTGTCAAGGCAATCAAAAGCCTTTGTCAAGTCTAACAAAATCATTGACAAAGGATTTTTGCCATGCCAGGCGTTTAAGATCGTATCGACTGCCTTAAAAATTGGCATTTCAATAGATCTTCCCGTTGTGAAACCATGTTGATTCTTATATACAATTTGATAAGATTCAAGATAATTTGTTTGTCTCTTCTGGATAGCCATTTCTACAATTTTAGAAAAGTTGGAGAGTAGTGAAATTGGTCTGTAGTTAGTTAATATTTCCCTATTAACTTCTATATACGATATGCGAAAATGGACTATGATATCTATACTAATATAATAAAGCTGAAGAGTTTTTTTGTTTGTTTGTTTGTTTTGCGGTTTTTACAGCACACAAAAAGTAGCACTTATTCAAAAGTAAATATATCAACTAACTACTAAACACAATACAATCTGACATTAAATTCGATTAAAATTAAGAATAAATTTATTGTTTTTTCTGTCAATAATTATTGCTACAAAATTTCATTAAGAGAACTATTCAATTTACTAGAAAAATACTTTACGTATACACAATTTCTATAAAAAAAGTTAAAAGGCAATTTATTTAATACGGTTAAAACCTGTGATGCCTGAGGCTCATGAACTATTTCCATTGTTACACAAACTCACAATATAGATTTATATATCTATTTTTTTATTGACCCATAAAATATCGGTTGGTCATATTAAACCACATCAAAATTTTATGACCAAAACAATATAAAGTATATATATATATATGTATATATATATATATAGATATATACATTTATATATATATATATATATATATATATATATATATAAATATATATATACATATACATATACATATACATATACATGTACATATACATATACATATACATATACATATACATATACATATACATATACATATACATATACATATACATATACATATACATATACATATACATATACATATACATATACATATACATATACATATACATATACATATACATATACATATACATATACATATACATATACATATACATATACATATACATATACATATACATATACATATACATATACATATACATATACATATACATATACATATACATATACATATACATATACATATACATATACATATACATATACATATACATATACATATACATATACATATACATATACATATACATATACATATACATATACATATACATATACATATACATATACATATACATATACATATACATATACATATATATATATATATATATATATATATATATATATAAATATCTATATATACGTACATATATATATATACGTATATATATATATATATATAAATACATATTTATACAGTACCTACTACACCAACCTTTAAAACTATGACTAAATGATATTAAATGTTACAATTTTTGAAATTCGACTTTGTTCGACTTTTTTGTAAAAATATTTTAACGAAAAAAAATTATTATTTTATTGCTATAAATTTTAAATAAAATATAATTTATAACATATGGTGTTTGTGTATATTTTATTTATGATTATTTATTTATGGTTTTTAGTGTTTCCTTGTTTTTATTTTTATTGTTTACTTTCGTGTTATGCATGTTGAATACTAATACTAATACGATAGAGGTGTTTTATTTGATTTTGAAAATGAAAAATTGAAATATCACATGTGATTAAACAATGATTGACTGCAGTCAACGTCTGCTATAATGTTTTTAATGTTTTAGTTTCCTGGAAATAGATTTAAAAATTGGGTTTCTAAGAGGGTCTCCAACTCATTGCTTTTATTCGACAAGATAAGTATGCCATTCAATTTCACAAAAGTTTCAATGCCCTATATCTCACTCAACCATTGCAAATCTCCCATTTTGGAATCTCCCATAACCGATCTGCCAGCATCTATTTGTCTTAGATAGATAGATAGATTGTAGAGGCTACCCTGGACTGGCCACACTTCGATCATAAGGTTCATTGTGAGGCCTTAGAATGGGAGAATGTGAGTGGAGTGGAAGGAATTTTTGTTTATAGATTCGGAATTGGTAGGATATGCGGCTGCAGCCGACTATGATAGGAACTATTCTGATATTCATCTGGAGTTCGTGAAGGATACTGCAGAAGGAGACTGCTTGTCCATACACCGACAGTTTAGTCATTTAACCGCCTTTTTTTTATTTCTTAATAATTGACAAACTACCGATGTCGGGATTCGAACCCATAACCTCCCATTTTCCAAGTAGGCGTATTGCGCAGACAAAACGCCTTAGACCGCGCGGCCATTTGGACTGGTTAACGATATTACAGCATCAATATAAAATTTATAACGCTTCATGAAATATAACGTAATTACAGTATCAATATATTGACGTTATGAACTTTCAGTGTAATTGTACCAGAATTTATCATTAATTAAGAAACATTACTATTTTTACTTGAATGGTTTTCAACTTAATTTAAATTCAGTTACTTATTGGGAGAATGAATAACCGTCAAACAAAAAACACAAAACTTGAATTAATTCTAATTAATTATAATATTCATAGATCAAATTAAATCGAAATATAAAGTGATTTCTGTAATTTCTGAAAATACTAACTTCAATTAATTCATGAATTAAGTTAGGAAGAGATAGTTCTCTGCAATGTTTCGAGACGACTATTCGTCCTCGTATAGTGTCGACGGTCCTGTTAAATCGACTTAAATCACCCTATCCACGCCCTTAGTTTGTTTAGAAAGAAACGCATCTAAGTAAAACCTAGTGATCGCGGTCTTCTTCGCACTATCGGTATCTTCTCGATCTCTTTTATATAAAAATTCGTTACGCAGGAGCTGTTTCAACTTAGCGAATTTCCTTAAAATACAAAAATCAATTTCTAGCGGTCACAATTTTAGTCTGATCAAAATGAAATGTCGTTTATGATTATAGTATTTGCAAGGCCAATTTTATTAATAAATGTCATACGTGAAGGGGAAATGGGGGCATAATGAAAGAAGAAAACACAAAATACAAAATATCTCTTTTAATATTAGAACAATCAAAAAATGCGTAAGGAATAAAGTTGTAGAAAATCATGTTTGCTACAATTCATCACCTCATCATTTTTTTTCAAGTTCTAATATGTACAGAGATAGTGAGGAATTTAGTTTTCAATCTTAAACCATCAATATTTCTGTAAATATTAGTGTATCAGAAAAAATGATAAGAGACAAAACTACTGTAAAATTTATCTTTACTTCTTATAAATTTTTCGATTTTTCGATTAGTAAGGGAGATATGTCAAATGTGTTTTCCCCTCCCTCTAAACCCCCCTTTTGAATACCAAAAGCGTCTCAAATACCAAATTTCATTCCGATAAAATGAAAACTGTGACCGCTAGAGTGATTACAGACACATATATATATATATATATATATATATATATATATATATATATATATATATATATATATATATATATATATATGTATATATATATATATATATATATATATATATATATGTATATATATATATATATATATATATATATATATATATATATATGTCCATAGATATATATATATAAATTTTACAGATGGTGATTTTTGACATCTACTAGGTCGGATCGATGGACATTTGAAGAAATTTTTGCGAAATCTTGACTTCGGTACGGGACCAATAGCTCTATTTCTTTTCAGGAAATTCGCTAAAAACGCCACATTCCCCAAGCAATTGTTCTTGAAATCCTCAATTTCTTCGTATCTGCCAGCCTCGTAGCTTTCTTACGTGTCTTCTAATTTACAATGATTTAGGAGAAAACCCATAACAACAACAAAGTATAATTTATATGAAAGTTAGGAGGGTGAGTTTCCAATAATGGAATATATTGTTTATAGACATAGAGGGATAAAATCCCGGGATTGAAATGTTAATTTGTTGTCATCACGTATTTTATAAAATATAATGTTATATATATACAGAATTTGAACATTATATTTTTGTTACAGTTTTTATTGTTGTTTTTATATTACATTATTTTTATGAAAAACTTTTGCTCTACACTCAAAAGGTACGAAAAAGTTATTTAACTTTTTTTTTTTAATTAGACAAATGTGTTTTTTTTCTGTCCTATTAAATTTACGAGCAAATTAGTGATGTAGAGATTGTATTTATACTGTTCTTGAAATAGAGATACATATAGCGTTCACTAGAGGCAACGCAATACCATTTATCAACGAATGTAAGGAGTTAATTAAAGAGACTTGCGCATGTAGATGATCAAATTAATAGACTGACTTAAAGAGTTATTTCTTGTGGCTTAAGAGTAACAACAAATTAATTTTACATAATATAATTGTTTTTAAAGTGAGAAATAAACAGAAAATTGAATAAGTTTGAAAAAAATTTCCCTTAAATAATATACGCATACCATAATACTAAAATAGTAATGAACTCGTCTATAGGCAAATTGCCTGACTGATCGCTAAAAAATATAAGTACAATTCCAAATATGAATGGGGCTTATCAATATTTACATAATGTGTTGAAAAAAAAATGAAAACTTTTATTAAATATAAAATACATTTTATATTTATTATTTAGCTATCAGTCAAAAGTGACTAATAGATAAATAGTAAATAATAGATATAAAGCATTACAGCTAAAATAATCATTAATTAAAATTTTTTTAATATTTATCAAAAATAGTAGTGATTGATATTAGTTTTAATGTCTAAATTCTAAATTTTGGTGAATATTTCTGTCTGAAGACAAATAAATCCAATCTAACCATGGTGCTAAAATTGTCATTCAAAATTAAAAAGCAAGCATTCAATTTTTCGTCAATATTGCTAAAACGGTTAATTTTATTGTAAAAATGGTTATTTAAACTGCATTACTATGCAATTACAAGACTATTTAATTAGTAGTTTTAAATATTAGTAAAAGTTTACTAAATATATATCAATTGGACAACACGCTCTTAAAAAAATTAACTAAACAAAAAGTCTATGATATTCAAACCTGAATTCATTTTATTTGAACAAAAAAAAAGAAGGAATTTGAATTTGAATAATTTTTCATTTGATTCCACAATTATAATTGAGTCTCTATCGCTGCTTAATACAATAATGTATAACTGATTTTACTTGAACAATAGTAATTTTTAACTGATGATAATAATCCAACAAGTAGTAATTTAAAACTCTGATCTTAGTCGAACAAATGTCAAATTTAAACGAACTGATTAATTGTTCTGAGTAGAACTGATTTAGAACTGACTTGAAATCGGTAAATTCCTCTGTTTATATAGTGTCTTGGACTATTCTAGAAGTGTGCTTGTTTATACCAAATCGAAAACATTGTTTTTTGAAAACATTTTTTTTTATAGATTCTTCTAGAAAAATCAGTTACGTTTCAGCTACTCAAACCTGAATAATTTTTAATAATTTTATCAATTGCTGGCTCCTTTGAGTAGCTGAAACGTAACTGATTTTTCTAGAAGAATCTATAAAAAAAAATGTTTTCAAAAAACAATGTTTTCGATTTGGTATAAACAAGCACACTTCTAGAATAGTCCAAGACACTATATAAACAGAGGAATTTACCGATTTCAAGTCAGTTCTAAATCAGTTCTACTCAGAACAATTAATCAGTTTGTACCTGGGTACAAACGAATGAATACAATACCCCGCTTGCCTAATGGCTTAACGCACCGGCCACCGGATGTATATAATATACATTACATACATATTTACCGATTTCATTACAAAAATACTTATCATTCAAAACTTATTATTCGAAACTGTTTTTTGGCAAAATCATACTTGTATTTTCATTCAAACGTTTTTTTTTTTTTGTAAATAAATTATATCTGATTTTAGAATTTTTTTCATTTGATTAAAAAAAAGAAATTTTGTTTTAAAGGTAAAGAAAAAATGAATCAAAAACTTGATCTTATTATTTTCTTTTTAAAATCGTTAAAAACAACCTGCTTCCTTCAAAGAGAAAAATAATTTTCAACATCCTTTTATCTTCTTTTATATACTTAGAAATATGTGTTGGGTCCAAAAAAATTAATCTTAATAAATTTCAATACAAGTTCTTTCAATTGTTTACTTATTTTTGACGTTCATTTGAATAAACATTTTTCGATTAGTTCAATATTTATTAATTATTTATGTGACTTTAATACATGATTTTGGTTGTAAATCCTTGAGCATAATAGGTACTAAAAAAATGTAATTCAATTAAATTCAAAAAGTCGATAGAAACACAACAAAATTCTTAACGTTGTTGTAAGAAATTCGTTTAAATATCATTTTCGACATTTATTACTACATTATTTTCTAATTTATGGTACCAATTACAATTTTCGGTATTAAATAAAATGTTTTATACACGCAAAGATTATTGAGAAAATTGTTAATTCAGTGATACTCAAACGTAAACATGCAGACCTGACTATGTTCTACCACACATGAAATGCATGTTATACTAATTATATCTATTAGTATTATTCATTATCTATATTATACTGTTATATATTTTCTGTTCTGAGTCATTATTATGTATTACAGTGTTCTGTGAGTTATTGGTGTTCCCATCTGCGTTACCTTTCATATAGGATTTAAGTTTATTCATTTGCAAGTTATAACTGCTGTTATGTCAGAGATAGCGATGCTGCGAAAGACTAAGTATCGAGTTAGTTTTATTTTGAGGAAACCGTCTCCATCAAATGCCACAATTCAAACGAATTTATTTTTAACTATACCGAGTATTATGAATTTAAAATGATAGATCTTATGAAATATATATAAATGTATAATCAACAGTTGTGTTTGAAAATAAACTCATGTGCGTTATGGACAATGTCAAACAACGCAAGGGAATATGCATGTAATTTAAGTTTGGTTCAAATATTTTTATTCCGAATCTTTCTTGGCCGGACATTTAGACTAAACCATTATTTTAGTAATTAATATCTTTTTAATTACTTAAAATTAATAAATAAAAGTGCAAATTAAGCGAGGGAAATTCAAATTTCTAAAACGCAACGCCATTGGTTAAAACGAAACGTGACGTCAAGTACTATCTCAAAAAGTTCGTACTGCTTACATTTGTATGGCATTGATTATAAAACATAGTAATAACGTGTGTGTTGTGAATTTATTTATTGTTTAAGTGTAATTTTAGCAACCTCGTGAGATTATAAATAATTTAAGACAATGACTGGAAGTGGTTTTTGTAAAAGCACAATAGGATAATCTGCCGAGAATAGATAGATACATTCATGATGTCGTCTTATTTTCTTTCAAATCCAAATTTTACGTCCGCTGAAGTAAAAGGAGTGAAAGCTGCAAGGAAATTATTGTATAATAACACATTATGTACGTTATTTTAGACATAAGTACAATCGTAAATATGATGAGCAGTAATCTTAACCTACAATTTTTTGTGTGTTTTGCACCTATAGGGACTGGAAAAAACACTTTATCAGGTGCACTTCTGATAGTGTTTTTGAATTCAGGCACAATGTAATACTTGTAAACTGGGTTTTGAGCTTTTTCATGGTGAAATATGTTAAGAACGAGAACACTTGTAGGAAACAATGGACTGGACTGTCACTGGACATAGTATTTGACGTCATCAACAGAGCGTGCAAAAATGGCGGGGTTTAAACATCACAAAATTATTCTCTATTTTAAATATTTTTTTAAACTAAATTACAGCATTTTTAAACAGTATTTATATTTTTTACTAGGTTATAACGGTGTAAACAGTGAATTAAAAATATAAAATAAATACATGAATATACCCTATTGTAACAAATAGTTTCTATTGTTCTTTAACCGAGTTCCGTAACCGAATGGAAAAAAACAGCGCTCGTATAATTTTGTTATGCCCATCCGTATGCCATTGAACTTATAACTCCGCCATCTCGCCATCGTGTTGGCCGAAGTTTTAGGCAGGTGATTTATATATAAGTTCTTAAAATTATATAAACAACTTTTCTAAAGTCAAGTTAATTTTCTAAAGTTAATTTTAAGTTTTAATTTTTTCAAAAGTATTCATATTATGATTACATACAATGCATAAACGGATACGTTGGAGTTATGATGTAAATATAACTATAGATTGTATTAAAATTATTAGCAGTAATTAAATTTGACTAGGTTAATTAAGTAGGCTTGACAGTTGCGCCACGTATAGTATATAGATATTAGATAGTAGAAAAACAATTTGTTTGACGACTACTGAATATGAACTAATAATATTCTAACAACTATTTTTTTAATAAGCTAAAAGTAGATGTATAGATAGTAGCTACACATTACAGGTAACCAACCAACTAATATATTATTGTAGAGTTTGAATTTATAGAATTCATTTTATTCATGTTAAAACTCTATTGTATTAATGTACCTACTAAGTTCATTCACAGAATAGATATTAAAATATACAGATAAATATATATATATATATATATATATATATATATATATATAGGTTCTACTATATAAATAAATATATAATATGAATCTGTATACAATATATATGTGAGCTATTATTACCGAGCTTGTTTAAATACTATTAACTTAGCGAACAGATGTAAATATACACAATACATTATACAATAGGCAATATACAATGAGTCAACTAACATTTATTTAGCCGTTCATAAAATATTTTTAAATAATGATACCAATGGGAAAAAACTTTTATTTCCATTTTGGACATAAAAGTTTGGAGTTTAGAAATATTTTCATGTATCAAAGATGTCCGTGAAAGTTAGCCTGATTATTATAGCACTGAGTATGTCTGATCACCATGGCATTACCATAGCAAAATTTGCAAAGTTAGATCATTTATGACAGTATTAATTGACGAAAATCGACCAGTGTAAATGTATTTGAAACAATTAAACATAAAAATATAAGCAAATAACAAGTTTCCAAACCCCTTTTTTACGGGAAAGTTTTGATGAAAGTCTTCAATCGATTGGTTTACTGAGCAAGTGCCATATTATTATTTTAATGTAAGTTCTTACTTATATGCAACGAAGCAATATTTTTTGATGAAATTTTGCATGTAATAGTGCGGGAGACCAAAGAGTTTTTCAGGATGACCATCAAGCTGGTACTTTGTAAATAGCTTCGTTTTGACAAGACGCCCAACTTTTGTAATTATAAAATTTTGGAAAATGGTATCGAAACTTTCTGGAAGCCGTTGAACATTGACGATGGGAGACTCGGCGTCCATTCCATTGAATTTGTTGGACGAAAATTTTTCCTCGTTCTTCACTTGATTATCTTACAATTAAACTTTAAAATTACTTGATGCTAGTAAACTTTGGATGGACGGTCAAATCGACATGTCAAAAGTAGTCTGTTTGGGAATATTTTTATATAAACATTGACAATAATCAGCTTTCCGTTTGTTTGTTGTGCCAAGTTCAAATTTCTCGTGGCGGGAAAGGAAAAAGAGAAACCGCTTTATGCAGCGAAATTAGCGTTAAGTCATCATAATTTGCCCCTAGTTCAGTACGAGTACTAAATTTTGTATGTATGAAGAGTAATAGTTGTAAACATTGTTTTGATATGAAGAAATAGTCGTTTTATTTATGTTTAGACATTTCTATGAAGAATAAATAAAATCAATTTGATGACGTTTTCTTAAACGCTAGTCTAATATCCGCCGGATAGTATATTTAGGATTTGTATAGTAATAATAATAAATTTCATATCTACTATAGAGGCGTATCAAAAGTTTTAATAGTTTATTTTTTGCGTTAAATGTAAAATAAATTCAATCAAATTTTGTGTTTTTATCGAAGTTATGTTTCTCAGTCGTCAAACAAATCTTTCTTCTCGTATCCACATTTATCCAATTGACACATTTTATTTCATATTGCTCCAGCTACATAAATACTCATACAACGCCGTATATAATAACGTAGAACTGCACATATAGATTTTATAGTTTTTTCTATTATAACTTCATCCCCTCTGTTATTATTTAAATAATTGTCTCCCATTTTCTGTGCCAATTATTTTGACTATTTTCTCCTATATACATATGGAATCGATTGTTTACAACCTGATGTGTAAGTGTGTTCATTTATACAGGGAAATTTTAACATATTGAAGGTGTAAATCTTTTATTGGAACAATAGAGTATAACAATAGTGATCGAATGCGGTGTGTTTGTGTAGAAGACATCAGTACTCATATTCATCATTCAGTACTCATATACATGTGTTAAACATAGCAATGTTTAACACACAAGAGAGTAGCACGTCTCTTGTATTGTATTGACTTGTAAAAGTTTTTTATCGCCACGTCTCGTCTCGTTGGAAATTTACAGTTGGAAATTTTCTTGATCATTATAAAATATTACCTTATAATCTATTTATATAGACTGCATATTTTTCGAATTTATTAAATTTTTTATGTTTGAATTGAATTAATAAAGAAGAGTATTTGTAAATAAATAAAAATAATTGTTAGGACGTCAACTCATAGTTTGGGACCTGAAGCCCATCTTGAATTATTTTATTCAAAATTGAATATTTTTCTCCGTAAGCAAGGAGTTTTCTTTCTTCATAGCGAAAAGTCAAATTCAAACAAAAATTTGTTTTTTTTTTACTTTACAAAGTTTTTTGATTAATTTTAAATAATATATTGTATTTGTAAAAATATAAGTTTAAAATTTACTTGTTTGTACACAAGTTTTCAGAATCAAAATAATTTTTATGAAGACAACAAAAAAAATATTCAAAATCGGTTCATAAATGACGGAGTTCTAAGGTGACAAACATAAAAAAAAAAAAATACAGACGAATTGAGAATCATCCTCCTTTTTGAAGTCGGGTTAAAAAGCAAGCAGAACAAAAGCAAAACATTTGTAGTAGCATTCTAAAATAACAAACAGTTATGTGGTAGTTAAGAATCGGTTAATATAAGACTCAACACAGGCGTGCGCTATTAGGTTTCAAGCAGAAAATGAATAATGTTGCAATGGATGGTTCTCACCTTGGTCGGACCAATTAAATTTATAATAAAATATTAAATCTCCTTCTCGATTAACATAAAAAATAAGAACATGTTTACTTAAACATTTCTATTTGTTTGTACAAGTTGTACTTCCAGAAGCTTCTATAGCAAGTATTTAAGGATGTACCGAATCGATTCTAAATCAGTCTTAGATCAGTTAAGTTATGGATCTGCTATCAAGTGGATACACCTGTTTTGGTGAGCTATAATATTGATCAGTATATATTATATAGTTTGACGTTCAAGTGAAGTGAACAGTGTTGCAAGTAAAATTAAAAAAGTAAAGGAAAATTCGACCCAAGTGTGTTGTAGAATTTATGTATATATCAGGGTGTCCCGGATTTAAATCCAGAAAATTAAATTGGTGATAGATCTCTCAAAAATAAGAAGAAAAGTTTATATGCACTTGGATGTTTTCGAGCTTCCTTTTCGAGATACAAGTTGTTGAAGTAAACTTTTTATAAAAACAATTTATTTTTTCAAATGACACAAACACTAATTGGATGATTTCGATTACACTTGGCACGTTTTTAGTAACAAGTAAGTGGCTTAATTTGATGTAATTAGCTTTAATTTAATTATTCCAGGGGCGACACTGGGACATCGTCACTAGATATTATAAAGGAAAATTTGAGTACGCCACAGCTTTTTCTCTAAATTTCATAGTATTTTTAGATTGAGTTTTCTGTTCATCTTGCTTGGTTTGCGAGAAAAAAGAAAATTTTCCCTGGAAAAGTATATTTTATTTTATTAATTAAATGAAATACAAAATAAAAATAAACAAACGGTAATAATAAATGAATATTAAACTCATTGTCGTCAGTTCCTGGCTGTATATCTAACCCCAAATTTCTCAAATAGAATTTTTTAATTTGAAATACGATTTATAATCTTTGAAATAGAACTGTTAAAGATGTTGTTCCACTATCACTATTTGACGAGCTCACGGTATTATAGACATGTAGTTTATGTTTATGTATATTATTGTACTTTTTTCTAGCTTTGTATGTGTGTATAAAGAGAAGAACCTCTGCATTATTTATTTAGCATGGTGTATAGTTACTTTGCCACCGTCTATACTGTGTTACTATGCTGTGCAGATAATTATTTTTACTGGAAAAAAAAGAGAGAATAAAATATGAGCTTTTTATAAATTCCATTGTTATTAATTATGTTCATATAATTATTTATTTTTTTTGATTTCTCGTTTGGTATATGTTTGTAGTTGAATATAAAATAAAAGCAACAACTTTTTGATCTTTTTTTTCTCGTGTTTATTTTAAAGAGCACAAAATTTCGAGTGTAAGGATTCATTGTTTTAAATCATCTTTTGTGTATCTTTAAATTTTTTAGCTTAGAAATAAGGTTTTAGTTATTTATACGATATGCGATATGCCAAATTTTTTTTCGCACCTTCCGTAACCGTTTCCCTTGTCCGATTTTACCCATTAACTAACTTGACCTTTCAAATACCAAAAGCGCCTAAAATACCAAATATTATTCCAATCGAAATAAAACTGCATTTCCTGTGGAGGAAATTCGCTGATAAATTAAAGAATTTTATTATTTTATTTTATTTTATTATATCTTAAATATTTTTAAAATCTCATAAATTAAATACCCGGTGTTCACTCGTTCATTATCAATAGGTGAACTGATTTATTTTACTTTTTACATCCGCACATTAAATAGCTATATCCATATTTGATAGAGAGTAATTACAGCGGTTAAAATTGTGGCAAAATTATCCAGTGTAAAACATTTTGTTTTAAAAAAACAAATTTTTGGTATTTTAATTTTTGTTATAATTTTTTCGGCTTCAACCATATATATTTCCCCACCTGGCCAGGGATGGATCGATTTAGTCCACAAACTTAAAGTTACATTTTAGCTCTGGAAAACACACACGCACACACAATTTCAAGTCGTTATCGCTTCAATAATCCAATTAACGTAAACATCTAACACAGAAGATCGATTTTAAATGTTAACTAATGTATTAATAATGTAGTATGAAGATGTTCCGATGGATCGAAATAGATTTTGATAGTTTTTTAATCAATCTACTTTAAATAAAACGTCAAAAGGCTTCGGTTGCCGATATTAACTCTTTAGGCCGTAAGCGTGTTTATTATATTTAGTGATAAGAAACTTTATTGTCAAATGGAATGTTTCAGCATTATATGTTTTTTGGTACTTTTTATTCATAGACACAAACACTTACTCAGAGCATTGGTCCGCTAAAAATGCTATATCGAATTCGATAATCAAGCACTTAACATTTATATTACATACGAAAGTTTAGGTCTGCATATAGAGATAACATTTGTAGTATGCAATTTTATTCTATGATAGAAATTGAACTAAAACGTCGTAGGTTTCATAATAGAAAGCTTTTAGCGTTCCATAACTAATGGCCAACATTATTTTTAGTTTGTTTTTCACTGTACATAATTAATTAACCAACATAAGTCTGAGCTAAATTTTTTCATTGCTTGGCTTCACTCTTGTCCATGTTTTTAAACAACCATTTAGGGATTTTTTATTGATTTACATAACCCTGGGTATAATCATAGTTGTGAGGTGAAATCTTCAAATATGGTTTACAAACAAAAGGCAGGTTTTATAAGCATTTGATTCACAATTCCAGACCGCGATAAAATATATCGTGTATCAGTTTCATTAGTCGAAACAACCCTTCTAGTTGACGCATCGAATTTAAATTCGTAATAATTTTAAACATGAAGCATAGTTCGTTTTCTCTTTATATTAAAAATTCCCTTACATTTTTAAGATGGGTCCGAAACCCTGGATCCATCACTCCTGGGAGATATCCTGGCGTAAAAACTGTGCGGCGTCTGACCTCAACAGAGTCCTTTAGCTTCATCTGATTAGCACCTCTTCCCCGTACGTCGCGCCTTCGGGTGACAGGTTGTTATCAAGGAGGGAAGAAAGGACCCCTTGGTCTAAGTGCTAGGGATCCATTTACGGTACCCTTCTTGCTAAGTATTATTATTATTATTATTACATTACTACAATAACTTTGTCTTGCATACCCCAACAGAAACATTCACCTGGATCTCAAATTGAAGCTAAGAGTTACTTCTTTACAAAAAACATTGGATTATCTAACCGTTGATACTAGGGATACTCGTTGCGGCTTTGTCCGCCAATATGATGTAATTACCTTATAAATGAGTAACATAATATTTCTCCCCGTTAAGGACTAATATTCTTAAAACTATTATACGAATTTATTTGTTTATTCATAATTTATAGGCTAAATATCAATTTGCATGTATCAAATTTAAAAAAAAACTGAACTTACATATAAACGCTCACCCCGCATTTCACCCCCTGAGGGCCCCATTTCTCGGAAACAACAGACATTGTGAATATTTTACTAAACTAAAAAATAAATATATATTTTAAATATATCATTGAGATTAATATCGATCCAGTTATTGACCTAAATAAATTGTGTAACAATGAGTTTTAATTAAAATAATAATCGGTTTAAAATTAGTGGATTAAGTGCTTTCATGTTTTCAAATTGAATTCAACAAAAAAATTGTCAATCAATATTACTTTAATCAAATGTATATTACGAAATGTATATTTTTGTTTATAGTGAGTGGTATTAAATACGTGTGGAAAATTATGGATTTCTTTATAATGAACATGTGAGAAAAAAATTCAACATTAAAAAAGGCTACCACTACTTTTAATCATAATTTTGAATATAATTAATAATTTTTTAATAAATTACAATTGTTGTTGGATAGTATTATCAATTTTATGAGTTTATCATTTTGATTTTGAGTTGATATTGTAGAATCAAGGAGAAAATATTTCAAAGTAGAAGGGCAACTTCTTTTAATCATATTCAAACAATGTTCCTTACTTGGAAAACTGATTTTATAGAGAATTCATCTCAAAATCGTATAAGCTAAAAAAGAATGTTAAATATTTCTCTGTAAACAAATATCAGACAATAACAGCAATATATCATCAATAATAAAAGACAAAATATTTATTCTTAAAAATAAATTTATATGAGCATTTTTCTCTGTATTAAAAGGACAAATAGTTTTTTTACCATGTAGTTACAATGCCCTTCTTATTTGAAATTTAATATATATATATATATATATATATATATATATATATATAAATTTCAATATATATATATATATATATATATATATATATAAATTTCAATATATATATATATATATATATATATATACATATATATATATATGTATATATATATATATATATATATATATATATATATATATATATATATATATATTGTAATAGGCCTACTATAATAAAAATAATATTTAAGTCTAGAGTAATATCTATAAACAACGATATGCGAATCCTAGTTGTCGTACTATATATAAGACCATGATACATTTGTTGATTGTCACTGATCATATTTCACACCGCTAACTAAAATGATAAATGGACTTAAAGTGGGGGAAACATTCATATGTTTCATTCCCTTTATTTTGAAAATAGACTCAAACCACTCAAACTGTGACAATACTCGAGGGTTCAATACAAATGAACACAGTTTTATATTGTAGCATCACACTCTTAATAAGCTAAATTTGTTTTTTTTTAAATTATATTGCATGATTAGAGAAAATTCAATCCTCTTGTATAAAAATTATTAAACATTTTATTCAGATTTTTTAGCTAGATTTTTTAAGACCGAGGTTATTTAATAACAGTGATATTTTTGGTTGTAGCGAAAAATCTTCTTCTAATTATAGGTTTTTTAAAAATATTTATAGTTATTTTCACGATGACAAATAGCAATGAGCTATTAGCCAATCACAGTATAACCCTCAAACTTGACTATTACTCACTCCCGGGCTATTAGTGTGTTTAAGCAATGAAGACAGTAAGTTCTTATTTACCAGTCCAACTGGCCGAGCGGTCTAAGGCGTCCTGTCTGCGCAGTATGCATACTTGGAAGCTGGGAGGTTATGGTTTCGAATCCCGACATCGGCAGTTTGTCAATTATTTTAAAAAAATGGGGGCGATTAATTGACTAAATTGTTGGCGTATGTACAAGAACGAAGTAACCGGCTATTCTTAAGAAAGTTTTCTGCAGTTTCCTTCACGAACTCCAGATGAATATCGGCATAGTTCCTATCAGAGTCGGCTGCAGCCGCATATCCTGCCAATTCCTAGTCTACACACAAATTCCTTCCACTCCACTCGCATCCTTACATCCTTAGGCATCACAATGGACCTTATGGTCGAAGTGTAGCCCCACCAATGCAGTCTCTACAATGTATCTAAGTTGTTATTTTCATAAATTTTGTGAAGTATAATTTAAAGCCTGCTTAAGAAAATTGGAACTATGTTTTAGTTTATAAATTTCTATGCATATAATTACTAGTTTTGTTATTGTTACTTTCACATGTTTATTGAATATTGAATAGCACAGGTGTCATCTAATACAAGTATATAGAAATAACCCCATATACTACAACGCTACAGACCATTTATAAAAGAATGTTATCCATTCACTACCGTCTAAAATTTTCTATGGACTTATTTGAATAAGTTATATTTACTTCAAAATTAGTTTACGTTGTAGCTGTTCGACATTTTATTTATAACGTCTCAGACGTGATGTGTCCTGCCTCTAACATAATAGGTAATAGGTATACTATAATAGGTATTGGAGAATTGACATTAAGCTCCATGATATGTCTAGGTAAAACATATTTTATCTACTCTGTATTAAAGATAATGGGTACGCGTGACGTCTTCAAAAATGATACTGTATTATAGTTTTTTTTTTATAGATCATCGTGAGACTGCAACCACTCCATGAAACACTAGATATATTACACACATTGTTCCAGGAAACAGAAGAATGTGACGAGATACATAAATGTACGAAAATACAGTCATTTTTAAATCACCAATAACACATTTCACTGCACTCAATATTATTGTCCGACTAGGTACAACGTTCGTCTTCCGTCATTAGGTTTTTATTACTATACATAGCATAAATATTTATTTAAAGGTTTTAGTTCCAATGTAAAATCGATGTTAAATTTTACCGGATCTGAAAGAATGTCTCTGAACACGATATATCGCAAACTAAAAATTTTTAAACATAATTAAGTTTACTAGTGGCCGAACAGTCTAAGGCGTTATGTCCCCGCAGTATGAAACTGGGAGGTGATGGGTTCGAATCCCAACATCCCGACTTTTTATCTACTCTGTATTAAAGATAAAGAGTACGCGTGACGCCCTCAAAAATGAAAATGATATAGTACAAAAATGAACTTCTAGTCGAAATCAAGAGTGACATTTACTCTAGGTGATTTCGGTGTTTCACTGCGCATGCCCATTCCGATTATTTACACTTTATCTAATTTTGATAGATAAGATTATGATATATTTACTGAAAAAATCGAAATCATACTTCAGGTTTATAGAAAATAAATAATTCCGATAATTGAATGTTATATTTGTTTTAAGAATTTTTTTTCGCAAAACCTTACATAAGATTTTATTTAAACTTTAAATGACACTGGGTGCCCATTTTAACCCCAAACATGTGTTCTTTCGTGTTGGCTCAGGCCATTTTCCATAAAGGTATTCTTTTGTATATATAAAGATTATTAAAATAATCAAAGAGAACTCTAGGTTTTTTGAAATTAAATTTCAAATTATGCACCAATTTCTAGAACAACTATTTGTATTTTATAAATAAGTATTTCGGCTACGGTAAGGTAGTCATCATCGGTATAAATTAGCTTAGATGTCTGTCTCACGCACCAAACTAGCAACGAGCAACATATCTCTGACTCCATATCCCAGAGATAGTTTCGATTAGCTAATTCATACTGATGATGATTACATTGTAGTCGATAAACGTATTTATAAAATATAAATAATTGTTCTAGGAATTGGGGCAAAATTTGAAATTTAACTTTTGTATATCTTCACCCCGTGTTATTTTTTCTTTGAAAAATCACCATTCATCCGTCAGAGTTAATTTTATAATCCGTCAGAGTAAAAACTTGCTGGAAGTGGTCCACCTTTGGGATCAATCCCTAAAATTTTTCCTAAAAATATTTAGAATTAATAAACTGACGTGTGCTTGCGTGGAAACCAATTTTTTGTTTGTTTTTTTTTCCTGATTTTTTATATTGAAAATTCGGTATTTATAAGTTTGAGTGATCTTTGTTAAGGATATCTATTCCAAAATTTTTTCATAGACACATTTAAAGTTTTGCTCATTTTTTCACGCAGGGGTTCAAATTTCAACGTGTGGTATATACGTCATTTCAATGAAGTTTGTCATTTAAGGGTTAAGTATACTGTTTAATGATTTTCTTATTATAATATCGTCCAAAATCTCCATATTTGCTTTTCAAAACCAATCTAGGCTCTATAAACACCGGGTGTGGCATTATCACTAGAATATTTAACAAAACGTTTTTTATTCATAAATTTTGTATCCCATGAACAAAAACAATATTTTATGATTTTAGATTCAATTATCGGGAAATGCACTATTTTTTAAACTTCTTTCACATTAATTTAAACACTATAGTCCACAGTACAACACAGTTTTTTTTATGATAAGTAACAGGCATAATTTTTATCAGCAGCTTCCTTTCGACAAGACGTCCAAATTTTCTCTCGCAATAATTCTCGATGATAGTGACTAACGAAGCACGTAAGAGAGTAACTTGTTTGTTTGACGATAGCAAAAATTTGATCAGTAACAGTTTATTTGTTAGTAAAATTGAGAGATAATGTAATAAAGACTTCCAAAAAACTTGTGCCTAAGGCAGGTCCCTCACACCCAACATGTTCAAATAACGGGGTATACATTGTTATTACTTGGCGCTGTTTAAATAACCGGTACTTGGCGCAATTGAGTGTATTCACGATAACAACAATATTAGTATTCTTTTATGAACTAAAGGTTGAAGAAATGAGACCTACAATATGTATAAAATTTGTGTGTCATAAAGAAATAAAAAAACATTTTTCTAATTTATAAATGAAAATTTTACATTGACATGTTCAGAGCGTTATAGAACTGGGAAATTGAACCACTGAGTTTGCAGGACAAGGTGGCCATCCATAAATTAACAGCATAAAAATCAGCTTGTTACTAATAAATATGTATACCCCGTTATTTGTTGAGGGTGGGGACCTGCTTGTCACACCATCCATTTTGTAGAATACAAGTTTTTTTGAAGTCTTTATTACATTATCTCTCAATTAAACTAAAAAATTAACTGTTACTGATAAAATTTTTGCTATCGTCAAACAAACAAGTTACCTACTCTCTTACGTGCTTCGTTTGTCACTAACATCAGAAAAGTTGAGCGTCTCGTCGAAAGGAAGCTACTGACAAAACTTTTTCCCTGTTACTAATCATTAAAAAAAACCATGCTGAACTATTATATTTATGTAAATAGTGTGATAAAACTAAAATTCAATTAAATAATTTAAAAGTTCTGAACCACTGATTTATTTTATATTAAGTTATGCGTATATGTTTAATTTATATTTAAAAGCAAGCGATACAAAACAATAATTGTTTCCGAAAGTTTTCTTGTATGTTCTTCTGTGTATTTTTAATGTGTGTACAAATAATGATGTTGTAAAATTTATTATATTTTAATTTAATTTAAAAGTTATTAATATAAGAATTTGGTGTTAGTACATACCGTCATATACTACATATTATACACCATGGTTGATATAAAGTAAATAAGTTGAATAAATATTAGACAATGTATATTAAATTTATACACTGAATGAAAGTAATAACAGAGTGTCGAATAAAAGAGCTCAATATTGGATACGGGTATCATACAATAAATTCAAAATCGATTTTCCTAATTTAGAAACTAATTATAATCGCAAATGAATATTTTAAGGTGAACACTTGATTTGTTCAATTCATTATCGTGTCAAAAATATATGCATTGTGTTAATAGGTTTATTATGTTTCTGAAAAACATAATCGCAGATGATTCCAAATTTGTAGAATTTGTACTAATTGATGTAAAATGTATTTGATTAATATAGAATTCCCACATATTTTGTTTAGAGGCATGAAGTATTTGGGAATTCTAACAAATTTCTTCATTGCAGTATAAGTTTTTCAATTTCGTTTTTGGAGTTTACTCCTTAAGAGTCGATTTCAATTTAAAACCCCCGGTACGACAATTTGATGGGTAGTGAAATCAAGTATTACACAAAAAAGCGTTACATTTTTTGTTACAAGCTAAAACTTTATACCCTATGGTTTTTAATTTGAGTTTATGATGTTTTACAATATCTTTTCAGATTGATTTAACATTAAATTTTCCTTTTTCGTAAGTTTATTAATTTATTTTAAGAAAATAAATATTAAAATAAATTTTTTTTTTAAATTTAAATAATATTTTGATTTGTATTAAATTTTAACTTCTAAAAATAATTATAAAATTATTATAAATGAATTAATGTAAGCGCCATCTAAGCAGAATATTTCAAAATTAAATAACTTATAAGAGTAAACTCTAGCCGTGCGTTGGAGCCGACACGCATAATATTTTCTTGGCTTACTTCTATCTTCGGTAGTCAAAATATGAAAATTCTAGTAATTTGACACAATAAATTAGAAATTTTTTTAATCTGAAGATATATTTGCAGTTTATTGTGGAATTTGGTTTTGTAAGTACTACTTGGTCTATACATATACATTAAACATATGTTCGCAAACATTATAAAAAACAAATTACAAAAGTCCATACATAATGTACAAAATTATTTTTTCGTGAAAACGGACTCGTTGAAGTGTAACACAGACACAGAACGATTTGTTTGGGTATTTACGAAAAGCTTAAAAATTTTTGAAAACAAATTTCAAATTTTTCAAATAAAGAAAAATATTATTAAACTATCCTTTAAAGTTACTAGGTTATTAACTATTTACATTTTACTTAAAATTAAAGTACATAAGATGATCATATAAAGTATCGGTTTAAAAGTTCAAATTTAATAAGCCGATGAAATAGTACTTTGAAAATCAAATCGTTTTTATAGAAATAACAAAGAATAAGAGAGTTGCATTTGAATGTTTTCTACAATTGCATATACAATTGACTAAATGTGATACTATATATATATACTCCTTAGATTTTTTCCATAGTCTATGATACAGTATGAAGCAGACTTTTGGTATATCAGTAATGTAGATATATTTCATGTAAGCCATTCTTCATTATTTCGTTTGATGCACTGCTATTACATTACGTAAGCATTTCTTACTTATGGCATACTTACGATTCAACAGATGTATACAAACTATAATTCTCATATTCTAGTTATATTCTAGTCACTTTGGTTTAATTGTGTCTAGTAACTTTTTATTTTGTTTATAAAATTAAAATAAAATTAATGAAGAAGAATTAAAAAGAATTAAAACAATAAATTGCATTTATTAGGTTGTATGTTATTGGATAAAACCTATAGAATAAAATTAAACACTAAACACATTTATTTGTACCTTGTTGAAATTACTGCTTGATTTTATTTTTTATTACTTAAGCCAATATAGCTCATTAAACAATATTTGATAACCACGCAATTATTTCCAGTTGTAGCGAAAAGCGTCAACATTAAAAAATCACCATTCGTATCTTTGCTTTTGTTTTTTTGTATCATTTATTATTAATGATTAATTGACTAAACTGTCGGCGTATGGTCAAGAACAAAGTAACCGGCTATGCTTGTGAAGGTTTTCTGCAGTTTCCTTCACGAACTTCAGATGAGTATCAGCATAGTTCTTATCAAAACCGGCTGCAGCGCACATGCTACAAATTCCTCTACGCACAAAATTCCTTGTCCGTCACTCACATCCTCACATCGTTAGGCTTCGTAATTCGTATTTATATACAAAATACATATCTTATTTTATCAAATTGACACAAACATTACGTAAAATGAATGACCTTGAAATAACTTTTAAATAATTATTGTTTGTGTTTTACAAAAATTCCTCAACAGGTATAAACACAGTTGTAATTTTAAATACACTTTATTGTCTGATTATGATGTAAATTAATCAATGCAATGAATGAAACTTAGTTAATAAATAAAAACAGGTCGAGAAAAAATTGTTTAACAATAAAAGGGAATTAAAATGAAAAAAAAAAAAAAACAATGAATAAAAATTATTTTGAAGTTAATTCGATTATAACTGGAGTTGACAAAAGGAAAAGGTTGCCATCACAAATAAAACCTAGAAATCCGAAGGACTTCTTAGTGTTCAAAAATGATTATGACATACACTAAGAAAAAAAAAATTGTTCACAGAAAAATTTCTTGACTCAAGAACTTTTAAGAATAAATTTTGTTTACACTTATTTCTTCACAAAGGAAAATCCGTATTTATTTTCATAGTAATAACTAAACAAAAGAATGATTTTATTTGAATTATGAAAATATTATTGAAATAAATTTAAAAACACTTGAGTAAATTTAAAAAAAATTTTAGACAAGAATATATACACTCTCGGTAATTATCGAAAATATATATAT
Organism: Nineta flava; assembly: GCA_963920215.1. Classification (NCBI taxonomy): domain Eukaryota; kingdom Metazoa; phylum Arthropoda; class Insecta; order Neuroptera; family Chrysopidae; genus Nineta; species Nineta flava. Next base: position 25,463,320 of record OY986045.1, read on the forward strand.
TTTTATTTCAAGAAAATTTATTTGATATGAAGTATTTTTTTCTCTCAGTGTACATATAATTCGCTCAAGAAAAATATTACCTGTTACGACTGTTTTCATGAAAAACTCACGGCTGTGTCCACGACGCAGCCACACCCCCTTTTTTTGAGACACATTGTGTATCTCCCTTATATATGAAGGTGTATATGTTTTACCTTAACATATACATTGTAAGGGTAGGTTTTTCATATTTATTTTATATATGTTGTTCAATGGATACATTGTTATAAAATATATTTATTTTTAATACATTTCTGTATCGTTATATAATATTAAATTTTTAATATTTTCTCAATTAAAACATTTGTAAATATTCCATTGTTTACCGTGCTATTACAAAGTGTGAACATCAATTCTAATTGAGATTGACTTTGTTTAGAATTTCCATTTTTGGTATATTATGTTGGGGAAATAATATATCCTAAACTCAAAATTATCAAAGTAGTCGGATAGAATTAGCTCAAAGGCAGGATTCTTAAATAAGTGAAATTGTAAACTCGAATTTACGTGATAAATAACATATCCCATTTGTACGCGGCTACGTTGCGGCTAAAAAAAACTATGCATCTGACGAAGAAAAGCCTCCAATGTACGCACCAAATTTCAAGAGAATCAATTGTAAAATTTTTGAGAAATGTGGAAAACACCAAAAAAAGGCTCTTGCGGAAAAGGGCCATAAAAAAATTGTTAGCGCACGCAGGATAAGTTTACAAAAAGCCTTTTCTTCTTCAAAAGTTACTCTACAACTTACCTAATGGCTTTTCTTATGAGCGAGTACAAGTACAGAAAAAATTGATAAAAAAAAACATATGTGATACTTGCACACTTATGTTGTCCTTTAATGATCTTCAAAATAGTTTTGATTGCAAATATTTATCTTCAGAAAGAAAATTGCTGTAATAGTGCGTCCCCATATGCGCGCTGCGCGCTCCGTGCGCATCGAGGTCGTCATATTTGGACGGTGCGCGCGTTCGGGGCACAACAATCCATTTGAAGCCGGTTTTTTCAACGAACATTTTGTATGTTCGCAGTTCATATTTGGACGTGTTCGTGAAAGGTATGTCGTTATTAGCGCGCATGGGATTATTGTTTTTTTTAAATATTAATTGAAATGTAGTATTTTAGTTCAACTGGAACATTTTTTAAGCTGAACTAAAATGTAAACATTTTAATTAATATCTTTAGATTATTCTCATGCTTAAATATTGGGTTTTTTTGATTGATACAACTTCACTGCAATATGAAAATATATTCGTGGGTTTCCAATGGATCACTGGAGGTTCGTTGAAATCAACAATTCCAACGAACCAAAGGCGAGCGGCGCGAACACCGCTCGGGGTTTGTGGCGCGTATATGTAGACGCACCTTTAGAAATGCAACGAAGTTTTTTTAGAGTGGATTCAAAATCAAACCGAGAATTTTAAAATGAATAGTAGTTTTCGATTTTCTAAATATAAAGAAGCTTTGTTTATAAAAAAATAATTTAATCGTTCAAAAAAGAACAAAAACAATTGAGTTGGTTGGTTATTATTAATAACGTTAAATACGAGAAAATACGGAAACTTCAAGTCGTGGTTTCGAAGGTTTTGGCCGTAAGCTATGAGACGCCATAATAAATCCAACAAGTGACGTCATTTGTGCTGCCAACATTTAAATTTTTTAAATAGTTAAATGGTTGAAGCGCAACATATTCAATCATACAATACTAAAGCATATGAGTTTATACCTACCCATAACCTCCACCATTATTATACAATATAATATACCATTAATATGTACTATGTACAACAGAACTTTATACCACTTTTAAGCAAATTTCCTGAAAGGAAATAGAGCTATTGGTCTCGTACCAAAGTCAAAATTTCGCAAAAATTTCTGCAAATGTCCATCGATTCTACCTAGTAGATATCGAAAATCACCGTCTCTAATGTATACGTGTATGTATGTATATATGTGTCTGTTGTCGCTCTAGCCGTCACAGTTTTATTCCGATTGGAATGAAATTGGGTAGGTATGTGAGGTGCTTTTGGTATTCAAATGGTCGAGTTCGTTAATAAGCAAAATTGGATAAGGGAAAAAGGGAGTATAGAGAAAAGGGGAAACATAAAATTTGGTATATCTGTCTTAATATAGGAAAAATCCAAAATGTCGAAGATATAAAGTTATAGATAGTTCATTTTACTACAATTTTGGTACTCATCATTTTTTCTGTTACCCTAATATTGACATAAATATTTACGAATTAAAATTGAAAGTTAAATTCCTAAATATCTCTGTACACATTAGAGTTTAAGAAAAAATAATCAGATGAAGAATTGTTGCAAATATGATTTTCTGCAACTTTACTTTTTGCACATTTTTCGATTTTTTTAATATTAATAAATATTAAATCAAAAAATCACAGTGGAACACATTCATTATAGTTGATTATACCAATCACAACAACAACAACAATATATTAACCAATAAGAATACATATTACATATTACGTAATATTCTCTTAAGACATAAGTGTAATAAAAAATGAAATAAAAATAAATATAAACATATAATGTGTGTTATGAAGTTGTAACAACAATATTACATAATACATAATAATAAGTTTTATTTAACAATAATAATACGAGAAGTGTAAGTAGAATTATTTCATAAAGTTATTATAAATTAGTTTTCCTCTATTCCGGATATAACCACATGTACATGAACAAGTAAGTAAATACGCTTGTATTTAATATATCGCAACCACAAAGCATAATACATGCCGATTATAATATGACTAGTTTAATTACCGTGTGCCCAAAAGTCATTGTAATGGAAGCCATCTTATGACCTATGCATTCTTATACCTAACACTTATTTGTTCAATAATTCTAGCCGGACTTTCATCGAGGTTCAACTGATAGAACGATAAGAGTTAGAATTCCATAAACAATTTTAAACTTCACTTTAGACAGTTTAAGGTGATTGAAATTAATTTTTCTAATATGAAAACGTAATATTAATGAAAAAGCGTACAGTGTTTGAAAAATGTCCGTAAATAACCGAAACATATGTCACACATTTATTTTTATTTTTATTGGTTCATAAAAATAAATAAATAATAGGTGGAATTTAGCAAAATATTGTTTTCTAATCTTTTGAATTAAATTTATAAACGTAATATTCTTAAGTTATTCAAATACTGGAGCCAAGTACACCTAAATAAACCTATGTAGAATTGTAAAACTTAAGTGTATGGCCAAAAATTAAAATTTACTAGCCGTAAACGTGGCGGAGTACTAGTCGAAATGTAAAAAGATAATATTTAAATGGAAGAAAGACAATTCGGCTCCAAATTATCATGTGCCTATATTTGGTACTGCGATTATAATACATATAAATAACAAAGATACATATGATTATGTGTTCATTTACAATATACAGGGTGGGTCAAAAGTCATGGAATTTTTTGAAAGGGTGGATAGGGGATGAAATTCTAAGATGAAAAGTTCTTGGACATATTTCACCTGACCCACCGGTAATTAGATATTAATTAAATAAAGTAACCAATTAGAGAAGCCCGTTAACGGAATAAGAAATGGCAGGGAATGAACGCAGTGGCAGCAGAGATACGTGAGGGGAACGAGCTCTGAATTCAATGAAATTTGAATGATTCATTATACCTGAAAACTACATTTTTCGTTAAAAAATTTAAGCAACGAATCACCCTAAATTTAGCTCACTAAAATATTGAAAAAAATTATACTTAAGAATTTATTAATGTTTTTTGCACTGATCAAATCAATTGCAATTTAGAATAATTTTTCACTTTTCGTTGAGTAAATTGAAAATTTTCAACATTGGGAAGCTTTTGCTTTCAGTCCGATTATCGAAAACTGAGTTTTAAAAGATCTAGAATTTTTCAGGTAAAACTAAATTTTTGACAAAAACTATCCAGACTATCTTTATGATAATCCCAAAAATATTTTATTAAAGTAATATTTACACTACTGTACCGATCGATTCCAAAATCGAATCAGCTCTTAACTTTAAAAAAACGCTAACGTCAAATGCCGCCGTAAAATTTCATCGTAAGAAATCTAATAAAAACCGAACAGTTAATTATATTTTTCAGAAAAAGGTAAATTTTTTTTTCTAAATTTTTTAATATTCTACTGTAAAAACTGTACCGAATTTTTAACGCATAAGAATGACTCGCTCTACGTTAGTGGTGGGGAGAGCTCTCTCCCCTCACGTATCTATGCTGCCGCTGCGTTCATTCCCACCATTTTTTATTCCGTTAACGCGCTTCTTTAATTGGTTACTTTATTTAATTAATATCTAATTAATGATGGGTCAGGTGCAAAAATGTCCAAGGACTTTTCGTCTTAGAATTTCATCTCCTATCAATCCTTTTAAAAAACTCCATGACTTTTGACTCACCTATATATATATATATATATAGATATATATATATATATATATATTGTAACGGTTGAAATGAGTTCAACCTTCGATGAGAATCTTTTTATTTATTTATTTTTTTTTTTGATTCGATGTGGATTCGACGCGACTGGTCGCCGGTGCCAGCTGAAGGACACCGGGGCCAGAAAACGAAGAGAACGGCTTCGAAATCCAATGTCACTGTCGACATTGATAATTATAATTATTTTGTATTTATTTTAATTTTATTTTTTTTAAGTTCGCACGCATTAAATAACTACCGACCTCGCTCCATTATCGATCATCGACATGGAGGTTGGAATGGTGTACGAGGAGCCGACTATTTGCATGGAGGTGGGTAACATCCACTACCGTTCGTCGACTGTTTACTGTATTTTAAGGCTAAATTTAACAGGCCTGTATTATGAACTGGTTGAAAACGTAGTGACGTTAAAATAAAGTTCGAGTGTACAATTGTTTTGGACTAGTTGCGTTTGCGATGAACAATTAGGAAAAAAAATGTTTATAAACGATATGCAAGTTTCTATTTCTGTAATACGATGGATGAAAAGGATAATGAATTGTTAACATTGGAAATAGTACGTCGTTGTGTTGAGTTGTTGGATGGAAATGTTGGAGGTGTATATTGGACGTAATATTCAAGCTTGAAAAAGCATACTTTATTGGATGAATTAATGATGGGTGGTGAAAAACAAAATAGCATCATCCACATTACCAAGTTAGCAAATCAAGTGAATATTGTAAAATGTTAATAATTCAAAAGCCAACCCTGGTGCTCAGATTTAAACTTGCAGTGACGAAATATTGTTAAGGAATGTGAAAAACAGTGTTATTTGTGAGTTGTTTTGTTTGTTTCTTGTGACGGACTTTGCGAGGGACTAAGGACTCTGATTTCGAAAGCCGAACGATTCGCATCGTATTAAAATTTTTTGAGCCGATGTATTTATTTTGAACTGTTGAAGATTATTGTTATTTTTTTTTAAATTTTTATCGTGTTTTTGGATTTGTTGTTGTTCACCGAAACGTTGATTCGAGCGAGGTTTGGTGGTAAATTTTTGCGTGTGAACGTGTTCACGAAAGTATTTTTTTTAATTATTATTTCGAATCATTTTTTTTTGTTATTTTTTTATTAGTTCACTTTTATTTGTAATTTGTTTTTTTGGTTTAATATTAAATTTCGTTAACACGTTCTGGTACTGTATTAAATAATTTTTTTTTATGTTCGATATTTATTTATTTTGTTAAAATTCGAGTTTCATTTTATTTTGTTGTTAAATATTTGATTTTTTTTTTGTTATCGTGAATAAATAATTAATTTTTTTTTGTTTCGTAATTTTGTTTATTTGTTTACTTATAATCAGACGAGTGTCCACCTTTTGACCTGCCACCCAGAGCAAGGGTTGACGAGCTGCCGTGTTATAATCGTGAGTGGTACTCTATAAAAACCTGGCGCCCAACATAATTTTTGTTTTTTTGTTGTTTCGAATTGGTGCTACAATTTGTCGGCTAGCCATCACCTTGTTGATTCCAAGGTGGTGAAACTACCGTCACAAATTTTGGCGCCCAACGTGGGGCAAACCAAAGGACGAAAAAGGACACGAATCATCGTCTGATTCGAAACGCGATTCGAAATTGTTGTAAATAACGTTCGTTCGAATTTGTATTGTATTTTGGTGTTTAATTTTGTTTTGTTTGTTTTTTTTTTTCGAGTATTTCGTTGTGTTGTGACGTGATCACACGATTTTGATGACGAAATCTGAGGTACTCATGGCCCACGGAGCCGAGTCATTGGTCAATTTGAAGGAGCAGGAGGAGGAGATCTCACGAGCGTCAGTCTATGAGGTTCCAACTCTTACGGTGCCGGAAGATAGTCCTTTTTCATGGATTGATGTCCTGACTACAATGCAGATCCAGAGATTCCTGATGACCCTAAACGCTAATGCTACAGGGTCATCCGGAGTTCTGCGAGATCGTTTGTACCGTGCTATTAGATACAAAAACGACCCGAGTATTGCGTGGACGAATGACGATCAGCCGTTGCCAGACCGTGAGCTGGTTCGCGAAGAAAATCGACTGAGTGTAAGCGTGGCGAGCTCAGCGCCATTGAGCAGTCAAATTAGCACCACGACAACGACAATGACCACGACCGAGACGGGTACTACCTCGACCACGGGTTTGTTGGCGATGGACACGGATAGTCCGGTTACGGTTACGGGGCTTCCATCGGGCCAAAAGAGGCCAATTCCGACCCCGCGAACCCGCTTTTTGAATCAGGTTAATTTTTCACCACGAGATCGTTCGGAATCGTCTCGAGTTGATGAGCTGTTCAGACTGGTCCGGGACTGTACAGACCGTTTTGAACAGCTGTTTATAATGGTTCGGGACTTGCACAGTCCATGTTGTTGTAAACAGCCGCGCACGACCATGTTGTCGGATGAAAGGGTTATACACGAGTCGAAGGAGACGAGTCCGTTTAATGTCGCTGCCGCTGAGACCAGTGGAGACGAGGTGTCACCGTCTTCACGTTCGCCGAAACGCTCGAGAAGGGGCAAAAGACGGTCCAAAAGGACTAATGTTGCTGGACCCACTGGACCTGCACCAGTGACCCCTACGTCGCTAGTACGATGGCCGTCGCGGCCATCACCACGATTACCTGCCGTGCAGGTATCACGAATCGCTGCTGTGATAGCATCGCCACGACAGAACGGCCCGAAAACGCGTTTCGGGAACCCACGATCGTTTTCGATCGCAATGGAACGAAGAGGGCGTTGTTTTAACTGTAAAACGCTTGGACATGGCCATCACGAGTGTACCATTGCGAGACGTACCGGGTTTTGTTGGACATGTGGAACCGAGACCACGCCGACGCCTGGCTGCCCGAATTGCGAACGATGGCATAAATTTCGAAGACGACGACCGGGAGATTAAACTGCCTAAATATTCGAAACGTTTGTTTTTTTTGTTTGTTTTATGGTGTTTTTCGTGACTATTGTCCTAGAGAATAACTCTAAGGAAATACGATTAGTTGACGTAGCTCCTACGTAACGATTTTGTGTTTTGTATCGTAATGCATGTACGTGTGGTTGGGTTTTTGATGTTTTGGGATGTCGATCTAGTGGAGTTAGTATACGTTTTTTTTTTTTTGTTTCAATTATTTTTTTTTTTGCTAAAAACTTCCTCATTAGTAGTTGGTTTTGGTGGCGGGTACCTTAGGGTGTCAATAAAATGTAGATGTGATTGTCCAAGGTACCAACGCACAAAATACGACCAACAAAGCTCCCAGTCGACGTCTGGGGGGAGGTTTTGTAACGGTTGAAATGAGTTCAACCTTCGATGAGAATCTTTTTATTTATTTATTTTTTTTTTGATTCGATGTGGATTCGACGCGACTGGTCGCCGGTGCCAGCTGAAGGACACCGGGGCCAGAAAACGAAGAGAACGGCTTCGAAATCCAATGTCACTGTCGACATTGATAATTATAATTATTTTGTATTTATTTTAATTTTATTTTTTTTAAGTTCGCACGCATTAAATAACTACCGACCTCGCTCCATTATCGATCATCGACATGGAGGTTGGAATGGTGTACGAGGAGCCGACTATTTGCATGGAGGTGGGTAACATCCACTACCGTTCGTCGACTGTTTACTGTATTTTAAGGCTAAATTTAACAGGCCTGTATTATGAACTGGTTGAAAACGTAGTGACGTTAAAATAAAGTTCGAGTGTACAATTGTTTTGGACTAGTTGCGTTTGCGATGAACAATTAGGAAAAAAAATGTTTATAAACGATATGCAAGTTTCTATTTCTGTAATACGATGGATGAAAAGGATAATGAATTGTTAACATTGGAAATAGTACGTCGTTGTGTTGAGTTGTTGGATGGAAATGTTGGAGGTGTATATTGGACGTAATATTCAAGCTTGAAAAAGCATACTTTATTGGATGAATTAATGATGGGTGGTGAAAAACAAAATAGCATCATCCACATTACCAAGTTAGCAAATCAAGTGAATATTGTAAAATGTTAATAATTCAAAAGCCAACCCTGGTGCTCAGATTTAAACTTGCAGTGACGAAATATTGTTAAGGAATGTGAAAAACAGTGTTATTTGTGAGTTGTTTTGTTTGTTTCTTGTGACGGACTTTGCGAGGGACTAAGGACTCTGATTTCGAAAGCCGAACGATTCGCATCGTATTAAAATTTTTTGAGCCGATGTATTTATTTTGAACTGTTGAAGATTATTGTTATTTTTTTTAAAATTTTTATCGTGTTTTTGGATTTGTTGTTGTTCACCGAAACGTTGATTCGAGCGAGGTTTGGTGGTAAATTTTTGCGTGTGAACGTGTTCACGAAAGTATTTTTTTTAATTATTATTTCGAATCATTTTTTTTTGTTATTTTTTTATTAGTTCACTTTTATTTGTAATTTGTTTTTTTGGTTTAATATTAAATTTCGTTAACACGTTCTGGTACTGTATTAAATAATTTTTTTTTATGTTCGATATTTATTTATTTTGTTAAAATTCGAGTTTCATTTTATTTTGTTGTTAAATATTTGATTTTTTTTTTGTTATCGTGAATAAATAATTAATTTTTTTTTGTTTCGTAATTTTGTTTATTTGTTTACTTATAATCAGACGAGTGTCCACCTTTTGACCTGCCACCCAGAGCAAGGGTTGACGAGCTGCCGTGTTATAATCGTGAGTGGTACTCTATAAAAACCTGGCGCCCAACATAATTTTTGTTTTTTTGTTGTTTCGAATTGGTGCTACAATTTGTCGGCTAGCCATCACCTTGTTGATTCCAAGGTGGTGAAACTACCGTCACAATATATATATATATATATATATATATATAGATATATATATATATATATATATATATATATATATACATATATCTATATATATATATATATATATATATATATATATATATATATATATATATATATATATATATTTACACAGTTCAATAAAATAAAATAAAACTGAATATAAAAATAGGGTGTAATTTAAAAATAGCAAATGATATTACTTCACAGAAAATCAGTTATACATATACATATGATTTCATAAAATTCCAAACTATACTCTTTTGGTGAAATTGCAATTAAGCTAAGTATGGTGTTAATTATTTTATTATATGCAAATTTTGTCTAGTAGTGTACTTGTCAACTTTCATTACTATTTTTATTAAACTCAAAACATGTGATATCAAGGAGTTTTGGTATCTTGTTGTCTTACCGGTTCTATGTCTGGAGTTATTTCATTTTTTGTTATTTTTATGTTCTTTAATTATTTATTTTCTTTTTTATGTTGGGTATACAAATCATGAGGTCAGTTCCTAAAATACTTTCCCTGAAGTAGCTAGACTATATCATTTTACTAATTCAATAAATTAAAGAAAGATGTATCTCTGAGCACCATTATGGTCACAAATTGTACATGTTAAAATGTATTGGAACAAAATTTCGTGATCATCAGTATATATGTTGCTAATGGGTCTACTATGTGTCTACTAAAACTATATGTCTATTTAATAATAAATTTTCATAAACTATCCTTTAAATCGTTATTTGGCTCATGTAATATGTAAAACATAAAACAAAGTACACATCAAAATAAATTATTTTCTCACAATCTTAAAATATAATGATATTTTTAATTAAAATAATTTTGAATAAGAATTTTAGACTAGATATACCTCCAAAAATAATTTAAATTTATGTTAAGGTCTAGAAAAGTAAATGATACGTCTGGTAATATTTTTTCTCTAATGAATCTTTGGCAAATTTTAAGGTAGTTCCGGCGTACAACCATTTTTCGATAGAATTAAAAATTTTTTTTATATGCTTAGAATAACGTTTACTTCAATAACGTTCAAAATTATTAATTAAATAACAAAATTGGTCATTTTCGAGCTTACCTCTAATTAAATGCATATAAATCATCGTGAATAAAATTAAGTGGGTAAAGAAAAATTGTTTTACATTTATGTAGATAGAAATGAGTCTATATTCCATTGTTTCGTAGGAAGCAAATATATTGTCTAGAATCGTTTCAATGACGGAAAAAAACAGAATCGTCTTTGAACAAAGTTGTAGTATATCTGAAATTTGAAATTGTTCTTTAAGCTTTAGTATATCAGACTTTTTAGTATATCTTAAAACATATCTGAAGAACGCAATGTACCAGAGTATTGAAATTTTATACCATTTTGGAGCTATTTCCTTACGTCAAAATCGTAAGCCGAAAAAGGCACAATTTACTTTTATCAAAGGTGTATACAATTGCTACTCAATTTTGCCCAAGTATAAAGCGTAATTTATTTATATTTTCTTCGAGAGAGTATTAGAAATCACGTCATTCATTGCCAGACACAAAGTTTATAAATATCTGTGCACATTAGAGTTTGAGGAAAAGTTGATCAGGTAATGAATTGTACAAACATGACTTTCTACAACTTATAGACTACTCCTATTAGATATTTTGATTGTTCTAATATTAAGACAGATATGGAACTTGTCTCGGACATCTCTTAGGAGATACGGAACGCATCATCATCATCATCAACATAAGCATGCACGGATCCAGACTCGGTTCCAGATATGGGAGGGGTCACCCCCCCCATATGACCAAAAAACAGAAAAAACTAAATATAATTTCTTTTTTAATTATAATTTTATCAAATCTTATGCCAGCAGTACACATTCGGCAGGATCTCTCGGCACTCTAGATCCGCACCTGAACAAAATAATATATATGATTTTTTATTTTTTGATAAAAAATAATAAAAATATAATAGAACCGATGGGTACATTTGTAAACGTTGATTAACGATCCTATTAACATTTCAGTATAGGAAAGTTAAATTAGGTGGGTGAAGTAAATGGGTGCGAATATCGAAATCAAAATTATCACCTGCAAGATCTAGGTGTAGTTTCTTAACACTATTTTTGTGTGTTCGTGATATTTTTTTAAATTATTGATATCGTATGGTTATAATTTAATTATTGTTTTTGAAATTAATTTGAAAAAAAGTAATGGGAAGCTGATTACGTGGACTTGATGGGACGCTTTCAGAAATGTGACACTCCCATCATATGGCTTGTTTCTTTTCATTTTTAGTCTTTCTCATTTTGCATTTTTCATAGTATTAAACATCTCAGAATATATATATATATATATATATATATAATTGAAACTAGGCAGTTGGTGACAAATTAAACAAGCGCCCTTAAGAGAGATGCAATACCTGAGATTGTGTGTGTGTGTATATTTTATAGGATTATAGCATGATTGTAATTCTTATGAGACAGAAATTCTTATTTATCTTATTTAGTTTTTAGTGAACCCCTTCCGATTTTTTTTGTTGCATCTTTTTCGATTTTGATTTTCAATATCGTTGGTTCGTTATTTGTTCTGTATTGTTCGTCATTTTTAATGTTTGTCCGATTTTTGTTTACTAACAAAAAATTAAATAAAATTTGACTCTTTATTTGTTTATTTTTTAAGTCATCTTTCAAAAAATGTTAACGTCGATCGGATCTTGGGATCATGAGAGGGGTTAGCCTCAAACTGCAAAAACCACTTTGGGAAAACCACTCCCTGCCGTATTTTTTTACAATTTATAATTTTATTTGCTTGAGCTTCCCAACCGTTCAGTTTATTGAAAAATTTGTCCCGAGTAATTTTGTAGTAAATAAAAGTCCCCACATTGTTTGGTTGAACAATTTTTGCATAGCGCCAATAGTTAAGGTAGAAATAGTGAAATGTATAGAAAATAGGGTACAGAATAAGAAACTCTTTTTTTACTTATTGTGAAGCGAGATAATTGCAGTCAAAGTTAAAGTTCAAAAATAAATATATTATAAAGTTGAAATTAAACGAATTTAAAAACGCATATACTGCGGATTGTTTAGAAATCTATTGATATTTAATGGTAATAATTTGCAATGTATAGTAAATTGTATCATAAATGTTAAAACACTTCGCCAACACAATTCGCATAGTTATATTAAGGGCGTTGGGCAGAGAGAAAAAATACAGAAAAGTTCCTGTAATTAAATATATTACAAAAAAATTAATACGAATTAATTGCTTCAAAATGTTAGTTCATGCATTTTTTGGTTTTTTTTTTTATATTGAAAATCATACTTTTAACATAGGGTCTTATGGAGAAACTTCAAATTTATTCTTTATAATCAAATGCATTTTTTCATTTTTTTTTTTTATATTGAAAATCATACTTTTAACATAGGGTCTTAAGGAGAAATTTATTCTTTATAATAGAACAAAACAGAGAAATTTTTATAAAACTATGTAAATTGTTGTTAAATACACAAGGATTTATTTGAGCCAAAGATGAAGGTATGTTCAAATGCATTTTGGAAAGTATTAATAAATTATATAAGTAATTTTATCATTTTAGAGAAGCAAAACACTATATTTTAATTTTTTAGTTAAAATAAAAGGAACATTACGAGAAACCTACGAGTATTATTATTTACCAAATAACCATAGAATATTTAAATCCAGTTTCAATGTATACATTAAATTTGTAACGCTGCGAGCATACGCAGTCGCTTGATACCCCCGTTACGTTTTTCCCCACAAAATGACTCTTTCGAACGTCCTTAAGTATATTAATCATATTGTATTTTAGTATAGTTTTTGCTTTGACTATAACGAGTGAACCACCATAAAGCTAAATACTAACTAGCCTAAACTATGTATTTATTCGCACTGAAAATCTTAAATTAAAAATAATATATTCGTGTTGATACGACATTGAGAAAAAAAAATCATGTACAGTGGGTAGACAAAAATATACATGCACTCTGTTTATTATATGCGTTAGTGTTTATATTACGGTGATATTTTATATACAAATCCAATCAATCTTTGACATATCTGTTATATTTTTCTACGGTTATTCGTTTCAAGTAAATAATATCACACACACAAGGCTACAATAGTATCCACCATAATATTTGAACCCACCAGCAAAAATTTGAGTACCCACTATTAGGAACAATTTTTAACACATAATTTTACATGTAGTGGCGCATAAGTAACGTTATGATTTATTCGCACTGAAAATGTATCTTAAATTAAAAATAATTTATTATTGTTGATACAACATTGAGAAAAAAAGATTATTGAAAGTGATTTAAATCATAACGTTACTTATGCGCCACGCTATATATTAGAGATATTTTATCTATGATACTACACATGTTCCTAACTCCTCCCGAAGTACTACAGAGATTTTTATAATCTACAATCAATGTGAAACAGATTACAATGGGCAGCTAGAACCTTCTCCAAGATAATTTTGTAGTAAAAGATACGGAAACATCAATGCGGAAAATATCACAGTTGAAAAATTTTGTAAATGAAATTAAGTTGTTAATAAGAGTAATATTTAATGATCATTATTTTCAAACAATATACAATGTCAACGTTCTATATAAAATAGTGTTATATAATATTTTGTGTTGATAAATTTGTCTTCTGATGCTTATTTATAATGATGTGTATATATATGTAAACAAAAACAAATGTTTATTGTACACAATAACTGATGTTAGTATAAAAGAGACGTTTTATGTAAACTAAATATCATGATAGTATAGTGTTTCTTCGCATTCTATTCTAACTTTAGAATACAAAAGTCTTACAACTCAGAAATAACATACAATGATATTTTGCTGTATAGGCTTATGGATGCATCTACATTGTATAAATAATTTGTATTTTAAAACTGTAGATTATATAAATTCTCATTCCTAGCGTAGTGTATAACCTTCGTACGGAATAACAGGACTAGTATGTGATAGTTAAAAAAATAACAGATACAACTAAAACGTAGTATATTCTTAATCTAGATTCGTTTTTTTTTTGTATTAATACTTACACTTTTAGTGACTTTGCTTGGAAACTTTCTTACCTAAAACATTAAAAAAATGGCATGAAATAGAAATTAAAAAAAATTCAGGACATTGAAATTTTGCATACATTTGATTTATTTGACATAGATACATAATTTAAAAAAAAACTGACTTTGCGACTTTCTCAGAGGAAGAGATTTTAATGAAATGAAGTAAGCTTGGCGGCAATTTTAAAATTCGTTATTATTACAGTATTAGAGTAAAAAAAATGATCAGGAGGTAAATTGGGATAAAATTATTTTCTACAATTTTACAAGTTTTATTTTTTCATTTTCCCAATATTCAAATATGTATAGTAATATTTCTGAGTTTCCCCCGAAAGAGTCTATAAAACCACTCCATTACCTTAATATACTGACATCTCGACCATCTGTCAGTATACTCAATTCGTTATCGATACTATCTTATCCGGATCTATATACAGGTGTTCAGGATTACACGGTTTTTTTTAAGAATAACTACTTCAGGAGGTAATTTACTTTGATTTGGTCATCCTGGTCAGGGTCAACAGAAGATCAACCAATTGTGGCTATCCTCCATAGTACCTGATGGGAAGATTGCTTTAGTGGTCTGATCATTATGTTCTCAAACGGATCCTGATATTATAAAGATTATTCAAATAATCAAAGAGAACTCTAGTTTTTTTTTTAAATTAAATTTCAAAATTTGCCCCAATTCCTAGAACTATTTTTATTTTATAAATACGTATTTCGACTACAAGGTAGTCATCATCAGTATGAATTAGCTAATCGTAATTTGGTGCGTGTCTCACAAATATTAAAAAAATTTTGTCTTTTATATGATCAGACAAAGATAGTACCTGAATGATTACTTAATCCTTTAATTTTTCAGTTAACCGAAGTAATCCTTTAGGTCATATCTCAGTCAGGTCATATAAAAGACAAAATTTTTTTAATATTATTGTGAGACACGCACCAAATTAGCATCGAGCAACATATCTCCATATCCCAGAGATAGTTACGATTAGCTAATTGATACTGATGATGACTATCTTGTAGTCGAAATACATATCTATATAATACAAATAATTGTTTTACGAATTGGGGCAAAATTTGGATCCTGATAAGTTAGTCGTAATCAGGCCCACATGAAGTAGCCTATAAATGAACCTGATGGATTATTCTGGTTTACATGCCATAGAAGGTCCTTATCAAGCAATCTTGACCTGGACCTTATTCGTTTACAATGATAACCTAATTTTATTCATATCACATCCCATAGATAATAAACAGTTGCTGTATTTTCCTCTGTATTTTTGTATGGTCCAAAATTAAACAAGTGTATACACAACAAGGGCTCATTCATTATAAATTAGAATATAAATTCTGTGTGAAATTTTTTAACAAAACGTTGAAAAACGTTGAATGAAAGGTGACATTTTATTTCAATTATTTCATTGTTTAGTATTTTTGTCAACCAAATACAATATACATACAATTTTGTATCTGCTGTTGTTGTTGTTAGGTATGTGTGTATTTGTGAGTATATGTACATTTGTGAATTCACATCTATTCTATATATCTCATCAAAAAATAAATAAACATTGTGCGAGCGAACCGAAAAAAAATTTCTGTGTAGAAAAAATGTTATCACAACAGTGTGTCTAGTTAGGTTAGCAACGGTTCAGACGCCATTTTATTGTATTTTATTTATTTATTTTTTTTCTGTATGTTGTTTTTAAATAAGTATAGGTACGTCTGTTCTAATTGTGTTAGTTTGTACAAAGCGGTATGTTTTCATGTTTTCTTTTTTGTAAATAATTTTTTTGTTGAATACAATTGTGGACCACAAAGCATTTTGTTTTTTACAAATTTTTTTTCTCGTTTGTAGTGGATATAACCGGATCAGAATGAACAGCACTACCGCTGATGATAAAAATCCATGTCGAGATTCTTGGTTCTTTATATTAGTCGCCAGTTAATTTTTAATTACGTGTTCATTCAACAAATATATTTTTTCAATAAAGATTATTTAAATAATCAAAGAGAATCGTAGGTTTTTTCTAGGATTAGGGGCAAAATTTGAAATGTAATATTTTTTCAAGATTTGCGAGTCGGAAAATTTTAAACAATTATATGATTTTGTATTAGAAGTTACTTGTATTGACAGGATTGTCCAATAGGGAATATGCATGAAAATTTATTTTCACATGAATTGAAGCATGTTTACTTGACAAATATCAGGGTAAAATTACTTTTTAAATAACTTTACAAATAAGCGAGATATGAATGATTGAAATTCCCGATTAGACAAAGAGGGTGAGAGCCCTCTTGATATGTTATGTGACGTCATATTACACTTTCACCATTGAAAATACACGTAAAACTCCGTTTTTAGTATTTTTGCAAGAAAGAGACAGATAATAATCTTTAAAAGCTTATAGCTTCCTTGATATTTGTCGGATTTTAATTTCGTTTTTAAATATTATTACAGTATTAACAGTATTTTCATATTCTGAAAATAAATGTGAAAAAAAATTTTCATGCATATTCCCTATTAGAGGTCAATGATACACCGAATGGATGTGATAATCAAACCAGCTTCTCAGTTTAAAAATTTCAATAGCACACACATTTTTATACATTCAATGCAAGCAGATGATCAAAAATGGCACTTGTGAAGCCCTAAATTATGAGGATTAGCTTGAAAGAGAGATTTAACAACAACTAAACGCACTCACCAATTTCATTTACGAACAAACGGGGTAAACGTTTTTGTTTTTTTAATATTTTCCTAATCTTTACGAAAAGATAGCACAAAATTAGAGCTTCTGACAATTGAATAGTTTATTGATCAAATCTGCTGAGCTGACTTTCGCATGATGTCATATATTCCAGACAGAATAATAATGTTAACTGCATAGAAAACGACGTGAAATTTTATTTTACAAGTAAATCGATATGGTCCCTCCATACCCAAATATGATAAATGGTCTAGTCAAATGGTCGACGATTTTTGAATCTTAAAATTGTACTGAAACCATTGGTTTATATTTTCCATACATAAAGAAAATGAGTTATATACATTGAAATTTTTTTAATGAAACTTACTTCCCTGTTTTATTAGCGCCGCATGCATTAATGTACTCTTCAACTAGTAAAAATAACAACTGACTGAGATAATTTCTTAATTACCCTGTATATGCTGTATCATTATCAATGCGTGAATTTTTAATTTTACTTTTGACACAAGCACAGTCGTATAAAATTACAAAGTAGTATATAAAGGTACTATATACACATATGCTTTTGTTATCAAAAGTTATTACAGATGCATGATGTTATTATGTTATTACAGACGAATTCAGTTCGCATAATAAAAAAAACTTTCAACCAAATGTGTATGTTTAAAAAAGGAACATTTTTGTCCTCAATGTTTGCCCGTTCACAAACTGAGTTACTTTTTAGCTCTAGAAGACAAAACTTCCGCTCGTTTAATCTACTTTTGTTATGCAACGAACAGATTACGTAGTTTTAAGAAACCAACCAAAAATGTTCTTCTCCGATCAATATTTTCAACCGTTCCAAAGTCAAGATTAAACATCCTTATTATTATTTCATACGCACAGGGTGTAAGGAAGAAACAGGCATTACAAGTAGTGTTTTGATTACGATTAAAATGTGCTACTAAAAAATCAGTATTCCTTACAGAGAATTGAGCTTTAATTAATAATAGTGTAAATCTGCTGGAATGAATAATGGTGTGAATTTGTCAACACACACTAGTTTTTTATAGCCTTTGCGTGGTTGCTCACACCATATATTGCTTTCATTAAAAATAATAATTTTATGTAAAATATATACAAGAGTTGGTGTTAAATTTAGTTCTGACTTTGTAACGTGTGGCCGTTAGTCTGTCTGTAAACACGATAACTCAAAAATGAAGAGAGGTAACGAACTGAAATTTTGTGTGTATGTTCTAGCGCTAAAAAATGAGGTAAATTTGGTGAATCAGCAATTCCAATTAGCATTTGGAATTAGCAATTGGACCGTGCTTCCCACGGCCAGGTTTGGGGGATAAATTCCGTATATACCTGGCATTTAACCAGTTAGTCAGTTAGTTGTTATTGATAATAGACAGATATGATGAGGTGAAAAATTGACCATTGAATGTTTGCAAAACGTTTTTGGAAATGATTCTTAAAAGCTATTGTTTTTAGCGATTTTTAAAAATTATGAAGTCTTGCCCTTATGGCTTAAACATTTGTAGGTACTTTTGATTGTAGAAAATGGTACCTATGGACACATACATATTCAGTAACTTAGTTTAGTACCTATATTAAATAACCTAGTACCTTAGTTTTAGTATACCAACTGTTTAGTTTAGAGAGAGTACATATGTATACATTAAGAAATGTGTATGAGAAGGAAGTCTTATAGGCTTGATAAACAAACATATTTTTCAAAACAGTGAATAATAACCATAACTGTTCGAGTGGTTGGTGATTGTCTTATACAACACAACAAAACACATAGGCACATAAGACCTCCTTCTCATACACATTGCTTAATTTATACATATGTACTCTCTCATACTCGTGGGAGATCTACTATACGAAGATGTAAACTAAACGTACGGTATATAATAGGTACAGGGTATGATATCAAACTTTCTAGTTATAGCCTGTATAGTGTATCTATAAAGTCTTACATTGAAATGCAAACAAAAAAGGGTCGTAAACTTCAATAAGTGAATGTTTTGTTTTTTTACAATTTACAGTTACCAGGTCATAACGGAATGGAACTGCACTTGATACAAGTAATAATATTCTAAATGTAGAAATTATTCTAGTATGAAAAATGTGTTCAGTAGCTGTTTTTTGCATACATAATTAAATAAAATTTTAATTATAGTTATAAAAACACAAATATTTTTACAGTAAAAAAAAGTATAATGCAATATAAATTTTAGTCTGACATTTAACATTATCATGGCATTTCACTCGAATGATGATTTTTATTTTATCATTCTGAAAAAATAAAAACAAAAAGTAGCCAGCTGGGTTTTTTCATACGACTCAGCAGAAAAATATTATTATTTTGTGATAAACTAATTTTTTATCCTGGTTTAAAAAATGTAGGTATAAAAATACCAAAAAAAAACCAAATGTATTGCTTGCTTTTGATTTATGAATGCCTCCCTTTTCTGAGAAAGTTTTACAAAAGTTTATAAATGCTAATTATAAATTTTGATAATTCGTTCCAATTCAAACGTGTGTTATCAAAATATCTTATGTATAAATATATATATATATATATATATATATATATATATATATATATATATATATATATATATATATATATATATATATATATATATATATATATATATATATATATATATATATATATATATATATATATATTTTAGTTTCCAAATATGTAAATTTAAAGTTTTTAAGAGATATAACGCCGTTATATTAGTAGTAGCGGAGTGAAGGTCGAAGCCTGGCAAGTAGGCCTTTTTGGGACACTCGGGCTGGTTCTCCCCTATATGAGTTACATTAATACATGCAACGTTGTTCACAATAATTTAATTATTGTTTTAAATAACACAAAACTATTAATGAGTCATAGTACGAAAAAATTCAAAATTGATCACTACAATATACTCTTAAATTACACTATTTAATCAAAGTTGATCGATAATATTGGTATGGTTATTCGCCACCAGAGGGTTACAGTGTTAACACGTATATCTCGCTGAATGTGTGAATTCATTTTTAACTCTTATACACCCTATACATACAACATAATTATTTTTATTGATATGATTATTCATTAGATAACAAAAAAACCATAATATTTATGGTTTATTAAAATATATATATTTGATGCAGGATTAAAAAAAGATAATTTTTTTTATATAAAAAAAGCGTGCCTATAAGATAAGAAGCTCGTTACTGCATGTATATATATGCACATTACATACACACACGCATTTATATATATATATATATATATATATATATATATATATATGTGTGTGTGTGTGTGTATGTGTCTGTGTATGTATGACATTATAAACTCAATTTGAATATAAAAAAATACACACAAAACGGTATGATTTATATTTGTAATTAATCAAACCCTGAAGTACAATTATTATTATTGTTATTACAATATATGTATGTTTGTAATATAATGTGCACTTACATTTTCTTTTATTATTAAACATAATGGCACTATTATTAACAATAAAAAGCTCATAATACTTACGGACTCACGTAGTTTTTCCGATATTATTAAACGATAAAAACCGTATGAATGTTAAAAAAAAATTTGTTTCTATTCTTTCAGAAAAATAATGAAACTCTTGTTTTGGTAGGATTGTGCATAAAAAAGGGTCGGAAATGCTCACACAACCTCTATCTGTAGATATAATCCAATATTTCTGTTTAATTTTTTACTTAGTTTACATTTAATGTGAATAAAAATTTGAGACAATACATAAAAACGGTAAATATGTGTATTACATGGTTAACTAAAGCATTTAATATTCAGTTAACAAGTGAAAATAACAACTAACTGAGTTAGTTGTTTAAATACCTGGTTAGAATAATTACATATGTTTGAACAAAAATTGTGGCTAAACTAACAGTTCGTGCAAAAAAGGTTCCAACAAACTTTTCTTCTATCTGTTCTTGTTTTAAAGGTGGAAATCCCATCCACTTTGTATTTCTACAACCCTCGCAAAAATTTTAACTCGTCAGCTCGTCCGTCTATCGGACAGATAGAAAGACGAATATGCGGAATTATGCTAACTAAGCCATTATATTCAGGTAAAAATTCCAATTAATTCGAACCACAGTACTTCGTCAATTCGATAGAACGCTGCTGCTAATTATACTATTGTATCTGTAGTGAATGCATTACTTCTATTAGTTATAAAGAGTATATTTGTTATCTTCGAATTACAGAAATATTACAACTCAACTTACAAACTATAGTTTCTAGCTTATTAGGTAAGTTAGTTAAAAATTAGGTAAAATTACTCCTATTTGTGTATATACATAATTTATATGGTAAAACTCTCAAACTGGCTATTTTTATGAATAAATTGTTTTATGTTAACTCAATATTTCAGAATTCTAAATAAAAGTGAAGATACATTAGGGTTATTAAATAACATTGGTGTTAAGTATACTATGCAGAGTTTAATAAGGGGTAAGAGATTGCCGACCAGAAGATTCATAGTTTTATTAAGTTGTTGCTTTATTATATAAAACAGAAACGTTTATTTTAAAATACATCAATCAAAAGTACTCGAATACAAGGTAAATACAAAACTATACTAATAATATGCCTTAATATATATTAGTGTTAATTTAAATTTAAAATATACGCGAAAACAATTGCAATAGAGGGGTTTCTGAGAGAACAAAAACATGTAATTTTGATTTACTTTCTTAATTTTAGTGTATTAAGCATAAGTAGGGATTCTAGAAAATATATTTTTTAACCTAATCCATTATCGGAATATTTGGCATGTTTTAGCTGTTATAGTTCTAATACATATTTTTAATAATATTAATATTAACTGGCATCATAACGTAATTTACGATCTATAATGTTCTAGTACTTTCGATTATACTTCAGCATTCGCTTTACCGACGTAGGCGCTCTTATGCATGATGTTCTCTCTAAGCTTCGATAAATGGATGTGACCGGATACTCTCTTTCATAATTACGAAAATAGTATTTTCAACATACTATTTATAACAACAAAAAAAAAACCGATCCGCTCAAATCTATACACTGTATACAGCGTAGTAGTTTGTCTATATGTGGAGCTAAAAAAATATAGTTATATTTTTTTAATCATTGTTAATTTCTTTTATAAAATAGTCATGTTGATAATAGTTTAGTAGCTTTACTTGTTATATACCTATTAATATAAAATGGAAATAAATGGTACTTACCACTTTCATTTCAAATAATATACAAAATCATATATTAAATATTTTTTTATATACAGGTGTTTAAAAATTATCAAGAAATGTACTTGGTATTAATATTTGTTTATTTGTGTATACTTTCGTGTCAACATAACGATGTTTGTCCAAATTCCTTTCGGTTACGTATGACAAACTGTAGAAGACTATAGCGTATACTCCGGCAAATTTCATTGTCATTGAATTTATTAATTAAATTAAATACTGATATGAAAAAATTAACTCGTCAACCAGGAATCGAACCTCGGGCCTCTGGATAACTAGTCCAGTATGCTTCCGCTACACCAAAGACGATTGTGATGCAACAGCGAACTTTTTCATATTCTAATTTTTTATTTATTAGACAGTATTACTTCTGTTGAAGTGATTTGTTTATTTAATATTTGTTTATTTGTGTATACTTTCGTGTCAACATAACGATGTTTGTCCAAATTCCTTTCGGTTACGTATGACAAACTGTAGAAGACTATAGCGTATACTCCGGCAAATTTCATTGTCATTGAATTTATTAATTAAATTAAATACTGATATGAAAAAATTAACTCGTCAACCAGGAATCGAACCTCGGGCCTTTGGATAACTAGTCCAGTATGCTTCCTTGGTATTAGTACCTATACATGGTATTAGTTCGAAGTAAGCGAAGTCAAATATATACCATACATACTAACGAATATAAATGTTGAATGTTCATATACGCGAAACTTAATTAGCGTTACACTTCTTGTGGTCATATGATGTTACTAACAAAAAACATAAATAATCCCATTTACATATATACATAACGTTTTCTGACGGCTGGTTTTCTAATATAGTTAAGAGGCACGATAAAGTATTAATTGAAAATATGTTGGGGTCTGAATTTCTAATTAAAAATTAAATGCTATTTTTTTTTATGTTAACCATATGTTCTTTAAGCTTAAAGTTAACCTAGCAGAACAACAATTCAAAATGCAATAATAGACCAGAGCCAAACCTATTTTAGAGAATAAATTTTCTTAACAGTTTGTGGTTGGTCGGAAAATTTAGTATAAATTATAAGTAAAGGACAAAAAATGAAGAGAATTGGGATAAAGTTGGGAGGGGTGGAGGTCGGGAAATAGTCGTAAATAGTGATTTTTACGATTTTTGGCTAAGATACACCTTCTACTGGAAAAAGTTAAATGTAAACGTTAAACGTTCGAGCAATATACAAAGACACTATATCATATTAGTTATTTAATTAATTAATCTTAATAGCCAGCAGGACTACGGTGGCAGACATTGCACTCATACATTTATAATATTGTTATCTGCCTTTTAAACATTATTTTATTCAATTAACAGATGAGGGAAGATTTTTCGAATGCCGGATCTAAGACCATACAGTGTTACCTTGTTATATTCAATTATATTTTGTTAATTTTTCAGTGTCACAACTTCACAAAAAAACTAGAATTGGATAAGTGGAAATGTAAAAAATACACTCGTCAGCTCAGAGTTTTACAAACACATTATGGAGAATAATTTTTTTTAGTACTCCACTGTTTAAAATTTATTATTATTTTGTTTTCATATTTTTATTATTCAAAAAATAATAATTTATATAATTATTGGTTTATGCGAGTTGAGAATTTACATAATTTCAACAAACATTTACTTAGATCGGATATGACTTGCGTATATCCAAGCTTACTTCGATATTTCCGCACATATTTCAAATCAGTTACAAAAAGTACTTGACTCAAGACAGTTACTAAAATTAGTTGGCTCAGTACAGTTACTAAAAGTAGTTGTCTCACATGAATTAATCAGATGGTATTTTGAATTTTTATTTCTTCAATTTACAAATTGAATATTTATTATGGATTGTGCTGAAGTATCGAATAGGCGAATTAATGGTTTCTATCTGATTCTATCTAAGTATATTTTTTTTGTATAATTTATTTAATTCACCATTCCGAAACTTGTGGTTTTTCAAACTTGTCACATTTCAATACACATTCTATACACATTTTGGCTGTACAATTTATGTATTTTATGTGAATATGCAATGACTTTTTCAATTTATAACTATATTGTTTTGTATACGCTTGGTATTTTTGGCCTTGTAGTTTTTCTTTACAGAAGCGTAAAGTCCCCTTTATATACAACTATGTATCTGAATTAAATTTGTAGTGTATATTTATATTTTTGCAAATCAGACATATTTGAACATTTTTTTTTACTGTAGTGTCGTTTTTTTTTTATATACGATATTTCTTTTTACTACAGTTCAATCTAGTACATATTCATGTAATTTTTTTTATAACTTGTACAACCAAACTTAGTATTTTAAGGATAGTTATACTATCAACATATTAAATGAAAAATTATTTATTTCAAATATATTTTATTTTTACATATATTTTGTTTTGTTCTTTTTTTGTACTTTTTTTTATTTTCAGTATTTCTGATTCGAATCACTAGTCGATAACTTAGACACTTACTGGATAGTAAAGATCTTACTACCTCAATATTATCTTTTTTAATGGGCCCAGCTTTTATTGAAAGACTTTCGGTTCAACGTGTTATTTTTTTTTTTTTTAAATACACATATGGAAGCAGAGCAAATATCCATATGTGTCTTTTGTTTTCGATAGTTTTCACAAAGCTCGACTTGTGATTCTGAAATTCTTTTTGAAAGTTGAAATGATTATAATTTTTTCTTTATATTTATACATTTATATCTTTTACATTCTCTTTAATTCTATAATTATATTTAACTTAGTGCTAATTTTTTTCTCTTTCTTCTATTTTGTTTGTGGTTTAAATTTTCATTATGCCGAGAACAACTCGTAATACACCAGGTACCCCAGGAGATGACGATCCTCCAGCTTCACCAGATGACTTATTCATCACGCCTCATCAAGTATCAGCGGTTAACTTAGCGGCTATAACTACGCAGATGCAGACTACAGCTCAACAGTTCCATGCGTCAGTGCTGCACGTTTCGGATGTACAGCAACAAATACAACAGCAAAGCAAGCAGATTAGTAGCATTACCGATGCCTTGGCAACAATAACAACTACTCTATCAAATAATAACACTAGTTCAAATCAATTAACTTCAAATTTTAGTTTTTTTGCAAAACCGAGTATAGATTCCTTTATAAATAAAATCACTATTCTGGACATTTCGGTTCCAGAAAATATTATACAGTTTATTGTCGATACTCAACATTTAGTTGATATTAATTTTTTACCTATAGACATTCTTTTGAAATCTTTAATCAATAGGTGTGCTTCGAACGCACAAACATTTTGGTCTACTTGTTTGGCTGACTCTTTGTCTTGGCAAAATATTAAACATAATTTATTACAAGTTTATATTCCACCTTTGACTAAACAGATATTAATTGATAGATTGGTCCGGCGAAATCAACTTGACACTGAAAAATTTTCGACATTTGTTCCTTCAATAATAAAATTCGCGAACATCCTACTTAATGATTCATCTGAATCCGAAATCATACAAATTATTTTTGCTCATGCCAATAATTCTGTCCTAACTATTCTTGGTTTATATCAAATTCCCGATACTTATAAAGATTTGTATCAACTAATCACTAAAATTGAGGAAATTCAAGCGCGAATATCTACAACACCCCTCAGTGTAAACGTTAGTTCAATTCAAAATACGCATAATGACACTAAACTTTTTTGTACTTTCTGTAAAGGTACTAATCACAATTTTAAATTTTGTTTTAAAAGAAAGAAGGATAATATAAATGTTAGTACTACGGTTCCAAAAAACTCGCAATAGACCCCAAGTTTCTTATTAATGATGTTATTTTAAATTATACTATTTTACCTCTACAAACCATTTTCATTCAAGGTTATCCTTTATTAACACTTTTTGATTCCGGTGCTACTGTTAATGCTATTAAAACTGCGACTTTTAATAAGTTAAAAGCTAACAATAGAAACATCGTCACCGAATCAGTTGATAAAACTATTTCTTTGCCGGGAAATAATTTTTTAAAATGTAATTTAACTGCGAAACTTCATTTTAAATTGGCTAATTTTTCATGGACTCAAACTTTTTTTATAGTAGATTCATTACCGTTTGAGGTAATTTTAGGTGTTGCCACACTTAAAGATTGCAACATCATTTTGGACTTCTTTAAGTCGACGATCAAATTTTATTTTCATCCTAATGTTGAAATACCGTTTTCGGGTTTTTGTAACAATAATCGAATTATTAATACCATTGTCGAAGCGAAAGTAAATCTTAATAGCAAACAAACCAAAGTGTTGCAAACACTTCTTCAAAACTTTAAATCGATTTTTTCTGACATTCCTGGTCTTGCCAAGGGTTTTGAATATAAAATTAAGTTAATCGATAACATTCCGGTTTGTAAAGCTCCTTACTATCTAGCACCCGATAAAGCCAGACTTTTGGACGAGCATGTTCAAGAGCTTGTTACACAAGGGGTACTTTCTCCTTCGAACTCTAATTATAGCTCACCCGTCTTCTTTGTTAAAAAGAAAGACGACTCTTATCGGTTAGTCGCTGACTATAGGTTTGTTAACAAACATATAGAGTTTGATCCGATGAGTTCAGCCAGTATGGCTCATATTTTCGCTAGCTTAGGTAATTCGAAAGTGTTTACACTCCTCGACATGAAATCCAGTTTTCATCAGATAAAATTATCAGATGACTCGAAACATGTCACCGCGATCGTCACACTATATGGTCTGTTTGAGTACAATACCATGCCTTTCGGGCTAAAGGTGGCTAGTCAAGCATTAGCTCGTTTTTTAAATTCCAGTCTCGCAGAATTTCGTCATAAATTTCTTCTTATTTATTATGACGATTTAATTGTACATTCGCCCGACATTGAATCACATTTAAATCACCTGAATCTCTTGTTCACTAAAATAAAGTCTATCGGTATCACTATTAATCCTTCTAAGGCTCGATTTTGTATGTCGAGGGTACGTTTGTTGGGTAGCGTAATATCCGCTGAGGGACGCTTTATAGACCCTATTAAGGTGCAAGCAATCAATGACATGCCAACTCCAAAAAACGTCAAAGAAGTTATGCGTCTAGTTGGGGCTGCGGCTTTTTACTCCCGCTATATTCCCATGTTCAGTCAGATTGTAGCTCCGTTAAACGATTTAAAAAAGAAAGGTGTTAGGTTCAAAATTACTAAGGTTCATCTTGATGCAATCTCTACTTTAAAAAAATCTTTAGTAAGTGCGCCTGTCTTAAAACATCCTAATTTTGACAAACCTTTTGTGCTACAAACTGACGGATCAGCTACTGGTCTGGGCGCGGTATTACTTCAAAAGTATGATGACGGTTTGCACCCCATTATGTACTGTTCTCGAAAATTGAATCCAGCCGAATTAAAATATAACAGTCATGAATTAGAACTTCTCGCAGTAGTAACGGCCCTAGATAAATTTAAAGATTTTTTAACCGACCGCAAGTTTACTCTACAGACTGACTGCAGGTCGTTATTGTGGATTTTTAATACCCCCAATAAATTTAATAAATTATCTAGGTGGATCCTTAAAATTTCGAGATATGACTTTACCCCGGAACATATTAAGGGCAAATTGAACAATATGGCCGATTTTCTATCTAGGTTATACGAAACTGACCATATATTAGTGAACAAATTTTCTGATTCAAATCAAGATTCAGGCAAAAATTTCATTAAAGTTAAAGAGTTGCATAGCAATGATCCAGGTTATGCAAACCTTTTAAAAAAGATAACCAATACTTTGGATCAAACTGACTTAGAATCGGTGAATGAAGAAATCAGGAACAATGCGCAACTGAACTTTATTAACGTTTTAGCTAATACAAATTTTGATTACCTTTCTATTAAAAGCGAGCAACGTAACTCTCCCGAATGTAAAATCATTTATCAAAACCTTAAGGCTCAGATGAATGTCCCTAATTTTTGCATAAAGGATGGGTTAATTTATAAGTTCGTCGGAAGGAATCGACTAAAACGTATATTTTTACCAGATAATTTACTCGATTACGTTCTTCGATATTATCATGATTCCAAGTATGCTGCGCATAATACAGTAATTAAAACATTCCGTGAAATTAGTAAAATATTTTACTACAAAAACCTCTATGCAAAAGTAAGGGACTATGTCAGAACCTGTAAAGTGTGCCAGGCTATAAGGCCATATACACAGTAATTAAAACATTCCGTGAAATTAGTAAAATATTTTACTACAAAAACCTCTATGCAAAAGTAAGGGACTATGTCAGAACCTGTAAAGTGTGCCAGGCTATAAGGCCATATAATACAGTAATTAAAACATTCCGTGAAATTAGTAAAATATTTTACTACAAAAACCTCTATGCAAAAGTAAGGGACTATGTCAGAACCTGTAAAGTGTGCCAGGCTATAAGGCATTTTTAGTATATTTAGGCTATAACATATTTTTAGTAACGATAAGGTTCAGTTGAGTAGTTCCGTGCCGGAGTATACCCTACATACTTTGTACGTCGACTTTATCGGTCCTATTATTAGATCAAGTGAAGGTTTTAAATATATTTTTTCTATTGTAGATGGATTTTCAAAATTTGCTTTCGCCTTTCCATGTAAAAGGCAGACCAGTGACGTTGCCATTTCACTGATACAGAAGATTTTCCTGCAAAACGGATATCCGACGGTTGTTGTAGCCGACAACGGACCAGCCTTTGCGTCGATCAAGTGGAAAACCTTCTTATTTAATAATGGTATTAGAGCTGCCTACTGTTCGAGCTATACACCATCTTCGAACAAGAGCGAGTGCCTCAATCGACAGATAAAATATAATTTAGGATGCATTCTCAAAGAATATTCTGTACAACATAAAAATTGGTCAAAATTTTTGAGTTTTGTAATTTTCAATTACAACAACTCCTACAAAAGTACAATCGACTCAACACCAGCTGAAGTTTATTTTGGTAGAAAGTTAATGACGCCGTTTGTGATTATAAACGAATTAACTGAGTTAATCACGAGTTCTGCTAAACCATCACAAGCACATATACAAGATGCGTTAAAGATTGCTCACCAACAACGAGTCAACCAAACTTTAAATAAACCAACGCTGTCTAAATATAAAGTGGGTCAATTGGTCATGGTAAAAAACTTGGCCCCGAATATGAACAAGAATATCGCACCTAAATTCGCTTCAAAATTCAATGGACCGTACAAGATAATAAAGTTCACTACACCAACTTCAGTTAGGCTAAAAGCTCCAAAATCTAATAAGAAAACCTTCGGCATGTCGATATACAACATTCGGCCATACTATCTCTGAGGATATCAAGGGAATGGTAACGTTACTGCATCCTAATTAAACATCTAAATGTATTTAAATCTTCACGTCTAATCCACATTTGTAAGATTTTTCATTCATCTATTCGTGTCATTCTTGCTTTAATATTTTTCAATTAGCATGTCGCTAATTTTTTTGGCCCCCTGGAGTGGAGAATAATTTTTTTTAGTACTCCACTGTTTAAAATTTATTATTATTTTGTTTTCATATTTTTATTATTCAAAAAATAATAATTTATATAATTATTGGTTTATGCGAGTTGAGAATTTACATAATTTCAACAAACATTTACTTAGATCGGATATGACTTGCGTATATCCAAGCTTACTTCGATATTTCCGCACATATTTCAAATCAGTTACAAAAAGTACTTGTCTCAAGACAGTTACTAAAATTAGTTGGCTCAGTACAGTTACTAAAAGTAGTTGTCTCACATGAATTAATCAGATGGTATTTTGAATTTTTATTTCTTCAATTTACAAATTGAATATTTATTATGGATTGTGCTGAAGTAGCAAATAGGCGAATTAATGGTTTCTATCTGATTCTATCTAAGTATATTTTTTTTGTATAATTTATTTAATTCACCATTCCGAAACTTGTGGTTTTTCAAACTTGTCACATTTCAATACACATTCTATACACATTTTGGCTGTACAATTTATGTATTTTATGTGAATATGCAATGACTTTTTCAATTTATAACTATATTGTTTTGTATACGCTTGGTATTTTTGGCCTTGTAGTTTTTCTTTACAGAAGCGTAAAGTCCCCTTTATATACAACTATGTATCTGAATTAAATTTGTAGTGTATATTTATATTTTTGCAAATCAGACATATTTGAACATTTTTTTTTACTGTAGTGTCGTTTTTTTTTTATATACGATATTTCTTTTTACTACAGTTCAATCTAGTACATATTCATGTAATTTTTTTTATAACTTGTACAACCAAACTTAGTATTTTAAGGATAGTTATACTATCAACATATTAAATGAAAAATTATTTATTTCAAATATATTTTATTTTTACATATATTTTGTTTTGTTCTTTTTTTGTACTTTTTTTTATTTTCAGTATTTCTGATTCGAATCACTAGTCGATAACTTAGACACTTACTGGATAGTAAAGATCTTACTACCTCAATATTATCTTTTTTAATGGGCCCAGCTTTTATTGAAAGACTTTCGGTTCAACGTGTTATTTTTTTTATATTTACGTGTATCGCGTTAGCACCGATCGTTTTCCAATTTTCATAATTCCACATACAATACTCTGCTTTGGATTTTTTTTTCTAAAGTACCGTATATTTAGTTTTCATTTATTTATTTTTTTTTAAATACACAATTAATTAACAGAAGCATTTTACTTATAAATCAACCTTTGTACAATATTACACAATATCATCAATGTTTAGTATAAAGTACCATATTTTTATCGCCAAGCTTTTAATTTCTCTACGCCTGAAGTGTTTTTTTAGATCTAGTGCTTTGTTTTTTTTTTGTCTATATAGGTGTATACATTCGTTGGTTGGTTGGCACACATTTTTCATGTTTTTCATACTGTGTGCATGTTGTTTATAATTGAGGTTGAATGTATTTTAGTTTTTTCTTTCACTATGTGTGTTTCTAATAAGACTCGTTTGTGTAATTACTTCAAATAAATATACCGTTGGTTAAACATATAAGAATTTAACATGTGAGAAAATACTTTTTTGTGTGTGTATTATTTGTTTAAATGTTATAATTCACATTTTCAACAGATAAATCTTCATTTCAGTAACCTAATTTTTTATATTACACTTTTTTTTTGTTTGATAATAATAATAATATAATTACTTTTTATGATTCTTTTTTGTTTAATTTTATAATTTTTACATTTATCTTTTTACCAAAAAGAGCTCGATGCGAGAACAATAAGCGTTTATAAAAGAACAAGTGAATATCAGGGAGTAATTAGTTCTCAGACAATATACGTAAATGAAGACTCGTGGTTCAAAATCTGGAGGGACGACAGTGTACTTGCGAAGCTGAACGCTTCCTCATATCTTTTAATGTATGATTTAATATAGGGGGTTGAATAAAATTGCATATTAAACTGTGCGACTGTCGGCGATCATCAGCATTTGTGTTTTAAATGGCAATTTAAAATTATATATTAATATTCATTGCTATTGGACCACAAAAGTTGATGTCATTTTTTTAAATTTTATAGGTGATTTGTGCCTCAATAATGCGGTTTTCGAAAAAATATTTCAAATAAGTTCATTCGAAATATAGTATATAATATATAACTTTTATTCGACAATTTTCTTTCGAAAACCGGCTGAATAAGGCACAAATCAATAATAAAATTTTTAAGAATGACATCAACTTACGTAGCCAAGTGTACATATACATGTTTCACATCATGCCCTAAGCATGTCCTAAGCTCAAAACTTGTTTTTCAAAGCAAGTCAACATATTTTTTAACCATTTTATCTTCGTAAAAATAAATATACCAAATAATATTTTTATTCCTTAGGTTATCCTAAAAAAACTCGGGGTTCATAGACTGAGCTTAACTTACGTTCCTAGTGGTAGCACATAATCGGAAAATTAAAAAATCGTTCTAAATTACACTTATCTGATTTTTCCTGTAAGTTTGAAAATATTCCACGTCGAATGCAAAAAACCGCACCTTTCTAGCATGCATGAACCTTATGAACGTAGTTTTGAGAGGGGTTGTCCCATTAATGGCAAATTGAAGTTTGGCCTTTTTTCCCACCAGTTTGAAGTGATTTCGCGTCTAATGCAAACAAAAAACCCATCCTTCTAGCATGTCTTGATTTGAGTTAGCATTTGTGTACGTCAGTGAGTGCGTGAGATACACAAAGGGCTCTGTATACTATAAGATTTAGTTTATTAGTAATTGAAAAAGTAACTACCTTCAAAAGAGGCAAAAGAACCAAAGCATTTATATAACGAAACAATGATAGATAATTTTAATCTGATAGTTTTTGCCACGACGCGAATATTATTTTCAATTACTTATTTTTGTGGGATTAAAACATTGTATATAAAATGACTCGATTAAAAATTTGGTTCAACTGATAGCTTAAAAGGTTAAAAACTCTGTTATGATTTCAAGTGTAACAAGTAATAAAACCGGAATAATAATAAGTAATTATAACGCACACACCGATGTTTAAAATTACAACGAAGTGTATAAAGGTGGTATATACATAGATGCTTTTGTAATTACAGATGTTCGAGCTGGTACATTTTAATAAAAATAGCTCTTCGACATTTTCATTTCAAATAAGGGTTTGTGTTTTTTTCAGTCAGAATGTCAAAAAAATCAATGTGAAGAAATGAATAAGCAATACTTCATATCTCAGTTTATTTTACATAAAGCTCTATGAAAAGGTGTATTTTTAATTATTGTTGAACGTTAATTAATTAATACCGCAATAAAACTAATTAAATCAATTATTTGTGATTTTTTATTGACACATCGTATTATTTAGTATAATACTAGCTGATTCAACAGACGTTGTCCTGTCAAAAAATCTAAAAAGCGCTTTCAATTTTTTCCAAATTTTCCTACTTTTCGGACAAATTTTCCAATTTTTCTTTCCCTTAAATCCTTATTTGGACTATTACGAACATTTTTTTTTAATTAGTCAAATCGGCCCAGAAAAAAATTTTTTTCATTTTCCTGAATTTTTCAATTATCCGAGAAAAGTTTCCAATTTTTCTTTCCGTTATAATCTTATTATTACTATTATTATTACTATATCGAACATGTTTTTTTTAATTAGCCAAATCGCTCTAGTTGTTTTCAAATGATTGTGTTAAAACGAACAGGATTTAATATTTATTATATAGAAGATTTAAAACAAAATAGTCAAATCGGTCCAGAAAGAAGCCTTTTAAATTTTTCCCGAATTTTATAATTCTACGGGTAACTTTTCTAATTTTTCTTTCCGTTTAAACCTTTTTCGGATTACAACGAACATTAACAAAAAGAAAATTTACCAAATTGGTCCATCCGTTCTCAAGTGATGCTGTTTAAACAACATTTAATTTTATTATGTAGACTAAGATAATGCTAAAGTACCTAGTATTAACAGTTTGTTTCATAAAAAAAACATAATTTTGTAATTATCGAAGTAATTGTTCAATTACCTCAAGTTACTCACCCTTTTTTACCGACGAAAGAAGAAGGTCTCAATTCAAACTGTATATTTTTTTTTAATGTTTGATCTCGCATAACTTTTTACAGAGTAGTCCGATTTTGATAATTATTTTTTTGTTGGATAGATTATACTTCGAAGTTGGTTCCATATAAATTTGAAAAAAATTTCAAATTTCAGCCACAAAAAAATAAAAAACAAGACTTCCCAGCGCTTCCACTTAAGAAAAATATCATAAATATCTTAACATACGTTCTGTGTGTAAACACTATTTGAAAGTACTCAATATCTTTGCGCAGTTTCAATGTTTTTTTAACTGACGAAATAAACGAAAGAGGTTCTCAAGTCAACGCCTATATTTTTTTTTCACAGTAGTCCGATTTTTGCATAATTCTTTTTTTATTGGATAGAGTTTACTTTGAAATTGGTAGCATATAAATTTGGAAAAAAATTTCGCCCCTAAGGATTGAAAAATAGGGAATGGTTAATTGTTCACCACTGAATTTTCATCTGTGAACCGATTCTGTTGAAACTTGATACACATACGTAGTACTAATAACACAAAAAAATAAAAAATGAAACTGTTTAACAAAAAATAGAACCGACGAAAGACGAATGGAACTGAAAAGCAGAAAATAGTAACTTTGTAACACATTAAACCTTCGAAAAAAGACAGGAAAAAATTAAGTTTTTAGTCTAACGAAGTCCTACACTAATGTAAATACCTAAATAATTTTGAGTCGGCGCCAAACAAACAAAATGTAGTATTTTGTAATATTTACTTTTAACCGAAAATCGGCATCGACTCAAAATTATGTAGATATTTACATTAGTGTAGCACGAAGTTAGATTAAAATGTAAGTTTTTTTTTCCTTTCTTTTTTCTTTAAGTTTTAATATTTTTTTACAAAGTTATTATTTTGCATCGATAAAACAAACACCTATAAAAATTATATTATGTATTTGTTGTTATATAAATAAAATATCAAATATTGTCATATTTCCATAATTTTTTTTAAAGATAATCAGAAAATATTACGTAAAAAATTAACTGTGAAATGATTTCCGTCATTTTGAAAATAATCAAAATTTACTCATGCATTTACAAACATGTAAACATTCGAAATGAAATTTTACAAATCAAATTTTATATTTTGAATTATGTGACTAAATGGTTTTCTAAATGTTATTGAAATATACAAAAAATCAATTTCCTTTTATGAAAGGAGATTGTGTATATGGGATAAAAAAATTAAATGGGGGAATCTTTCATACTATATTTGTAGTACGAAGGTTGCTATTTCAGTTGGAGGGCACAATTTACACACTATGTATATTATATATAAACATATAGTATATATTTATTGAATTATCCTTTGAAAAATATGTATGTAGACCCCGTGTTGAATCAGATTTTGTTAGTGAATATAGTGAGTATGACATCACCAAATATACGTTGATCGGATTTTCTGAAAAAATGCGAATGGTTTACTATGATATCATCCATTATTATTATATTGATCGGATTTTCAGAAAATCTGCGAATGCTTACAGTTCGATAAGTGTAAGTGGTTTTATTATGAAACAGATATGTCTATTTAAATTATGTTAGGAATTTTTATTTATCTGAGTGCAAGAAAATAGTGTTCTGTATCATATTTCAAATTAAATTTTTTCAGCTTTCTGATTGACTAGTCTCAATTCGAAGTCAACCAAATTTTAGCGAATTTCCTCCAAAGAAAATGCAGCTATTGTTTTTGTACCAATGTTGGAATTTCGAAAAAATTTCTCCAAATGTCCATCTACCTACTAGATGTTAAAAATCACTATCGCTAAAATTTGTATATATGTATATATTATATATCAACATAGATATCTATACGTTTATGTGTCTGTGGACTCTCAAGCGGTCATAGTTATATTCCGATTGAAATGAAATTTGGTATTTGGGGCGCTTTTGGTATTCAAAAGGTCAAGTTAGTTAATGGGTAAAATCGCAAGAGTAAAGGGAGAGTGAAACACAAAATATGGCATATCTCCCTTAATATTTGAAAAATCGAAAAATGTATCAAGAGTAAAGTTGTAGGTACTTAATTTTACTATAATTTTGTTTTTTATCATTTTTTCTGTTACACTAATATTTACAGAAATATTTACAATTAAAGATTGAATGTTAAAATTTTTAAATCTCTGTACACATTAGAGTTTGGAAAAATTTATAAGGCAATGAGTTGTGGGAAACTTGATTTTCTACTACTATTTTTCTTCTTTTTTTATGTCCCCCTTTCCCCTTGACGTATGCCATTTATTAATAAAATTGGCCTAGCAAATACTAAAATCATACCAGATAAGGCATTTCATTGGGTTGGGTTGGGTAAGGTTGGGTTACGTTGGGTTGGGTTGGGTTAAGGATATAAAGGACGAAAACGACTTTTTCTTTCTTGGAATCACTTTCTGTTGTCTTTTCCAAACTTGTTCACCCTTTTTCGAAATAGAAATCGATAATATAAACATTTTTTTTGGTACTTTGATTTAATCTAAACAACTTTCTCAACAATTTAAAAAAATTTTCCAAGAAAACAACGAATTTTAAGACAAACTCACGTAAGTTTTCTTACTGAGGGTGAATTAAAGTACCGTAAAACAAATTTAAAATTAAAATAATGCGCAATGTCCGATTAAAGATGATAAAATATAAATAAAATTACGACACATAACTGCTACCTACGTAGACTACGCGTTTCTCAGGAGAACGAATGATGATAACATTACTACAAAACGATAAAAAAAACGTTACCAATATTATAATTCAATAATATTCATTTATTTAGTACTAAAAATCATTCAGTCGGCTGCGAAATGTGGCGTAGCGCCCTGATTAACCATTATTTTTTTGCTATAATATTATAATATATTATAACCTATAGATTATTATTTGTTTGAAAAAGATTTGAAAATTTATTAGGGAGAATATAAGAAAATTTAATAAAAGATATATAAAGGTATGTTATACCTTTATGATAGATAATAAATAGATATGAAACTATTTTACCTAGTTTCTTCAAGATGAAAACTTAAATGCACCTGCTATGTTTTTAGTATTGTTACCATTCACGTGATTGGTTATCTGTATTGTAACTTCCGTTAGTAAGTTTAGAGAGAATTTATTCTCAATTTTATATTTAATAGACAATTGTATATAGCGTATAGACTAGCCGCATTGGAAGAGATGTTCTACCAAAATTTATATCGTATTTTGCACATCCATTCATTATTTACCACAAGGGTATTATTCATTTCGAAAACTTATTTCAAAACAAATATTTCACAAAGATTCTTTCGAATCGATAACAGATAAACAAAAATATTAAGCAAAAATAAAAAAATAAACCAACTAAAATACCGTAGATATTTATACTGATAAATTTTGTTTAGACGATAATTCCCTTTCTATTTTCGTTTCAGGTTTTAATTATGGTCTCTGAAAAACTGAATAAGGGATTGAGTTTTTGTGAGTAAATTAATAAAAAACTTCCTCTTTTGGTTCCTTCAAATTTGTGCTCTTTTGCAATCGTATTCATGCCAGATAAAAATGCAGGATAAAAATGAAAAAATAATGATTAAAATAAAGATCAAATTACGAGCATAATTTGAGGTAGGTATTTCCAAACTATATCAGCTGATCGGGTACCCACATGAAAAGAACTATATATAAAATATGTGTAAAAAAATATATTAGTACCCCTGCGCGTTGTTGAAAACAGCTGTCCGTTGTCGTCCGTATTTCCATTCGTCACATAACATGTCACATTCATTTGGACGAAAACTGAGAGAATGCCAAGGGGAAGCAAAATAACTGCAACCCACATAAGATAATCCAATCGGGTTTGTAAACCAGTAAGACCACTAAGATATACCTAATCACTGTAAAAATTCCCATCCATCATTGGGTTTATAGATTCGAAAAAAATAAATGAACAATTTCAAAAAATTTTCCAATTGGCATAACGCCTCACCAATTATTACAATTTCTGACCTACTTACCTACATGATACTTACCTACATAATAAAGCAACACAAATGTTTTAATTTTTTAATTAATTTTATTTTTAAATCATCAATTTTTACCGTAATTTTTAAGTCCGCTTTGTTTACGTCAATCCTTCTATCACTACTAACCTTAATACTTATCTTACTGTTACAAAGTCATTAACATGACATTTATACCAAATTTCATTGGAATATGTTTAATTGAATTGGATTCATGCCATTTTCATACTTAGTATATGTAAATATACAAGGTATATTAAATTTTATCACGGCTTTGTAACGCTTAAAATACTGATCGTAGGCATGAATGTTTGGCATATGTGTTCATTAAATGGCCTAATTCGACCATTTGCGCATGTCCGTCCGTGGACACGATAACTCAAGAACAAAAAAAGATAACAAGCTAAAATTTTTGTGCTAGTTCATAAAAGCAAGGATTCGTTAATGGGCAAAATCGGACCATGTTTGGTGAAAATGGGCAAAACTACCTATCTTTGAAACCGAAAGAGATAGAACAAAAGTTTAATAACAAAAATCTCCTTTTTAAAATAAACAATTTTTGCTTGAAACATTTTTCCATAAACTCAGTATATACTAGGTATTCAAACAATTAACTCAGTTAGTTGTTACATTACTTGTTTTTTTATTTAAATATAAAAATCTGATATAATAAAATTAGTTGACTAAAATAACTTTTTTAAATATATGAAATTATTCCAATTATGAAGTTGTAATTAAAAGGAAGCATGTAATTAAATGAAGAGAGTTGGTATAGTTAGAGTGACGTCACAATATGGTATATTCATACTAGTTATATATTTATATTACTTATTTTGGAGAAAGAGACGGAGAATAGGTAGACTAATTTGTTATTAATCCATTTCCAAACTTTTTTTCAAGCACATAATTATTTTGTAATAAGTATGAAATATATTATTTGCAGAAGCAGTTAACTACTCTATTGTATTGAAAATATTATGGTTTATAAATGGTTTGTTTTTTACCCGACTACGGGAAAGCCAAAAGGAAAGGTTATGTTTTTAGCAGTCTATGTATGTTGGTATTTATGTATGTTCCACCGT
The DNA here is from genome assembly GCA_963920215.1 of Nineta flava. Classification (NCBI taxonomy): domain Eukaryota; kingdom Metazoa; phylum Arthropoda; class Insecta; order Neuroptera; family Chrysopidae; genus Nineta; species Nineta flava. The sequence continues at coordinate 25,502,366 of OY986045.1, forward strand.
AACGCCTAAACTAATCATCCGATTTTGGTGAATGAGGTGTCGTCTTAGAGTTCCGCGTGTCACAGGTTATGTGACGTCATATTAAATTCAAAATGGTGAATATGACTTTTATAGTTCGCTAAGCAACAAACGAAAATTTCAAAAATGTCGAGTTTGGTATCAATTGAATTGTTTTAATTCACATATTCCTAATATTATACCAAAAAGTATTAAATAAAAACTTAAAAAACTAAAACCCGACTACGAAAAAATATACGAGTTTGAAGTGCCTTGTATTTTTGTGTACTTTTCGTAATCGAAGGTCTGGAATTCTTACAGTTTTGCTTTGTGCATCGCAGTTGGGCCTGCGATGATGAGGAATATTTACAAGGCTCTTCGAACTTATTTGGTGCTTTTTTCGTAGTCGGATTTTATTTTTTAATTTTTGTAATTAGGTTTAATTATTCTTGTAACAGATGTACAGAAACTTTTTAATGTTGACACACGATTAACATGTTGAGTTGAGACTCAATAAAATGGCGAAATGCGCATCATTCAATGGTTCTTTAGCCTTAGTTCTTTCGTTGTGTTTGTAACTGTCCAATTTTCCGTACATTTTTACTTACAAGTAGGTGCTACGTTGATACGAACAATTTTCTCAGAGAAAGGAATTATGTTATCTTGGCGACAATTTAAAATTCATTCTTATTATCTTGGTCAGAAAATTGAGAAAAACTTAATTTCCTTCCGTTTACTTAAGGACAAAAGTTTTCAAATTTACCAATATTGAGAGAGATATTAAAAATTTTGCGTCTCTCCTTGTCTCTAAGTTCCTTTTTCCACTAACAAATTTAGCCCTCCAATTACCAAAAGATCGCCGTATACCAAATTATTTCATTCCGATCCGTATATATATTTATTTATATATATATATATATATATATATATATATATATATATATATATATATATATATATATATATATATATATATATTTATATATATATATACGTATCTAAATAAGTTATACATACTTATAAATATTTATATATATATTTTTGAAAAGCATCGTTTGTTTGTGGGCTTAATCGAAAATTTTCATCTCTCTTATTGTTGGTGTGTTTGAAAAACTTTTGTATAGTAAAGAACGCTATTTGGTAAATTTTATTTGTAGAGGGCTAAGACAAATTTGTCTATTACAATATAATTGGGACAAGTTTTACAGCTATACCATTAATGGAACTGTGTTAAAATGTAGCAATTGAGGTTGAAACGATTTGGCATTGATAAAGTTCCATCAATGATAGAGCTATAAAACTTCTCAATTATTTTGTAATAGACAAACTTGCCTTAGCACTGTACAAATAAAATTTTGAAAATAGCGTTATTTTTAATAAAGTCAACATTTTTTTGTTTATTTAGAATTTAGAATCCGAAAAGGGATCGTCACAATACCTTCAACGAGGCATCCTCTGTAAATACTTATTCGTTGATGCGTAAAATATTGTAGATCTTTATGTTGTTATACACATTCATATATTATACCACGAATGATCTCAGGTGGAAATTCGCGGCTACTATCTACCGAGAAAAATGGGAAAATAGAATAAGTTTAATATACTACTATTGGGATTGAGGGAATTGCACGCAAATGTTTTCTAGTTTATAAGAGGTTCATATTGACTATAATATGTAGTAGTAAAATGTAATTTTTTATTCTATATATATATATATATATATATATATATATATACGTATACCCCATATATATATATATATATATATATATATATATATATATATATATATATATATATATATATACGTATACCCCAATGGGTACAAAGATATTTTTCTAAATTTTTATGTGTTTATAAATCGTTGTAGGCACTATCACAACCACTATATAAGTTTTAGTGTTTATAGAAAAATTGTACGAAGGCTAGATTGTAAATTGTTGAATATTACCTTAGAAACAATGAATTAGTAGGTTAAATTTATAGTTCAACTAAAAAACACGCAAGTGGAGTTTTTCATTCAGGGGTGGATCGAGGATTAAATTGTAGTTTCAGCTCTACTCTTGACTCGAACTTTCTCGGACGTAAGGTAGCTCACTCGTAAATAAATTTAGTATTCCATGGTCTATAACATGTATGCTGTAAGCAAATCAAATGAGCAGAGTTAACAAAAAAAAACATAACTCTCTATTTCAAGAAAACTGTGTTTGAAAAAATCGAAAATCCGAGCCCTTCTTTCAATGAAACGATTTGGTCCAAATTATTACATGCTTTAGGGCTTTGCAACTAATTTGAATGTTCTTGAAGTTTTCATTCTTAAAATACAACACCGAGTTTATATATATATATATATATATATATATATATATATATATATATATATATATATATATATATATATATATATATATATATAAGCACTTCAAGCGTCAATGGCTCATGGCTTCTGTCTTTTTGACAATTTGTTTCCATTTTTTCCTGTTCAAGGCATCTTGCAGTTCTGTACTCCTATCTGTCGGAGATCTTCTAAAGTAGACTCTAACCACCGCTTCTTCGGCCGCCCCGTTCTCCGCTTACCACCTTCTCCTTGAGTGAGCAATTTACTTGGTATTCTTTCCATTAACATTCTTTGGACATGCCCCAACCATCGCATGCTTTGACAATTTTCACTATGTTTAACAACACCGTGTGTACAAATTAATTTATCCACACAAATACACAGGCAGAAATAGATTAGGAGAGAGAATACTTGCACCATGGATATCTGGTTACCCCACAACGTAAAGTTTCTTCAAAAATTCATCATCGTTTATGTATATTGAAAACCTTTGTATTGCAGTACGCAGCAAAACTATAACAGAGCTTATATAATCATCCAAGTGGCCGAGCGGTCTATGGCGTTATGTCTAGTTGGAACTGGGAGGTTATGATTTCGAATCCCGACATCGGCAGTTTGTCAATTATTAAGAAAACAAAAGGGGCGGTTAATTGACTAAACTGTCGGCGTATAGACTAGAGCGAAATAACCGGCTATGCTTCTGGAAGTTTTTTGCAGTTTCCTTTACGAACTCCAGATGAATATCGACATAGTTCCTATCAGAGTCGGCTGTAGCCGCACATTCTACCAATTCCTAGTTTATACACAAAATTTCTTCCACTCCCCTCACATCCTCACATCCTTAGGCATCAAAATGAACCTTAAGATCGTTCTAGTCTACTTACATAGCTGTAAAAGCCCATTTAGCTGTAACCCATATAGCTTTAATAATTTATATCGGGGAAAAAATCACAATTTTACTTTGAAGTTTCAAGATTGTCAACAAATGCTATTTTTTATAGATAATAACAGCTAAATAAGGATTTTAATAATGGTCCTTTGCAATGTCAACAAATTTACCATTAGAAAAATAATTTTGCACTTTGTGCGTTTTGTGGAAGTTATGTGATGTTCTATATATGTATCACTGTCATTTTATTGAAGATACAACAAAAATCAATATTATCAATTTTATATGAGACAATGCATTATTATAAAATGTAATATGGGTGGCGCATAACTAACGTGATTTAATTAGTGAATAAATTTTTTTTACGTTTTTTTTTTCAGAATTAACTTTGAAAAACTTGGGAAATTTATTATGGAAAGACTCAGCTCAAAACAAAGAACCAAACTTGATCAATTTTATTTTGAAAGAAATATGAAATTTCTGTCATCTTAGAAATCTACCTAGCGCTCCAACAATTTACCGATTGGTTCAGGATTGGAACATTGTTCGGGTACAAGCAAGTGTTGAGGAAAGCAATAATATGCCAATAAGCCAAGAACCATCTAAGACCTTTAGGCCAATATTAGAAAAGAAGTGAAGGGCGATGGGACAGTTATGGAAGTTATGGAAAATGGTCTGGAAAGAGCACGTCAGGTCGAATGGGCACCCTTTGAAAGATATTATCTTCAAAACATAATGTGAACATATTTCCAAACTGTAATCTAAATTTAAATAAATGTGGATACATTTCGCAGAACTGGCACTAAATCGTATCTTTGCGAATTTTAAATGTGAAAAACAGATGGTTAGAATTTATTCAGACTAGGAAATTTATACATCATCAAAACACTTCTTATCCATCATCATCGTCTTAGTAGTCGAAAAACAAATTGTCATCAATATTGTCTTCTTTGTCTGATGTGAAATTACTATATTTTCTAGAGATTTTTTAAAATTCAGGTGTGTCATAATTCATGTGCACCCTCTTAAGATATGGCTTCCATTTTTTCGTCAATTTTTTAGTATCTATGCTACCAAAGTAATATAATATAAGTCTAGTAATCATTATGCTAAACAGGCAGTATGTTCTGATGATCTGTGTCCTGTTCATAAATATTTAAACCAATTTTAACCTCTATTCAAAATGTTGGGCGTCCTTATCCTATTCTTTAATTAAAATTAAAATTTTTGTTAATCATTTTTATAGTAACATGATTTGAACATTTATTTGTTCCGTTTCCATTTATTTTTCTACTTAATGTTGTTTATTTACTAAATTAATTTATTTTAATTACTTGTATTATGTTATCGCAGACAGTTTGTCACCAAATAACCAAAAAAACAAAGCTGTGAACCTATATATTATTCTCTCAATTTATATACTTTTAACATGTTTGTTGTATTTTATGGCAGAATTGTGTGTAGAAAGTATACAATAACATATAATTTGTCACAATTATTCTTCGTTGTCAGAAAGACAAATTGCCGAACATTATATATATATTAAATGTCGTCAATATCCCTATTTAATGCGTAAGAATTTATTTTTTTATAAATTGTTTCTAAATATCATTCTACGGATGTCTATAACAACATTGTTTTTTCAAAGCCAGATTCCATAACAAGAAATTTCTATAACTTAAACCAGTCCATATTTGACATTATGCAATTCGTTACGTGATACAATTCACCTTGCATTATAGTCTCCATTTAGACATACGAAAATACACATGGCACTTTGTGGTACACCCTGACACAAACACCCTACTAGCATGTCAACGTCTGCTAATAAAAAAATTTTCGCACATGTATATGAAAAGAGCTTTGCAGCATGCTTCTAAATCACTTATCGGTTTATTTTTGTCCTACTGAGAATCCTTTAATTTATACAGCCCTTTGTGTAATTGACTCAGTTACTCACTCACTGATCTATACAAGCTAGAAGCTAGACTCAGTTACTCACCCACCTCTAGAAATGATAGAAGGATGCGGTTTTCCTCATTCAACGCGGATTAACTTCAAACTTACGGGAAAAATATGTGTTCTTTCTAGGGCGCGATGCCACATCCTCCCTGCGAGCAGAACGACTCCTATAATATACGCAGCCCTTTGTGTAATTTACTCAATCACTCACAAATACTAACCGATTTCTGGACATGTTAGAAGAATGGAGTTTTTGCATTTGACGCGAAAATCTGAAATTTTTAATTTTTTCAACGCAACTCCCTGAAAACAAGATTCCTTAATCTTTGTTGGAATACGAGTACATCTTTTAAACATCTTAAACTTTCTACGCAGGATATGTGTTTTTCCTAGGGTACGAAGCCAAGGCCGAATACCGAACCGGAATTCATGCAGAGCGAGTGTCAAACCAGTCAAACCTCTTAACCGGTCAAAAGTACTTTTTACTGACAAAATCAAAGTACTCAAATCAAAGCCTGTGGTCAAAGTACTTTTGACCGCAGGCTTTTGACAATAGTACTTTTGACTGAAATGACAGTCAAAAGTACTCCTGTCCAATGAATTATGGTCAAAAGTAGTTTTGATTCCGTCAAAAGTCGATACCAGAGAAGTCTGGTATCGACTCTTGTTTGTCATTAACAAGAGTGAGTTTGGTGTATCTATCGATGACTTTTCTAATTTCCCTGGCTGGAACAAGTACAATTTTTTTATCGTAAATTTTATTCAGAACTATTTGTATAAGTTAAGATTTAATTCTCGTTCTTATTGTTATGAGCATTGTATTTTATTTAAATTTTGTGGATTTTATTTAATTCACTCCCGAAACCACCTTTTAAAAATTAGTTTTGAAATATTCCTAAACACAGCTACCTTATTTCATACGAAAGTATTTGTGTGTCCCATACAAACTTCAAAACCCCGTTGTACTTTTGTACTTAAAAAACGTTCCGGTTAAGATTTGTAATGAAGAGTATGTGTATCCAGTTTTCATATACAGGATTGAGGAGGGATTCGCAAGGAAACAAATCACCTTGCGCGTTTTTCCAGACAAAGAGGGGGCATTTGACAATGCCTCTTACAATTCCATGGTTGATTCTGCAGGTCGGCACGGAGTAGAAGACACCTTTTGCAGGCGGATAAAATCTATGCTGATAGGAAGAAGAATACAAACTTCCCTTCTTGGAGAGTCTATCACTGTGAGAGCCACAAAGGGATGTCCGCAGGGTAGGTTACTTATCCCCACTCCTATGGAGCCTGATAGTGAACAGCTTACTGACGAACCTCAACCAAAATGATACTAATTGCAATCCAGGGATCATGTGAAGGCACAATCTTGGAGCTTATGCAAAACGCTGTAAGACTCGCATAGAAATGGTGTATCAATCAGGGATAAACCCAGGAATGGTGTATCAATCCGGAATAAACCCTGGTAAGACCGCACTAATTCCATTCACACATAAAAGAAAGGTGGATAACATAAAACCACTCATCCTCTTCGGTGAAAGAGTACAGATCACAAGGGAAGAGTTCTTAGGAGTAATGTAGGACTCTAAACTAACATGGAACCCTTATCTGGAATACATAACAAATTAGAGCAAATCTCATGCTTTACAACACAGCATGTGGAAAAGTCTGGGGTCTAAAACCCAAAATGATACACTGGCTTTACACAACAGTAGTCAGGCCCATTATAACCTATGCTGCTCTAGTGTGGTGGCCAAAAGTTAAGCAGATTACTGCGTGCAAAAAGCAGTCCAGGATCCAGAGATTGGCCTGCTTGTGCATCACTGGATCCATTGAGCAGTACACCTACAGCTGCCATGGAAGTCATACTGGGGCTGCTTCAGCTAAGCATTGTTATAATAGCTCAATCCAGATCCAGCGCCTATAGATTATCTTGCAATGGTAACTGGATTAATATAAATCAGGTTGGACATGCAAGTATCGTGGGAACATCTCAGACCCCGTCTTTGAAATGGGCACAGATATACTTCCCAAGACATACTCCTTCTCAAAAACTTTCACTGTAGTATATGATAGGGCCATGTGGTCGGAAGGAGAACCACCCCACCTCAAGAAAGGAATCGTCTGAGAGACCTAATGCAAACATAAGCAGAAGTCTACGCCATACTGGCTTGCGTCCGCGAGAACCGTCTGTGATAGGGGCTACATAAACCAGAACGTATGTATTCTGTCGGACAGTCAAGCTGCTCTAAAAACCTTGTCTGGAACTGAGGTCACCTCAAGGGTAGTCAAGGATTGTCTGGAGGAACTTTTGAAACTGGCTAAACGGAACAATGTTAAATTGATCTGGGTGCCGAGTCACAGTGGTTTCGAAGGAATCGAAAAAGCGGATATCTTAGCAAAGAAGGGAGTCAGAATGCCCTTCATAGGCTCAGAGCCTATTTTAGGAATTCCAAAGACGGGATGTAAACAGGTGATCAACGTGTGATCAAATGCTAAACACCGTAATCACTGGGAAAAAATACCTCGGCAAGAGCTCGGGAAGGTACTGCTCAGAGTGCAACAAAGAGGTTATCTCTCGATGCACCGAGGCTGAACAGGATGCAGCTGCGAAGGATTACCGGGTTCATTACCGGACATTATCCCATGGGACTCCAAAAGGGGTCCATTATGTGCAGATTGTGTGGCGAGCAGGAAGAAACATCCAGCCACATAATCTTTGACTGCGAACCTCTGGGTTACAGCAGATACAGGATATTCGGTGCATCTCACCCCGAATATATGAACCTTCGAGAGGACCTGATAAGCAAGCTCCAGGCTATTTCCAACATATGGGAGAAGCGAGTCTCGTCAGACTGAGGTAGAAGGGAGAGCATAATGGACCATAAGGTCGAAGTGCAATAGTTTTATCCCGATATTAATCAATCAATCAATCAATCTAGTTTTCATATGGATGAAATAAGTAATGAGCAAAACAAGACCCAGACCATATCTATCCAGTTTTGATATTAGACTTGAAGTCTTACACGCTCGGTCTTTGATCTTGGTCTTGCTGCAACATGCCTGGTTTTGAATATTAAAAATTTTCAATATTTGAATTATTTAAACATTTTTTTTTAATCTTTAGATCTTAATTATGCATTTTGCATAAATACAAATATAACACAAATAACTTACCAGTTTCAATGGATATTTGTAAATATAGGTAATAATAATTAGCAACTCTATAAATACCTACATTATAATATACTGTTAACTTTTCACTAATGTGTTAAAATTTATTGTTCCTGTAATCACTTTTCATTACTTTTTTACGTTTAAATCTTACACCTTTACTTTACACATAAAAATATTTTAAATATTTTAATTACCTCATAAAAACAGACTAACTCATTAAACAAGAACATAAATAAAATATACCTTTAATGATTTAAGTTATATACATTATTTTAAACGATAATAGTCCGTACATAATTTTTATGAACTAATTAAAAAAAAAACATTATTAATTTTTATGCCTATTTAGATATTATGTATGTGTCTGATAATATAATAATGTGTTAATTACATTTTCACCAATAAATATCAATAATTCAACCCCCTTCTACACGTTCATAAGAACAATTTATTACGATATACAAAAAAATATTTTGGACTAAAAAAGTCTCGTTTAACGAATTGAATAATTTAATTTAAGGAAGTTCCAGCACTGTATAATCAGGAAAAAAACGGTTTGCTTTTACTATAGAGCAAATACATATTATAAACACACACATATATTTATAAACAAATTAATGTAATTTTAAAAAAAAATTTTAACTATTAAATTTCGAAAGCAAAACGGTAAAACGATAATATTTATCTTTACTGTCCTTGTTTTTTTTTTAAATTATATCGATTATTTTTTTTAATACAACAAATAATAGTTTGGCGGGTGTGATGTTTTACATGCTTCTAATCAGAGAGAATGAGAGAGAATGATAAAACATCGAATGATTCTAAAATTTCGGGATTTATTAGAAAACGTTAGTTTTAGCCTGTGAAAATAAAATAAGCAAAATCTGTCAAAAAGTGGTTTCATGCTGGAACACCCTTAAATTAATTTAATTGATAAACTGCCACCATTTCAAATCGAATCTGCAAACTTCCAATTCCGAGCAGAGCGACTTAACAGCTTGACCACTCACTCAGTTTGGTGAAATAAGGTAAGTACAATAGACTCCATACTATTGTGACAAAAAGTATGCTGATATTTAATTATTCATAGGAAAATATTTTAACGGAAATATATATAAATATATATATATATAAATATATATATATATATATATATATATATATATATATTTATATATATATTTATATATATATTTATATATATATATATATATATATATATATACATATATATATATATATATATATATATATATATATATATATATATATATATATATACATATATATATATATATACATATATATATATATATATATATATATATACATATATATATATATATATATATATTTTTATAAAGTAATGATCACAAGATTGGTAATTTTGTATAATAATAATTAATTAAGCCATCCCAATCCTTAATTTGACATTATTTTATTAATGAATGAATTCAAAACGTTTCAGCTAATATTTTTAGCCCTCATCAGGTGATGTCAATTGTCAATTGAAAAATGTCAATAAAAAAATAAATTAAATCAATATTAAAAGAAATACAATAACATAACATTATAACGTTTGGAGAATAATTTTTTTTACTACTCCACTGTTTAAAATTTATTATTGATATTTTTTCATATTTTTATTATTCAAAAAGAATAATTTATATAATTATTGGTTTATGCGAGTTGAGAATTTACATAATTTCAACAAACATTTACTTAGATTGGATATGACTTGCGTATGTCCAAGCTTACTTCGATATTTCTGCACATATTTCAAATCAGTTACAAAAAGTATTTCTCTCAGTAGAGTTACAAAAAGAAGTTACAAAAAGAAAGCAGTTACAAAAAGTACTTGTCTCAAGACAGTTACTAAAATTAGTTGATTCACATGAATTAATCAGATGGTATTTAAAATTTTATTTCTTCAATTTACAAATTGAATATTTATTATGGATTGTGCTGAAGTATCGAATGGGCGAATTAATGGTTTCTATCTGATTGTATCTAAGTATATTTTTTTTGTATAATTTATTTAATTCACTATTCCGAAACTTGTGGTCTCTTAAACTTGTCACAATTCAATACACATTCTATACACATTTTTGCTGTACAATTTATATTTTATGTGAATATGCAATGACTTTTTCAATTTATAACTATATTGTTTCTATACGCTTGGCTTTTTTTTGGCCGTGTATTTTTTTTTTTTACAGAAGCGTAATGTCTCTTTTATATACAACTATGTATCTGAATTAAATTTGTAGTCAATATTTATATTTTTGCAAATCAGACATATTTGAACATATTTTTTTTTACTGTAGTGTCTTTTTTTTTTATACGATATTTCTTTTACTACAGTTCAATCTAGCACATATTCATGTAATAATTTTTTTTTATAACTTGTACAACCAATCTTAGTGTTTTAAGGATAGTTATACTATCAACATATTAAATTAAAAATTATTTATTTCAAATATATATTTTATTTTAACATATATTTCGTTTTGTTCTTTTTTTTGTACTTTTTTATTTTTTTTCAGATTCGAATCACTTGTCGATAACTTAGACACTTACTGGATAGTAAAGATCTTACTACCTCAATATTATCTTTTTAATGGGCCCAGCTTTTATTGAAAGACTTTCGGTTCAACGTGTTATTTTTTTTATATTTACGTGTATGGCGTTAGCACCGATCGTTTTCTAATTTTCATAATTCCACATACAATACTCTGCTTTGGATTTTCTTTTCTAAAGTACCGTATATTTAGTTTTCATTATTTTTTTTTTAAAAAATACATCATAATACCTCTTTTAATTAAAATTACTAAATTAACTTTATTTCATATTTATGAAAATAATTGATAATTCAATTATTTTCTATAAAGTGTTTAGTTTTTTTTTTAAAACTAAACACCGAATTTTTTTTTAAATTAAACTCAAATTCTATTTTTTACATACATATATGGAAGCAGAGCAAATATCCATATGTGTCTTTTATTTTCGATAGTTTTCACAAAGCTCAACTTGTGATTCTGAAATTCTTTTTAAATTTTCTGATTCAAATCAAGATTCAGGCAAAAATTTTATTAAAGTTAAAGAGTTGCATAGCAATGATCCAGGTTATGCAAACCTTTTAAAAAAGATAACCAATACTTTGGATCAAACTGACTTAGAATCGGTGAATGAAGAAATCAGGAACAATGCGCAACTGAACTTTATTAACGTTTTAGCTAATACAAATTTTGATTACCTTTCTGTTAAAAGCGAGCAACGTAACTCTCCCGAATGTAAAATCATTTATCAAAACCTTAAGGCTCAGATGAATGTCCCTAATTTTGCATAAAGGATGGGTTAATTTATAAGTTCGTCGGAAGGAATCGACTAAACTATGTCAGAACCTGTAAAGTGTGCCAGGCTATAAGGCCATATACACGTAACGATAAGGTTCAGTTGAGTAGTTCCGTGCCGGATTATACCCTACATACTTTGTACGTCGACTTTATCGGTCCTATTATTAGATCAAGTGAAGGTTTTAAATATATTTTTTCTATTGTAGATGGATTTTCAAAATTTGCTTTCGCCTTTCCATGTAAAAGGCAGACCAGTGACGTTGCCATTTCACTGATACAGAAGATTTTCCTGCAAAACGGATATCCGACGGTTGTTGTAGCCGACAACGGACCAGCTTTTGCGTCGATCAAGTGGAAAACCTTCTTATTTAATAATGGTATTAGAGCTGCCTACTGTTCGAGCTATACACCATCTTCGAACAAGAGCGAGTGCCTCAATCGACAGATAAAATATAATTTAGGATGCATTCTCAAAGAATATTCTGTACAACATAAAAATTGGTCAAAATTTTTAAGTTTTGTAATTTTCAATTACAACAACTCCTACAAAAGTACAATCGACTCAACACCAGCTGAAGTTAATTTTGGTAGAAAGTTAATGACGCCGTTTGTGATTATAAACGAATTAACTGAGTTAATCACGAGTTCTGGTAAACCATCACAAGCACATATACAAGATGCGTTAAAGATTGCTCACCAACAACGAGTCAACCAAACTTTAAATAAACCAACGCTGTCTAAATATAAAGTGGGTCAATTGGTCATGGTAAAAAACTTGGCCCCGAATATGAACAAGAATATCGCACCTAAATTCGCTTCAAAATTCAATGGGCCGTACAAGATAATAAAGTTCACTACACCAACTTCAGTTAGGCTAAAAGCTCCAAAGTCTAATAAAAAAACCTTCGGCATGTCGATATACAACATTCGGCCATACTATCTCAGAGGATATCAAGGGAATGGTAACGTTACTGCATCCTAATTAAACATCTAAATGTATTTAAATCTTCACGTCTAATCCACATTTGTAAGATTTTTCATTCATCTATTCGTGTCATTCTTGCTTTAATATTTTTCAATTAGCATGTCGCTAATTTTTTTGGCCCCCTGGAGTGGAGAATAATTTTTTTTACTACTCCACTGTTTAAAATTTATTATTGATATTTTTTCATATTTTTATTATTCAAAAAGAATAATTTATATAATTATTGGTTTATGCGAGTTGAGAATTTACATAATTTCAACAAACATTTACTTAGATTGGATATGACTTGCGTATATCCAAGCTTACTTCGATATTTCTGCACATATTTCAAATCAGTTACAAAAAGTATTTCTCTCAGTAGAGTTACAAAAAGAAGTTACAAAAAGAAAGCAGTTACAAAAAGTACTTGTCTCAAGACAGTTACTAAAATTAGTTGATTCACATGAATTAATCAGATGGTATTTAAAATTTTATTTCTTCAATTTACAAATTGAATATTTATTATGGATTGTGCTGAAGTATCGAATGGGCGAATTAATGGTTTCTATCTGATTGTATCTAAGTATATTTTTTTTGTATAATTTATTTAATTCACTATTCCGAAACTTGTGGTCTCTTAAACTTGTCACAATTCAATACACATTCTATACACATTTTTGCTGTACAATTTATATTTTATGTGAATATGCAATGACTTTTTCAATTTATAACTATATTGTTTCTATACGCTTGGCTTTTTTTTGGCCGTGTATTTTTTTTTTTACAGAAGCGTAATGTCTCTTTTATATACAACTATGTATCTGAATTAAATTTGTAGTCAATATTTATATTTTTGCAAATCAGACATATTTGAACATATTTTTTTTTACTGTAGTGTCGTTTTTTTTTATACGATATTTCTTTTACTACAGTTCAATCTAGCACATATTCATGTAATAATTTTTTTTTATAACTTGTACAACCAATCTTAGTGTTTTAAGGATAGTTATACTATCAACATATTAAATTAAAAATTATTTATTTCAAATATATATTTTATTTTAACATATATTTCGTTTTGTTCTTTTTTTTGTACTTTTTTATTTTTTTTCAGATTCGAATCACTTGTCGATAACTTAGACACTTACTGGATAGTAAAGATCTTACTACCTCAATATTATCTTTTTAATGGGCCCAGCTTTTATTGAAAGACTTTCGGTTCAACGTGTTATTTTTTTTATATTTACGTGTATGGCGTTAGCACCGATCGTTTTCTAATTTTCATAATTCCACATACAATACTTTGCTTTGGATTTTCTTTTCTAAAGTACCGTATATTTAGTTTTCATTATTTTTTTTTAAAAAAATACATCATAATACCTCTTTTAATTAAAATTACTAAATTAACTTTATTTCATATTTATGAAAATAATTGATAATTCAATTATTTTCTATTAAGTGTTTAGTTTTTTTTTTAAAACTAAACACCGAATTTTTTTTTAAATTAAACTCAAATTCTATTTTTTACATACACGTTATTATATTTCTTCTAATATTCATTTAATTTAATGTTTTATTAACATTTTTCAATTGACAATTGACATCACCTGATGAGGGCTATAATTATTAGCTGAAACGTTGTGAATTAATTCATTAATAAAATGATTAATAAATATATATATATATATATATATATATATATATATATGTATATATATACATATATATGTATATATGTAAATATATATTTTACTCATGCGTGGAAAGTATCATCTTACTGCCTGCTTTTCCGTGCTGTAAATGACTGTTTGCCTATTCAATTATTGCCAAACTACTAATTAGATGTATTGTAGTGTGAAAAGTAAATTTTCCGCACGCAAATAAATATTTACAATACATCTATGTAGTCTGGTAATAATTGAATAGCCAAACAGATCTTTAGCGCTCGAAAGAACGGGCGCTAAAATAGAACTATCCTCGCATTAGTAAAAAAAACATTATCTGCAACTCGTGCGATGTTGTCTATTACCCACTTGAGCGAATGAGTGGACAATATCGCTCTCGTTGCGTAATCGACAACTTACCTACAACTTAGCTGCAAATCCATACTAATATATCTGAACACTCGATCCAAGAAACCCACTGACACTACTTATTTTTATTTATAATAATAAATATGTGAAATAAAGTTGAAACATACAATTCATATCAATCAAAATTCTTATTACGTGTAATAAAAATAATAGTACTTTTATTAGATATCCTGCAATAACAACAGTCGAATAAGAGAAACTACTTCAATGTCTTGTAAACTTGTTTGTATTCTCTTTTTATTTCAGTTTAGTTATATTCATGTTGTAAATTTACTTAATCTACCATATAAGATAATAGCTAAAAATGTTTCTAAATATAGGTTGGTACTGAATATTAAAGTCCAGTAAGATAGTATTCAGAATACCGTCTGATGATCGCTGGGAATACTACATAGAGAACCGAATGAGAAAAACATCATGCAAATAATAAAATTTTCAACAAATGAATTTCTTTAGAGACGAATGCGTATTGACCCCAATGTTAAACAAGCTTATAATTGATTCTCTCATGGACAGAATTCTTCATAATAAAGTCGTTCGTGTCCGGTCTTTCCTCTATTAAAGAAGGATGAAATCAGTATGGCGTTCGATCAGTTTAGCCTTTCACGTCATTTTCGAAGAGATCTTTAGTTTTACATCACTATGATATGCGTCGCGTAAAGCGTAAAGCGAGATTGCAAGTGTAGTAAGGCTCATAAATATCTTTTGAAGGCCGTAAACGGGGTCAGGATGCAAAACCGTAGCAATTGAAAAAATTGAGCAAAGACAAAAATTTTTGATATTGGTGATCATAAAATGATCTTAATCAGTTTAACGTAAAAAAGGTGTTTTTTTTTTTAAATAAACAATTTTCGTTCGAAACTTTTTTGCATAAACTGAATAGTATTGTCTCAATATTAGCTCAAATATATGTAGATACTGTTACTAATAAAAGCATGCGTTTTTAAATTATCGTATTGACAGACAGGCGGACAAGCGGAAATTAACTACGTAGGTAAATTTTCTATCTTCGATGGATTTATATATATATATATATATATATATATATATATATATATATATACATATATATATATATATATATATATATATATATATATATATATATATATATATATTAGTAACGGTATCTACATATATTTGAGCTAAAATTGAGACAATACTATTCAGTTTATACAAAAAAGTTTCGAACGAAAATTGTTTATTTAAAAAAAACACCTTTTTTACGTTAAACTGATTAAGATCATTTTATGATCACCAATATCAAAAGTTTTTGTCTTTGCTCAATATTTTCAATTGCTACGGTTTTGCATCCTGACCACGTTTACGGCCGTATTATATATATATATACGGCCGTACGGCCGTATTATATATATATATAATAATAATTGAGTATATATATATATATATATATATATATATATATATATATCTATTTGAGCTAAAATTATGTTCAGTTTATGAAAAAAAGTTTCAAACGAAAGTTGTTTATTTTTAAAAAGAAACGTATCCAGACTATAGTATACATAAACTAAAAGGTTTTCTCTAGAAGCTATTTCATATGTTACTTGGAAAGTTGCCAGATATTTGTATAACGGGATTTATAATGCATACAACGGTATGTATAATAGTAGTTTAGTCCCGACTTTTCAACGGTTGAAAATATTGAGCGCAAAAAAAAATGTTTGGTAAAGGTGTTCATAAAATGCCTAAATAGTTCATTTCCGCATGTCCGCGTGTCGCTTGTAGACAAGATAATTCAAAAAAGAAACGAGATAACGAGCTGAAATTGGTGTATGTGCTCTAAAGCTAAAACGTTAAGTCAAATTCATGAATGGACAAAATCGTACCGTGCTTCCAGGAGGGTTAATATCCATCTTTGAAACGGCAAGAAACTGAAAAACATTTATTTATTTTTAAAGAACGTAGATCTTAAAGCAAAATGAACCAAATTATACTGTGTATGTAAAAAAAATAAAATTAGAGTTTAATTTAAAAAAAAATTGGGTGTTTAGTTTTTAAAAAAAAACTAAACACTTTATAGAAAATAATTGAAGTATCAATTATTTTCATAAATATTGGAATTAAGAGTTAATTTAGCAATTTTAATTAAAAAAGTTATTATGACGTATTTTTAAAAAAAATAATGAAAACTAAATATACGGTACTTTAGAAAAAAAATCCAAAGCAGAGTATTGTATGTGGAATTATGAAAATTAGAAAACGATCGGTGCTAATGCCATACACGTAAATATAAAAAAAAAACACGTTGAACCGAAAGTGTTTCAATAAAAGCTGGGCCCATTAAAAAAGATAATATAGAGGTAGTAAGATCTTTACTATCCAGTAAGTGTCTTAGTTATCGACAAGTGATTCGAATCTAAAAAAAAATAAAAGGTACAAAAAAGGGAACAAAACAAATATATGTTAAGATAAAATATATTTGAAATAAATAATTTCTAATCTAATACACTGATAGTACAACTATCCTTAAAACACTAACATTGATTGTACAAGTTATGAAAAAAGGGATTACATGAATATGTGCTAAATTGAACTGTAGTAAAAGAAAACTACAGTTAAAAAAAAATATGTTCAAATATGTCTGATTTGCAAAAATATAAATATGGATTACAAATTTAATTCAGATACATAGTTGTATATAAAGAGACATTACGCTTCTGTAAAGAAAAAATACACGGCCAAAAAAAACCAAGCGTATACAAACAATATAGTTATAAATTGAAAACGTCAATGCATATTCACATAAAATATAAATTGTACACCAAAAGTGTGTATAGAATGTGTATTGAATTGTTACAAGTTTGAGAGACCACAAGTTTCGGAATAGTGAATTAAATAAATTATACAAAAAAAAATATACTTAGATACAATCAGATAGAAACCATTAATTCGCCCATTCGATATTTCAGCACAATCCATAAAAAATATTCAACTTGTAAATTGAAGAAATAAAAATTTTAAATACCATCTGATTAATTGATGTGAATCAACTAATTTTAGTAATTGTCTTCTTTTTGTAGCTCACAGAGAGAAGTAATTTTGTAACTTCCAGAGAGAAATACTCTTTGTAACTACTTTCTTTTTGTAACTCACTCCATGAGATGAGTTTTGTAACTGAACTGAAAGAAGTATTTTTTGTAACTCCTTGATGAGACGATTTTTTGTAACTCAGTTCATGAGATTACTTTTGTAACTGATTTTAAATATGTGCTGAAATATTAAAGTAAGCTTGTATATACGCAAGTCATTTCTGATCTAAGCCAATGCCTGTTGAAACTATGCAAATTCTCAACTAGCATAAACCAATAATTATATAAATTCTTTGAATAATAAAAATATGAAAAAATATCAATAATAAATTTTTATACAGTGGAGTATTAAAAAAAATTATTCTCCACTCCAGGGGGCCAAAAAAATTAGCGACATGCTAATTGGAAAATATTAAACCAAGAATGACATGAATAGATGAATGAAAAATCTTACAAATGTGGATTAGACGTGAAGATTTAAATATATTTAGATGTTTAATTAGGATGCAGTAACGTTACCATTCCCTTGATATCCTCTGAGATAGTATGGCCGAATGTTGTATATCGACATGCCGAAGGTTTTCTTATTAGATTTTGGAGCTTTTAGCCTAACTGAAGTTGGTGTAGTGAACTTTATTATCTTGTACGGTCCATTGAATTTTGAAGCGAATTTAGGTGCGATATTCTTGTTCATATTCGGGGCCAAGTTTTTAACCATGACCAATTGACCCACTTTATATTTAGACAGCGTTGGTTTATTTAAAGTTTGGTTGACTCGTTGTTGGTGAGCAATCTTTAACGCATCTTGTATATGTGCTTGTGATGGTTTAGTAGAACTCGTGATTAACTCAGTTAATTCATTTATAATCACAAACGGCGTCATTAACGTTCTACCAAAATAAACTTCAGCTGGTGTTGAGTCGATTGTACTTTTGTAGGAGTTGTTGTAATTGAAAATTACAAAACTCAAAAATTTTGACCAATTTTTATGGTCTACAGAATATTCTTTGAAAATGCATCCTAAATTATATTTTATCTGTCGATTGAGGCACTCGCTCTTGTTCGAAGATGGTGTATAGCTCGAACAGTAGGCAGCTCTAATACCATTATTAAATAAGAAGGTTTTCCACTTGATCGATGCAAAGGCTGGTCCGTTGTCGGCTACAACAACCGTCGGATATCCGTTTTGCAGGAAAATCTTCTGTATCAGTGAAATGGCAACGTCACTGGTCTGCCTTTTACATGGAAAGGCGAAAGCAAATTTTGAAAATCCATCTACAATAGAAAAAATATATTTAAAACCTTCACTTGATCTAATAATAGGACCGATAAAGTCGACGTACAAAGTATGTAGGGTATACTCCGGCACAGAACTACTCAACTGAACCTTATCGTTACGTGTATATGGCCTTATAGCCTGGCACACTTTACAGGTTCTGACATAGTCCCTTACTTTTGCATAGAGGTTTTTGTAGTAAAATATTTTACTAATTTCACGGAATGTTTTAATTACTGAATTATGCGCAGCATACTTGGAATCATGATAATATCGAAGAACGTAATCGAGTAAATTATCTGGTAAAAATATACGTTTTAGTCGATTCCTTTCGACGAACTTATAAATTAACCCATCCTTTATGCAAAAATTAGGGACATTCATCTGAGCCTTAAGGTTTTGATAAATGATTTTACATTCGGGAGAGTTACGTTGCTCGCTTTTAACAGAAAGGTAATCAAAATTTGTATTAGCTAAAACGTTAATAAAGTTCAGTTGCGCATTGTTCCTGATTTCTTCATTCACCGATTCTAAGTCAGTTTGATCCAAAGTATTGGTTATCTTTTTTAAAAGGTTTGCATAACCTGGATCATTGCTATGCAACTCTTTAACTTTAATGAAATTTTTGCCTGAATCTTGATTTGAATCAGAAAATTTGTTCACTATTAAATGGTCAGTTTCGTATAACCTAGATAGAAAATCGGCCATATTGTTCAATTTGCCCTTAATATGTTCCGGAGTAAAGTCATATCTCGAAATTTTAAGGATCCACCTAGATAATTTATTAAATTTATTGGGGGTATTAAAAATCCACAATAACGACCTGCAGTCAGTCTGTAGAGTAAACTTGCGGTCGGTTAAAAAATCTTTAAATTTATCTAGGGCCGTCACTACTGCGAGAAGTTCTAATTCATGACTGTTATATTTTAATTCGGCTGGATTCAATTTTCGAGAACAGTACATAATGGGGTGCAAACCGTCATCATATTTTTGAAGTAATACCGCGCCCAGACCAGTAGCTGATCCGTCAGTTTGTAGCACAAAAGGTTTGTCAAAATTAGGATGTTTTAAGACAGGCGCACTTACTAAAGATTTTTTTAAAGTAGAGATTGCATCAAGATGAACCTTAGTAATTTTGAACCTAACACCTTTCTTTTTTAAATCGTTTAACGGAGCTACAATCTGACTGAACATGGGAATATAGCGGGAGTAAAAAGCCGCAGCCCCAACTAGACGCATAACTTCTTTGACGTTTTTTGGAGTTGGCATGTCATTGATTGCTTGCACCTTAATAGGGTCTATAAAGCGTCCCTCAGCGGATATTACGCTACCCAACAAACGTACCCTCGACATACAAAATCGAGCCTTAGAAGGATTAATAGTGATACCGATAGACTTTATTTTAGTGAACAAGAGATTCAGGTGATTTAAATGTGATTCAATGTCGGGTGAATGTACAATTAAATCGTCATAATAAATAAGAAGAAATTTATGACGAAATTCTGCGAGACTGGAATTTAAAAAACGAGCTAATGATTGACTAGCCACCTTTAGCCCGAAAGGCATGGTATTGTACTCAAACAGACCATATTGTGTGACGATCGCGGTGACATGTTTCGAGTCATCTGATAATTTTATCTGATGAAAACTGGATTTCATGTCGAGGAGTGTAAACACTTTCGAATTACCTAAGCTAGCGAAAATATGAGCCATACTGGCTGAACTCATCGGATCAAACTCTATATGTTTGTTAACAAACCTATAGTCAGCGACTAACCGATAAGAATCGTCTTTCTTTTTAACAAAGAAGACGGGTGAGCTATAATTAGAGTTCGAAGGAGAAAGTACCCCTTGTGTAACAAGCTCTTGAACATGCTCGTCCAAAAGTTTGGCTTTATCGGGTGCCAGATAGTAAGGAGCTTTACAAACCGGAATGTTATCGATTAACTTAATTTTATATTCAAAACCCTTGGCAAGACCAGGAACGTCAGAAAAAATCGATTTAAAGTTTTGAAGAAGTGTTTGCAACACTTTGGTTTGTTTGCTATTAAGATTTACTTTCGCTTCGACAATGGTATTAATAATTCGATTATTATTACAAAAACCCGAAAACGGTATTTCAACATTAGGATGAAAATAAAATTTGATCGTCGACTTAAAGAAGTCCAAAATGATGTTGCAATTTTTAAGTGTGGCAACACCTAAAATTACCTCAAACGGTAATGAATCTACTATAAAAAAAGTTTGAGTCCATGAAAAATTAGCCAATTTAAAATGAAGTTTCGCAGTTAAATTACATTTTAAAAAATTATTTCCCGGCAAAGAAATAGTTTTATCAATTGATTCGGTGACGATGTTTCTATTGTTAGATTTTAACTTGTTAAAAGTCGCAGTTTTAATAGCATTAACAGTAGCACCGGAATCAAAAAGTGTTAATAAAGGATAACCTTGAATGAAAATGGTTTGTAGGGGTAAAATAGTATAATTTAAAATAACATCATTAATAAGAAACTTGGGGTCTATTGCGAGTTTTTTGGAACCGTAGTACTAACATTTATATTATCCTTCTTTCTTTTAAAACAAAATTTAAAATTGTGATTAGTACCTTTACAGAAAGTACAAAAAAATTTAGAGTCATTATGCGTATTTTGAAATGAAGTAACGTTTACACTGACGGGTGTTGTAGTTATTCGCGCTTGAATTTCCTCAATTTTAGTGATTAGTCGATACAAATCTTTATAAGTATCGGGAATTTGATATAAACCAAGAATAGATAGTACAGAATTATTGGCATGAGCAAAAATAATTTGTATGATTTCGGATTCAGATGAATCATTAAGTAGGATGTTCGCGAATTTTATTATTGAAGGAACAAATGTCGAAAATTTTTCAGTGTCAGGTTGATTTCGCCGGACTAATCTATCAATTAATATCTGTTTAGTCAAAGGTGGAATATAAACTTGTAATAAATTATGTTTAATATTTTGCCAAGACAAAGAGTCAGCCAAACAAGTAGACCAAAATGTTTGTGCGTTCGAAGCACACCTATTGATTAAAGATTTCAAAAGAACGTCTATAGGTAAAAAATTAATATCAACTAAATGTTGAGTATCGACAATAAACTGTATAATATTTTCTGGAACCGAAATGTCCAGAATAGTGATTTTATTTATAAAGGAATCTATACTCGGTTTGGCAAAAAAACTAAAATTTGAAGTTAATTGATTTGAACTAGTATTATTAATTGATAGAGCAGTTGTTGTTGTTGCCAAGGCATCGGTAATGCTACTTATCTGCTTGCTTTGCTGTTGTATTTGTTGCTGTACATCCGAAACGTGCAGCACTGACGCATGGAACTGTTGAGCTGTAGTCTGCATCTGCGTAGTTATAGCCGCTAAGTTAACCGCTGATACTTGATGAGGCGTGATGAATAAGTCATCTGGTGAAGCTGGAGGATCATCATCTCCTGGGGTACCTGGTGTATTACGAGTTGTTCTCGGCATAATGAAAATTTAAACCACAAACAAAATAGAAGAAAGAGAAAAAAAATTAGTACTAAGTTAAATATAATTATAGAATTAAAGAAAATGTAAAAGATATAAATGTATAAATATAAAGAAAAAATTATTATCATTTCAACTTTCAAAAAGAATTTCAGAATCACAAGTCGAGCTTTGTGAAAACTATCGAAAACAAAAGACACATATGGATATTTGCTCTGCTTCCATATGTGTATGTAAAAAAAATTTTAATGGGTATTTAGTTTAAAAAAAAAAATGGTGTTTAGTTTTTTTTTAAAAAAAAACTAAACACTTTATAGAAAATAATTGAATTATCAATTATTTTCATAAATATGAAAGTTAAGAGTTAATTTAGCAATTTTAATTAAAAAAGTTATTATGACGTATTTTTAAAAAAAATAATGAAAACTAAATATACGGTACTTTAGAAAAAAAATCCAAAGCAGAGTATTGTATGTGGAATTATGAAAATTAGAAAACGATCGGTGCTAATGCCATACACGTAAATATAAAAAAAAAACACGTTGAACCGAAAGTGTTTCAATAAAAGCTGGGCCCATTAAAAAAGATAATATAGAGGTAGTAAGATCTTTACTATCCAGTAAGTGTCTTAGTTATCGACAAGTGATTCGAATCTAAAAAAAAATAAAAGGTACAAAAAAGGGAACAAAACAAATATATGTTAAGATAAAATATATTTGAAATAAATAATTTCTAATCTAATACACTGATAGTACAACTATCCTTAAAACACTAACATTGATTGTACAAGTTATGAAAAAAGGGATTACATGAATATGTGCTAAATTGAACTGTAGTAAAAGAAAACTACAGTTAAAAAAAAATATGTTCAAATATGTCTGATTTGCAAAAATATAAATATGGATTACAAATTTAATTCAGATACATAGTTGTATATAAAGAGACATTACGCTTCTGTAAAGAAAAAATACACGGCCAAAAAAAACCAAGCGTATACAAACAATATAGTTATAAATTGAAAACGTCAATGCATATTCACATAAAATATAAATTGTACACCAAAAGTGTGTATAGAATGTGTATTGAATTGTTACAAGTTTGAGAGACCACAAGTTTCGGAATAGTGAATTAAATAAATTATACAAAAAAAAATATACTTAGATACAATCAGATAGAAACCATTAATTCGCCCATTCGATATTTCAGCACAATCCATAAAAAATATTCAACTTGTAAATTGAAGAAATAAAAATTTTAAATACCATCTGATTAATTGATGTGAATCAACTAATTTTAGTAATTGTCTTCTTTTTGTAGCTCACAGAGAGAAGTAATTTTGTAACTTCCAGAGAGAAATACTCTTTGTAACTACTTTCTTTTTGTAACTCACTCCATGAGATGAGTTTTGTAACTGAACTGAAAGAAGTATTTTTTGTAACTCCTTGATGAGACGATTTTTTGTAACTCAGTTCATGAGATTACTTTTGTAACTGATTTTAAATATGTGCTGAAATATTAAAGTAAGCTTGTATATACGCAAGTCATTTCTGATCTAAGCCAATGCCTGTTGAAACTATGCAAATTCTCAACTAGCATAAACCAATAATTATATAAATTCTTTGAATAATAAAAATATGAAAAAATATCAATAATAAATTTTTATACAGTGGAGTATTAAAAAAAATTATTCTCCAATACTATTCATCAATTCCATAAGCCTTTTTTAAGTCTTTTTCATTCGACTGGTGCCTAATCAATTTAATTGCGAAAAAACAGTTTTGAAAAATAAACGCTACTTATGGAGTAGGTAGTAAGTGTATGACATGAACCAGAATGATGCACATCCAAGTAATATTTGTTGTAAGTGGAACCATATATAGTTCAAATGCATAATACATTTTATAATACTTGTTTATATTCGAAGTACTTTTTCAATGATGTCAGTTAATAAAATGATTTGTATCATGCAATAAAGTTGCTATATTTATTTTTATTCATATTCAACATATAAGTATTTTATAGTAACATGATGTAAGGTTATGTTGATGGTTTGTCATAAAATTTCTTTTTACAAATAGACAAATAGTCACCAAGCACATCACCTATTATGTTTTAAGTAACTGGTATACTATATACCTTCATCCTATTTAATATAGTAGACCATATGTACGACTGACGAATTCTTTATTATTGTTTATCTAAAATATATTTAAAACAGTGTGCTCTTTGCTTTTACCCTGCCGATAACATATTTATATAAAAAAAATCTTCTGCAAAAAGAGGCACGCCTAAATTTTTCACACTACCGGTGATATTAATTGTGAAAATTTAAGTAGTATTGTAAGAATACTGCGTCTGACAACACTTCTATGTGCAAGTCTGCGTACAGAAAACATTCATTCTGTATCCCTACCCACCATGTGGTCCCAGAATTCAAGATGGCCGCCATTTTTTGACTCTGACTTTTAGTGGAAACGGTAATATTTAATGAAAGATGACAATTTTCTTGATATTTTAAACCACCAGAGTCCAGAAAATGTATCTTTTCGTATTGAAATGATCAAATATACTCTTTATAGGACGTAATTTTCAGCGAATTTTCTGTAGGAAGTGCAGCTGTTGTTTTTGCAACAATGTGAAAATGAATATGTGAAAATTTGGCATATCTCCCTTAATATTAGAAAAATCGAAAATTTGATAAGATATAAAGTTGTAGCTTGTAAATATCTCCTGTACACATTAGAGTTTGAGAAAAATGATAAGGTAATGAGTCGTACCAAATATGATTCTCTACAACATTGTTTCTTATACATTTTTCGATTGCTCTAATAATGGGAGAGATATTTTATATTTTGTGTTTTTTTCTTTCTGTAAAATTGGCCTTGCAAATACCAAAATCATATCAGATACAACATTTCATTTTGATCAGATTAAAATTGTGACCATTAGAGAGTTGACGCAGTTCCTGCGTAACGAATTTTTTTTATTGTATACAGTATGCACATGAATTGAATTATATTAATTATGATTAATATAATAATAATAATTACTAATTATTTAATTATATTATTATTGAAAGTGTTCAATCATATTATGTGAATATCCTAAGAAAAATCTTCTTTTTTTTTACATCTTGGTTTCTAAAACACAAAGTAAATTTAATTGGAAAAGCTTATTCTATTATAAGTAATCATTTTGAGAACGGGTTTCTGCAATTAATTTTGTCTCTGTCAACACTGTTTTGCATTTACAAAACAAGCAACATGAATTTTCTGCGTCTCTGCATACACAACTTGATGTCGCACACTTGATACGTACTCGCTAAAATGAAGTCATCGGGATAAGGATTCTTGCACTTTGGAGGCATTTGAATAATATCTATCTTTACTTGCCTTTCATCATTATTATTTTAAAAATGATCCAACAATGTCCAATAAACGGCAAACAAATTTGTTGGATGGGTTTGGGAATGGACTGCTTAAAGTGCATCTCTTAATTAACGGTGGTTAAAATTCTGGGTTAAATTTGAGGATTTGTATTAAAAATGAAAAATCACTTATTATTGTCCTTAAATATGCTACAGTCACTTTTCTAGACCAATGGTTTGGAAGTATCAACAAAATGTTAATAAACAAATTTGTAGACAATTTTACGCTAAAACGCTTGCTTTAACAGAAAGGTAGCAAAATACGGGTGGTTGTTTTGAATTCTGGGAAAACGTGGAGGATAGGGAGTGGCCACCAAAGAATTTTCTCTGTACACAGACTGATTCATGCTAAGGGCACAGCTATTGTGTGTGATGTTAAATGGTAACAATATTATTATGAGTAAATCCAGAGTATTTCAAACCAAAAATACTGCCAGTTGATGGATGATAAAACCCATAAATAGTTTATAATAACTTTAATAGTTTAACTTGCACATTCTAACGCCATTAAAACGTTAATTTCTTATTTCAACAATTCGAAAATGATCTAGGCAACCTGAACTAGACAATCGCAATAAATGTTTATTCAATTCAGATAAATGATTATTTGGCGTTTCCATGTTTAGAAATATTTGAATTAAAAATTATTCGGTTTCAATACTATGGTGGATAAGAGTAGGGGTTTATGGTATTTACTTTATGACAAATATAAGATTTGTACAACATTGGCACAACAATGTATCAGCATGATACTTATTCGTAATGCTTGCTGTAAGTATTGTGCCATATTGGCTCAGTTACTACCATGTGGGTGTGTTAATAAATCATTTTTATGTATGTTTTATTGCAATTTTTATTTTAATGTAAATATTCGTTAACAAATAAAACAAACGATTATGAATTATTTGACATTTAAATTATTATAAATCTTCGATTCTTTGATAAATCTTACTTTATCATTTAAAAATTTGTTCAGAAATTAATAACTATGTCTCAAATTTGTCGTAAATGAAAAAATAATCCTATAAAATTGATGTACTTTGTTTCATCGAAGCAATGACACTGGACTGAAGTTCTAATATCGGATAGAATGAATATTTGTTGTCAGAACATTAGTTGCATTTCTATAAATTGAATTCATAAAGCAGATGAACAATGAAATTACATGGTACACATAGAGTGATTCCATATTCAGGTATGAGAAATATAAAATAATAATAACTTTGATAAATACCAAAAGTAATAAAGAAATTTTTTTTTCTACTCTAACGGTCTTTAAAAAAGAGTTTAATAAGCAAATACGTGTGTTTTGTATACAGAATGAAATAGCTACTACGATATGTAGGAAGCTTTATTGTAGTAATATATAATTCTAAAACTTTAATATAATTGTTTTTTTCATTTTTTTATACTAATTCGAAATACTTTGCATTAATTCTTCTTTTCCTATTCCGTGCCAAAATTGACAAAACGAAACACTCTCTATCTGCCTGTCGCAGACGTTTTAAGGCCATTGCACGTAAATTATAAAAATTTGACATAGTTGCTATATGCATAGAAATATACAATAAAAAGGTTCAAATGAAAAATTATTGAAGCACGAATTCAGCCATGTATGTCATGGAATTTTTTATGCATTTCTTTAACATTTTATGGAAGAAATAGTTACAAAATGCTGTCCCTACCGTTTTCTCCAAAAGTACCGTTGACAAAAATATGCATATAAAATCATGAATAAAGTAATATTCAATTATATATTGCAGGAAAATTATTATCAGAACTGCCAACTATATGTTTACGGGATTATTTTTGCGATTTGAAACGGGAAATCGAAAAAACATTTCTTCAAATTTTATGGTGTATCCATTACAAACTTTTTGAACCACCATTTCAAAAATGGTATCTCCAAAAGAGCATCGTTGTGAAAAATTTGAATAAAACCACGAATAAAGATATAAGAGTGCTGATTGAAGGAAAATCAACATAATTGCGAATTTTTTAGCAAGGGGTTAGGTTTAGGGGTTAAAAGGAATATAAAAATTTAATTTAAATTTAATTTAAAGAGGTGTGAAAATCTTTTATTCACAGAACACATTGTGCAAGTATCTTATACTTGGTCGATTTTTCACATTAACGTCTATTAATTTTTCTTCCAAATTTATATAAAATTAAGATAGCTTTGAAATCTTCCAATACTCAAACGCTGCCCTTAGGATCATAGCAATTTATTAAGAGAAAAGTGATCAATGCGAACTCAATAATCAATAATGAATTAAGAATCACCATGTTGACCACTAAGAAGTTAGAGATACTTGAAGAAATGTAATATAATATTTGTGAAGTACAGTCATAAAATAATCCATAAATATATTCAAAATGATACATTTAGTACATACATTGGATATATAGGTTTAGTATACTATAGTCTAGTAGTTCATCTTAAAGTGCTATCTAGAGTGTGATTTAGTAACTGTTGTCCTGATAGTTGTTGAACTTAATATAAGTTATAAATTTACTGTTTATGATAATAATATCGTTCTTTATTCACAATACTTATGGGTTTTTTTCAACTGTGAAAAGTAATTTTTTATTATATATTCATAACATTTTACACTAAAATAATAGAATCGTATGATTTCCTTCTTAATAACGCAATGATATTTTTACCAGTTTAAAAATCTTTAAACAAAAGAATGGACAAATTTTTATGAATATTCACTTGTAATTCATTTATTGGAAAATCATTGAAATACTTTTTCTACAAATCTCACCCGCTATTAAAACTCACCCACATTTAAAATAAAGATTTACTCACTAAATCCAATGCGAATAATTCCTTTATTTTAATTTTTTTATAAGGGCTATGCAAAATTTTGATTACGTTTTATTGCGACAAATCAAACAAAAACAACTACACCGACAGATTTGAACATTAAAAAAATTCGTTACGCAGGAGCTGATTCAACTTAGCGAATTTCCTTAGAATACATAAATCACTATCTAGCGGTCACAATTTTAGTCTGATCAAAATAAAATGTTGTATCTGATATGATTTTAGTATTTGCAAGGCCAATTTTATTAAAAAATGACATACGTGAAGAAGAAAGGGGGGCGTAGAGAAAGAAGAAAACACAAAATATTAGAACACTCGAAAAATGCGTAAGGAATAAAGTTGTAGAAAATCATATTTGCTATAATTCATCACCTTATCATTTTTGCCAAAACTCTAATGTGTACAGAGATATTAAGGAATTTAATTTTCAATTTTAAACCGTCAATATTTCTGTAAATATTAGTGTGCTTTTCTGATTGCTTACATAAAAAACTTGGTGTATTTTCACAATCAATAACACAATACTTCCGATTTGATAGTTCTTTTTTCATTTTATTCGATAACTAATAAAATAAAATAACTAATAAAATATTATATTTATTATAATATTATTTATTTTTATTCAATAATTAAAACGCATTTGTAATATATGACACTAAGGTTTTGACAGAACCAAAATTTAAAATAAAACACACGAGAGATCGCCCGCCAAAAATACTTAATAATAATACTGAATAATATAAAATATATTTTCGCATATTTAATTTATTTATTCTATACTAGTATTTATTTAACATGTAATTCTGTTCTCATTATTGTAGAGCCCTGATGAAGTCAGGAACGACGGACGAAACATTGGCAATAGAATAATAAAAAAATTTTTATATAAACGAATAGTTGTCCATATTTCCCTTAAAAAATAAAAAATTTATTGATTCTAAGATGGACTGAAACAACAATAATTATATTATAAGTGATTAAAATAGAAAAAATATTAGAAATACAACAACCACAAAAACACTACAATATAAAAAAAAAACTAAAGTGGTTTAAAATTACACATTATACTAAATTCAAAGAAAAATAACACACATTATGCATTTTATGTAATCATTTTCGTATTAATTAAAAAAAACACTGCAGTGTCATTAATTTAACTAACTATATATGTATATACATATCTATAAATGTCTTGAATATAATGAAAAATGAAGGATATTAATAATAACCAAAAATAAATCAATAATTCTGTAAAATTTTCCATAAAAATATGTCTCCGAAAAGAACTTGAATTCGGGTCCACAGAACAGTTAGCCGATATGATACAGCCTTATGTTAGTAAATTTATACACAGCGAAGTCTGAGCTAGGTGATCAAATTAAGCTGTTGATAGCTTATGTAGAACTAAGAAAAATATTTTAGATGAAAATAAATACAGAAATGATCCACTTTCGAGATTACTACATTTAAAAATTTATATTTAGGAAAATAAATCGGATTGAGAAGAATATTTATCAAGGAAAACGGTTTAAGGAAAACCAAAACTTCAAAAACCAAAGTTATTTGTTTTAATTTTGTATTGAATGGGTCGTTTCTTGACGAAAATCCATTACCATTATTAAATAAAACAAATATTTGAAATTGTTGTAAAATTACTTTATTTGACTAGTTTCGAAACTCAATTCCTTCCTCAGAAATAATAAAATGAAATGGATCCAATTCATATTTGTTTTATAAACAATTAATTGTTTACAATTAATTTTTTTCTAGACCTGTATCTAATTAAAGACCAGAAATAATTAATTTATGACTTACATATACCCGGTATATATAGTATACACAAGGGTATATATAGTAAGTTTAGTCCCGAGTGTTTAACGGTTAAAAATATTGATCGCAGAAACAAGTTTTGGTGTAATAACAGGTGTTGATAAAATGACCTTATTAGTCCATTTCCACATATCCTTCTGCCTGCCTATCCACACGATAACTCGACACGATAAAAATTGTGCGTGTGTTTTCTAAAACTAAAAAGTAAGGTGGAGTTTAGTATAAATATAATATATGAACTTACTCATACATTTAAACAATTATTGTTATCACGAAGTTTAAATAAATCGAAAACGAAACAGTAAACTTACACATCAATAAGTTTCAACACTGTAATACAATTTTAATACTAAAAACATTCTCATTTTAATCTAGTCATTAGTTAGGCCTTACCATACCACCCATATATACCCATCCATAAATACCAAGTAAGCTTTGTGTTCTAGTAGATAGGTAGAAATGTTTATTGAAAGGAAGGGTCATACTACCTAGAATGTTACAGTTACTGATTTATAAAGCTCATTGGAACCATATATATATATATATATATATATATATATATATATATATATATATATATATATATATATATATATAAACGGAATGAGAAAGGAAAGGATAATGTGAAAAAGATATTGATAGGTCAAGTTCAAAAGGTCTATTAAATCAGAGTTGAATAAATCAATGGTCCATAATGTAAATTGTATATCCTGGATATAACGAGATGAATTAACGGAATTATCCTATAATTTTTAAATTTAACATAGATAAAGGCATAAGGTGATTTAAAACATTTTTAATAAATTGATTATATTTAGTGTAGGTATTTGACGATTATATTTAAGTTTTTCTTAGGTTTTAATTTTAAAATATAAATACATATATATATATATATATATATATATATATATATATATATATATATATATATATATATATATATATATATATTGATTCAATCCACCGATTCATTCACGACCATTGTTATGAGAAATCATCAAATCACAGCGGCCACAATTTATGGTGACGGTTATCACCACCGATGTCAGTTGAAGACGGGAAACGGAGATTTTTTTAACAGCAGAGTTTTGGTTCATCTCCCGAAGGATAAACAACTTGCTTCGATGGAACTGAACTAATCTGGATTAAATGGTGAACATACGAGCACATGCAAAACTTAACACCAAGCTTGATTTTGTTTATGAAGGATTACTTGAGTAATCGGTTTTAAAGACAATGAAAAAAAGAAAGACTAAAAACTTGCCCATTTTGAATATATAGAAGGAATTTTAAACTGCATTGATGATGTCAAATTAGTTCATGGTTTTGAAATAAATAACGAATATAAAATGTTAGAATATTGAGATGTTAAAAATAATGCGATATAGAAAAGAAGTCTTGACGTTCACATTAATATAAAACGACTCTGTTACGCTCATGGTCACTGAATTAAAAACTACAATGACGTCACCTTAAATTTCCGTATAAAACTTCCAGGAAACAACATAAATTACGATTCGAGTTTCTGAGTTGAAACGTGTACCCAAGATAGTTGTGTGTTGGTAGCGCCTTTGATGTTGTTTGTTGATAATAATCGAAAAACGCGGTAAAAGTAAAAGAAATAGTTGAAAAATTGCATATTACCAGCAACCACTTATCTTACTATCACCAACCAAATCGCTGACAATACACGTAAGCGCATCGACAGCTGAGAAGAGATTATGTTCAGTCAATAACATTTAGTCGATTCAAAGGCTTTACTTCTTTTTAATCCTTGCATCAACCAAGTTAACACGTTGATCGTTTTTGCCAAACGGAACGTCGCAAAAAAATTCCATGCCTTCCATTCAACGCTGTCAGTTACTCATCGCCAGTTACACTATATCTTCTGGCCTGAAAATATCCCTGCCAGAACTGAATGAACAAAATATATTCTGCAGAATCTATAGTTTTTTTCTATATTTATGTTTCACAAATAGAGTTGCACCCATTCATACAAAAGTTTTTAAGTGAATATTACAACCTCTTGATTTCTGTGCTGTAAATAAAACAGATAAACAATCCATAATTTTGCTGTTTTTTTATTTAATTTACTCTTGAACAATTAATTTTTCTTCAAATAGTTGACCGCATTGAATAAATGTTTAGGGGTAGTAGAGACTGCTTGCCCACTTTGAAACTTTTTTACTTTTGATCCTGAGATCTTCTTATAGCAATAGATTATTAACTACTGATAAATTCTTTTTTTAAAAGTTAAACACCAAATTTTTTAAATTCTGAATATTGATTTTATTTTATCTCACTATTGTTGTTAATATTATGGATGTATTTGATAAATTTTAAATTTATTTTTCCATTTGTTGAATTTGTTTTGTATTTTGTATTTGTTTGTCGTTTTAAATTTTTGTACGTCATTCATAAACATTGTTTGTGTTTACAAGCCTGAATATTGCTTTTTTGGAACCGTTATTATATCATACATAGTTGATTGACGAATTCAATACAATAATATTTGTAACGAAATAAATAATAAAATAATAAATGTTATTATCATTATCACTTACAGAAGGATGATTTCGCCCTAAAGCTTGTTTTTCAAAGCTACAATACTTAACAAATAAATTGAAAGGTTAAACATGAAAACTCAACATCGATTTTGGACAACGAACACGTAATTTTCCTAAGGCATACAACGTTGTAGTCTGTATATGGGGTCAAAATTATATTTGAACCATACACCTAAGATGCCCGTGAATTTAATATATTTTTAGTTTAAGGTGCCTTCCATGCTAAGGCTGAGGTGGCTTGCCTTGCTACAGTATTGTTTATAGTGTTTTTTTAAACAGTATTGATGATGTAGCGGTGTGTCTTCATTATTAAATTATTATTATAATTTTGTTCATCATTTTTATCTGTTTAATCACGGTTGCTTTGAATGTTAACAACCTTGGTAATTTGATTTATGAAAATGTCATAATTTTAATATGTAATTAAGGTTGTTAACATTCAAAGCAACCGTGATAATAGAGGGAAGTTATAGTTGTTATGCAACAGATAAAAATGATGAACAAAATTATAATAAAAATTTAATAATGAAGAGACACCGCTACAATGATGTTACGTGTTAGAGTTCTCTTGGCATTTGACAGTCTTAGTTCGTTAATTGGCCAAATATTTTATTTCAAGATACTCCAACAGTAGTCCAGTTAAAAAGTTTTAACTCAGAGATGCCACACAAATAAATCTGGATTAACTAAGATTGTAAGCTATATATTTTTCACTTGACTGTATCTCATACACAATAATATTCTATATAAAAATACACACATCAAAATATGTTCTAAATATGTTATGGTAAAACATTACGAATTTTTTAGAGTTACTTTAAATATATAATTCTATTAGATGTCAGTTTTTCATGAAGGTGATAATTTCCCGTCAATCTTCTACCATAATATATGTACAAAAGTATCATTTTTTTATTGCAATTATGTTATTATTATTTTGTATTATATTATATACTAGCATTACCCGTTGCGGCTTCGCCCGCAAAAATTTTGTAACGCCCTTATAACCAAGTAACATAATATTTTCTCCCGTCGAGGACTGATAAATTGCGTTTAATTTTTGAAATACATTTGTTGTATGCAGTGTTGTATGCACCTATTGGCAAAATTTTTGAAGTACTCATGTTGTGTAATGTGTATACTTCCATCTATAGGCAAATTTTTAAAACGTATTTGTTGAATGCATCGCTATCTATGCATAGCATATTTAACATATTTGTTTTATAATATGTTTTCCGACACCTCCAACATATATCATTATATTTTAGCCAATGTATACAAAAACTTGACAAATTATATAGTAAACCGTTCCTCGAGAAGCACTGTATCCATTGGTGAAAACAGCATGAAAATCGCTGTAGTAGTTATTGAGTTTATCGCAAACAGGCAGACAGACGCGGCTGGGGGACTTTGTTTTATACTATGTAAGGATTGAATTATGTCCAACTTTAAACTCTTTGTAAATTTTAGCGATTGCGAGGCAGCTACCTTAAGAATCAAATTAGTTATTCATGGTTGAGTATTGGGTATTATTGACAAAACAAAACATAAGACGATATTGTTTGTAAAAAAAACGATAATTGGAAGCAATATTTATTAGTTTGATAGTTGAAACCTTATTGACTTTTTTAACCTCTATATATACCGGTAACAAAATAATGTGTATTTGATGTATGAATTGTTTTCAATAGAATATATGTTTCAAAAAATCCGAATTTCAGTAGTGAACAAGTGACAATTTTAAAATATATTATTACAAATAAATAAAATTTAAGTGTATGTTTGAAATGTCAAAATAACAATTTTTTACCAAATGAATATAAAATTCTATACGGTACGCGATCAACAAGTTGTTCATGGTTGATATTACATATATCAAATCAGTTTTAAAACAGATGCTCATAGAAAGCGGTTCATATATAGGTTCTAGAACTCGTTCTTAGGTGGCAATGCATATTTTCTATACAAAATAGTTAATAATAATAAAAATAGTTTAAATATCTAATTGAAAGAATTGAGCAGTCTCAATTTTTAAGAAATTATTTAATTTTCTAATTTTCTGTTTTAAATTAATATGTATTTTTTCAATAAAGAATAATTTTTGTCTTTAAAAAAAATCTGAATATTTTGTTCTTGATTATGCCATATTTATTTCCTTTAATAGTTTCGGTGTTTCACATATGCCAGGCATCGGCGTGGCGACTTAATTTTTTGTATCCCTGTATGAACAATGTTAACCGAGTTATAGCTCGCGAAATGTGGCTCCTTTTCTACCGAAAATCGAAGTGCAAGCTTTCAATGTCGTTTTAGGGAAACTCATAGAACATATCAAGAGAACTTCAAAGTGGTTTTAAAAAGGATAGTGTTCCGAAACAAAAATCTCCAATATTTTATTTATTGAAATTATGGTTGACTATCTATACTAATATAATAAAGCTGAAGAGTTTTTTGTATGTTTGTTTGTTTGTTGGTTTAAACGCGCTTATCTCAGGAACTGCCACTCCGATTTGAAATTTTTTTGCGTTAGATAGCCACATTCATGAGGAAGGCTATCTAGCATTACGTTAAAGTTCTTAGTTAGCCTTAAATATTGATATTTGTAAAGTAAGTCGGAAGAAATAATATATATTCAATAGATATATATTAAATCTATTAAAGTTTAAAGTTACTATGGAAACGACAATCAAAGTTGACATTTCAAAATTGAAACAAAATTTTTATAAAATAATTTTATAGTTATTTTTTAGAAGTATAGTTTCTGTGGAAATGATAAAATCCACAAAAATTTTAACCGACTCCAATTTTATATAAACCACGGGGGATAGCTACATAATTGTATTTTATATAAATATGGACGAAGTCGCGGGAAACAGCCAGTTTTAAATAAGATGGATGTTTTGTCAGATTTAAATTTCGATGTACCATGTAAATTTTCGGTTAGCACACATACAGAGGTAGTGCGAGTGCTTTTAGATTATTTTATTATCTGTTTCTGGTTTTGTGTTGGGTTAGGTTCTCCTATTATTGTATTAATGGTATATTAGAGGTAATGGTTGTGGTATGATGACGACAGTTGAACTAATATTACACGGACTGTTACAAGGATACCTCACTATTCTATGTTGCTGCTAATACTCAATTGGATTTCGGGGAGTATTAATCCAACAATATGAATAATTTATCAACTTTGTTAAGTATCTCTGGTCACGAGAGGGCTACGAAAGTAGTATATTTTAATATATTGAATGTTGTAGATATACAGGATGATATTGTTAATAATGTTAAAATGCTGTGATCGAATGCTAGCAATTGAATTTCGGTTATCATTTTGTTATGGCAACATTGTTCTCAGTTTTATGGACAGTGGAATTTTTGAGAAATAAAAATAATTGAGAGCAAGACGATAATATAATCATTTTAAATATTTTTCACTTTTAAATATTTTTTACTAGTTGTATAATTGGTATTTGTTGATTAACTATAAAATATGATTTATATGAAAAATTTAGTAAAGTTTTCACATGTTTCCGTTTATAAGACCAGAATTTAAAACGTGTTTCGTATTAGCAAAACGCATTTTAGACCATCTTTCGTTCGATCTTTAAGGCTTGCCAATATTATTCTGCTATAGCATGTTGTTCGTGTTTCTTTGAGTAGAGAAACGAATAAATGGTTCAAAGGCAAATTAGTTTGTTTATCCGACTCCTAAATTATGAAATCAAATGTGATGGAAATTTTTTAAGCAGTTTAAGATAATGTAGATGGTAAAAATTTATTGACTTATTTATCATAATTTATTAAGGGGTTGCAAAGGGATAGCGAAAAATTTTCTAATCATTGTGGTATGTTTGCTTTTACATTAAATCATTTGTTAGTTTAAAGATTTCATGAGAAACTTCAATCCGTAATTATATTCGATATATATGATATGCACAAGGGTACATTAAGTGTAGTCCCGACTTTATAACGGTTAAAAATATTGATTGAAAGACATTTTTGGTATTGATGATCATAGTATGACCTGTCCGTTCAACACGATAACTCAAAATAAAAAGAAATAACGAGCTGAAATTGTGTGTGTGCTAAAAAGAAAAGTCAGGTCATGAATAGACAAAATCGGATCATCCTTGCCCCGTCAGGGGAGAAAATTCCTATCTATAAAACCGTCAGATATTTAAGGATAAAAAATTCCACTTTTTTAAAAGTATACAATATTTGTTTGAAGCTTTTTTTCATAAACTAAGTATTGGAGAATAATTTTTTTTACTACGCCACTGTATAAAATTTAGTATTGATATTTTTTCATATTTTTATTATTCAAAAAAGAATAATTTATATAATTATTGGTTTATGCTAGTTGAGAATTTGCATAGTTTCAACAGGCATTTGCTTAGATCAGAAATGACTTGCGTATATACAAGCTTACTTCGATATTTCAGCACATATTTCAAATCAGTGACAAAACTCATCTCATGGAGTGAGTTACAAAAAGAAAGTAGTTACAAAGAGTATTTCTCTCTGGAAGTTACAAAAATTACTTCTCTCTGTGAGCTACAAAAAGAAGACAATTACTAAAATTAGTTGATTCACATCAATTAATCAGATGGTATTTAAAATTTTTATTTCTTCAATTTACAAGTTGAATATTTTTTATGGATTGTGCTGAAGTATCGAATGGGCGAATTAATGGTTTCTATCCGATTGTATCTAAGTATATTTTTTTTTGTATAATTTATTTAATTCACTATTCCGAAACTTGTGGTCTCTCAAGCTTGTAACAATTCAATACACATTCTATACACACTTTTGGTGTACAATTTATATTTTATGTGAATATGCATTGACTTTTTCAATTTATAACTATATTGTTTGTATACGCTTGGTTTTTTTTTGGCCGTGTATTTTTTCTTTACAGAAGCGTAATGTCTCTTTATATACAACTATGTATCTGAATTAAATTTGTAATCCATATTTATATTTTTGCAAATCAGACATATTTGAACATATTTTTTTTTTACTGTAGTTTTCTTTTACTACAGTTCTATTTAGCACATATTCACGTAATCTTTGTTTTCATAACTTGTACAACCAATGTTAGTGTTTTAAGGATAGTTGTACTATCAGTGTATTAGATTAGAAATTATTTATTTCAAATATATATTTTATTTTAACATATATTTGTTTTGTTCCCCTTTTGTACCTTTTATTTTTTTTCAGATTCGAATCACTTGTCGATAACTAAGACACTTACTGGATAGTAAACATCTTACTACCTCAATATTATCTTTTTTAATGGGCCCAGCTTTTATTGAAAGACTTTCGGTTCAACGTGTTTTTTTTTATATATTTACGTGTATGGCATTAGCACCGATCGTTTTCTAATTTTTATAATTCCACATACAATACTCTGCTTTGGATTTTTTTTCTAAAGTACCGTATATTTAGTTTTCATTATTTTTTTTAAAAATACATCATAATAACTTTTTAATTAAAATTACTAAATTAACTTAATTTCATATTTATGAAAATAATTGATAATTCAATTATTTTCTATAAAGTGTTTAGTTTCTTTTTAAAAACTAAACACCGAATTTTTTTTAAAATTAAACTCTAATTCAATTTTTTACATACACAGTATATATCGGGTATGTAAGCAATTAACTCTAAGTTAGTTGTTATTTTGACTTTTTGTTTTATTTTAAATTTAACCCCATTACCAAAAATAACGTCACAATATGATTTATACCAATACATAAACATTACTATCATAATGAGGGTAATAAAAAGTCGTGTGATATTGAACATATGTCAAAATATTATTTAGAATCAACAAAACGATAATTATAATTATATGAACAATAAAAATTAGTTAATTGCTTGTACATTATCTATTGCTTATTGTTGCTTATTAAAAGCATGCATTGTACAGTTTGTAGCTTTTGTTTCTCTTATAACTTTTAAGGAAACACTTAAAATTGTTCACGAAATTACCAATATTCAATTCACAAAATGATTACACGAACTGTTCTCGGTAATACAGCACATGTTGATGATATCTGAGCTATATGCATTCATTGCGTACTGCAAAACACGTCAATATTAGTGGCAGTACCCGTATTGAAAACCCATATTAACATTTGTGTGTTTTAAAATTTGTGTTGTTCCGGAATTTAATTTTTTTATGGACAATAAAAAGCTAATATTGATCAATTCTGATCGCTGTAAAGATCAATTCTGATCGCGGTGATTAAAGTAAAAAACATAATTCTGTGAAAAAAATAATTGAACAGAAATAATTTTCTTTTAGTTATTATTATTATTATTATTATTATCATTCAGCCTTTATACGATAAAATTATGATTTATATTCATTATTAATTTCATATATTATTTATTATTTATTATTTCACTAATTAGCTAATTGTTGTTATTAGTTAATTACAAAATCAGATTCTTTTTATACCCGTTACATCTATACATAGTATAAAATAAAGTCCCCTAGCCGCGTCTTTCTGTCTGTTCGCGATTTACTCAAAAACTACTGAACCGGTTTTCATGCTGTTTTCACCGATGGATAGAGTGGTTCTCGAGAAAGGTTTTAGTATATAATTTGTCAAGTTGTTGTATAAATTGGTCCTTAAATAAAAAAAGGTAAAGTTGTATAATATATTGATGTGAGGTGTTAATTAATCAGTGGATGTTCATTGCTTATGTGTT
Organism: Nineta flava; assembly: GCA_963920215.1. Classification (NCBI taxonomy): domain Eukaryota; kingdom Metazoa; phylum Arthropoda; class Insecta; order Neuroptera; family Chrysopidae; genus Nineta; species Nineta flava. The sequence continues at coordinate 25,542,351 of OY986045.1, forward strand.
TTACATTAACTGCCAGGAGTGGGGATGTAGACATTTTGACTGTTATTTATGTATAAGCATACAACAGACAGCAGCCTTATTAAAAGTCCTCCGCCTTTCGATAGATGGCAGTAAGCAATCAATGTGTTAAATATGCTATGCATAATGCATACAACAAATACGTTTTAAAAATTTGCCTATAGATGGCCGTATACATAACATGAGTACTTCAAAAACTTTGCCAATTGGTGACAGTGCATACAACAAATTTATTTCAAAAATTAAACGCAATGACGGGAGAAAATATTATGTTACTGGTTATAAGGGCGTTACAAAATTTTTGCGGGCGAAGCCGTGACGGGTAATGCTATTATGTATAACGAGGAACGATGATTGATTTTTTGTTTGTTACGATTTAACTCAAAAACTATTTAATCAATTTTACCGAAAGCTACATATCCTCGGTGTAACAAAGGCTGTTTTATATATTCTGTAAAGAACCCATGCGAAGCCGGGCGGGTCAGCTTGTATAATATAATATCAAGGTACATTAAGTTTTGTCCCGACTTTGTAACAGTTGAAAATATTAATCGTAGTCCAATTAGTTATTAGTCCAATTTCGTATATCCGTTTGTCCATCCGGAAACACGATAACTCATAAATGAAATGGGCTGAAGTTGTGCGCGGGTGTGTTCTAGAGCAAAACAGTAGAGTCAGGTTTGGGAATAAGGAAGATAATTCCCCCGCCAAGTTCAAGGGGGGATATGTATACCTATGAAACCGTAAGAGATAGGAAAAAGATACAGTATGTCCCTTTTTGTAAAATAAACAACCTTTGTTTTCAAAACTTTTTTTGTAAACTCAGTGTATACCGTGTATTTAATCAATTAACTTAGTAAAAATATGTTTATTTTGTTTCACAATCATACAAAAGAAATATAATTTTATGAAAAAAAAGTATTGATATTTTTTTTCGTTATTTTTATAGAAAAAAAGCGCAATCAAAGATTTGAGGGTTGTTGGATTTAATTAGGGGATGAAACTTTCAGAAAATATAGTTCATATTGTGACTTCAATCACTTACGTCGGCAACCTTGCGAGAAACTCTTGTGAGATCCGCCAGAGGTTTTCCCCACTCCCAAATATTTTATCGCGCATATCATTTTTTTTATACTATTCACGAGACATCAATACTTTTTTGCATAAAATTTTATTTCCTAGAACTTTTGTTTGAAACGTTTTTTCATATGTATTAAAAAAAACTTGCGATAACAATAAAATTAATCCAAAATGGATAATTATGAAAAATTTTGGTTTCTTTCTGAAAAACTAACAAATTTCATAGAAGAAAAGCACGTTTACGTTTCGATTAGTTAGTTTTTGTAAAAGCTATGAGCGTTTGCACGCTATTTTAAAAATTCGGGTTCAAAAATGGTCGATTTGGCGTGAAATTACTGCATACGGGTCAGTATTTTATTTATTCACTTTTCTAAACATTTTTCTGAAAATACTGTTAACCAGTAAAACGCATTTAAATTACTGTTCTCCACCCTTTACCACATGACAGGAAAAAGTTTTTGTAAAATACCACATTACCTCAACTATATGAGTTGTAAATGTTGTGGATAAAGTAAAAAGTCATACAGTTTCTAAGCAAAAGAGTTGTCAAAACATAACATACACTCCCGTTCATAAAAACTGATCCAGTAAGTCACATTCTAAGCGTAAAAATTACTAAATATATGTATAATATTACATACAGTAACACTTAGAATTATTCAACTGGTTCAAATTTTATGAACGGGAGTGTACATAACATACATTGCAACCATTACAAAAGAGAAAAATAATAGTATATCATATTTGTTATTAGTAGACAAAATGTATTATAAATTGACTCCAAAAATAAACTGATCGGCATAACATAACTCATTTAGTTAACTAATCATTGCCGAGATAATCATTTAGTTAACTATATTAAAAATTATTAAATTCAATAAAACTAGCTGCTTAATTCATTTAGATAGATTAGATAGATCAGGCAAACAGACAGATAAGATCAGTGTTAACTACATAGAGATAATATATATATATAGAGTATGCAAGTCATAGACTCGCGTGTAAGTTGAAACGTCTCCTCAATAGAAACAGAGGTCAGACATCTCTTTATAAATGACTAATATATAATGAATATATATTAATCATTAAAAAGAAATAGCTCTACCTCAGCGATTCACTATCCGCAGTTATCTGAGGGACAACATTTGACTCAGCTTGCCTACTCTACGTATATATATATATATATATATATATATATATATATATATATATATATATATATATATATAATCTCTATGATAAGATGTAGATGTAGATTGGAGAGGCTGCCTTGGATGGGCTACACTTCGACTATAAGGTCCATTGTGATGCCTAAGGATGTGAGGATGTGAGTGGAGTTTAGGAAATTTGTTTGTAGACTAGGAATTTGTAGGATATGCGGTTGCAGCCTACCTCTGATAGGAACTATCAGAGTCAATGATATTTATCTGGAGTTCGTGAAGGAAACTGCAGAAAATCGTCTCAAGCATAGCCGCTTACATCGTTCTTCTCCATACGCCAAAATTTTAGTCAATCAACCGCCCCTTTTTTTTTTCTTTTTTTTTAATAATTGACAAACTGTCGATGTCGGGATTCGAACCCATAACCTCCCAGATCCCAAGTATGCATACTGCGCAGACATAACGCGTTAGACCGCTCGGCCACTTGGACTGGCATCTCTATGGTAAACTATCCTAATTTAAGTTATAATCGGTATATTACCTGTTCAGTTTATTTCTTTTTGGTTCTTTTTAGTTTATATTTTTCTAAATTGTTACATTTTTTTGATTGTTTTGTGCTATTAATTGTTATATTTCTTTAACTGTTATTTTTTTTAAATGATATATCTTATATCCATACCTCAGCCCTGCTGAATTGGAAATTTAATTCAGATATACGTAGTATTGTTATTATTGTTATTACTATTTCCAAATAAAGGTTTATTTATTTATTTTTTATTTATATTACTTGCCTTATTTTATTTATATTAAGCGTCATTTAAACTGCTGCATATTGCCACTTCTGTCATTCTTTCATGTACAAATTCCGTAAAAACAGAGAATATCATTTTCTTTTGTCTAAATTTTTACTAAAAAATATATCATGACAAAACACTTTTAAGATAAATAAACATATTGTATGTTTTAATAATTATCATCCACTCAATATAAAATTATAATGTTTCATATATGTAATAATAATACCTTTATTTTTCTATAATAACAGCATAAATACTGTCTTTGTATATAATAAAGTATCTATATTTAGACAAACACACATAAAAAGTGAATGTGTATATAATGTACTTTTTGATAGATATAATTTTGTGATAATAATTTGTTGTTTTTTTTTCTCTCTAATAAAGCTTGTGATATCCGATATTAACAATAGTAGTTACTACCAATTGTAAAAAAAACAGTACACCTGTCTGTAATTTTATGTTCTTTAAATGTTGTTGTAATAAAGGTATTATTTATATTATTATTATTTTTAACATTTTATGATATTATCGTGTATCATTAGATAATCAAAATACATATTATTATGTCCCTGTTTAATGTAGTTAAAACAATTTTTTAATTAAAATGTAAATATCAAAGTTTCTATTGTCCTTTTGAAAATTAATATTAATTTTATATATACAAAATAGAAAAAATATCCACTCGAAAGTGCTCTCTATGGATATCTTCAAGCACTCACATTTTCAAAAGATTGTAACTGACAGTAATTTCACTAATTTTGATTTTATAAACAGAATAATTCTCCGTTTAAAAACGTAATCCTGAGTGTAGATAAAGGATAAACCCATTATTTTTATGTTTTATATGTTTAAATTAAACTATTTAAATATCATATATACAGGGTGATCGAACCAGGTGCATAATAGCATACACTTCCATTTCTTTCTATGATGCTCCCATTCTCCAATAACATTCAAAGAAATCGATAAATTGATCATCTCCCCGAACCAAAACGAAGACCACTCGTGATTGGCTCAAAGATATGATAAACGCCAAAGCACTAAAAGTAGTGTGCTAGGAGAACATGTGGTAGTGATAGAAATATTATTATTTTTTCATCTAAAATTATAATTTCACATGAATATTATTTCATTATTGAAAAAATAATAATATTCCTATCACTTACCACATGTTCTTCTAGCACTCCACTTTGAGTGCTTTGGTGTTTATAATATCTTTGAGAAAATTCGTCGAGAATCATTGCCATCAATCTCTTCAATGACATTAGAAACATGAAAACTAGTACATAATTTTGTACCTTTAGAAATACTTTTTTTTCTAAAAATATCTAATTGCTCTTCTTGGAAGCTGCTCAGCAATTTTTTCACTGGCATTGTATGTAATTATTTCTTTATAGTTAAAATTGAAGTTGATTTTCACATACAGAGGTCGCCTGCCAAACATTCTTTACTAGCTTATACAATATACAAGAGTCTATTGATTTTAGTAGCGACTTTGTAAAGGTTGAAAATATTGTTCGTAGAAAAAAAAAGTTGATTAAATTGTTCATAAAATGACGTAATTAATCAGTTTAGTGTGATCGTCAGTCCGTTCGACCGTCCGTTGGTCCGTTAACATGTTAACTAAATAATAAAAAGAGAAAATGACCTAAAATTGTGTGTGTAGGTTCTAGAGCTAAAAATTAATTTCAAGTTTGTGAATGGGTAATCGGTCACGAAATCGGGCCGTGCCAGAAGGAGGGGATATCTATCTTTAACCCCTTGTAGTTTTTATTGTTTTAATAAATTATGTACCTGAAATAATTACTTATTTGACTAAATTATGTACCTGAAATAATTATTAAAAAGGAAATTTCATGACAGTGTAACAGATAATTTTATTTATTATTTATTGGTTTATGTATATAATTGTTAATAATTTATGTTAATATAATTTATATAAGTTGAGAAGTGAAGTAATGTGGATTATTTAATTTATTTTATATTGTTATCGCGAGTCTAACTCGTCATTGTTTCACAAAGTAAAAATAAGTTCAAACGAGTCAGACTCGTGTTTCATGCACAAGGGGCTAAAACTGTAAGAGATATAGCAAGTTGAAAATTTAGAAAACAAAAATGTTCTTTTTTACAAATAAGTAACTTAATGTTTGAAACTTTTTTTTCTTCCTTTATTCATTATGCACCGGATGTTGAACAATCAACTCAGTGTTATTTTCAATTGATACTTTTACACAAAACATTTGATCAAGTTCATTATTTATTTCATATTAGGTAGAAAGTTAATAAACCTGTATAAATTCTCAGTTTAATATACAGTTTAATTTACTCAGTTTAAATTCTCAGTTTAACACCCTTCCGGAAAGGTTCATTGGCATTTTTTATTGGTTTTGATATATGGAATTCAAAAACAAAGAGCCGGGCATGTATTGACGTTCGACCCACTATATGAAAATACAAATCAGTTTATTCAAAGTTCGAGTAGAGAAAGTTTGTTCAAAATTATAGATGACAAAGAAATACAAATTTAAATGAAATAAATTGAAAATTAATAAGTAAGAATAAAAGATATGGTGTTTTATATTTAAAAGGAAATGAATGTTGAAATGAATTGACGTTTCGAACTGTCAAAAAAAGGGGTGTGGTTGTGTCGTGGACAAGGCCGTGTGTTTTACATTAATACGTGTACGTAACGTGTAACGAGTAACGTAATGGAGTATCACTGGATTGATCTTGAGAAGCTCATTCCAACCGTATACAATCTCTATTTTTTGATTTGGCATTTCGACGAGTATAGGCCGACATTGCATTATTTATTTTAATTTTTGTAACTATTTCACACTAATATTGTATACGCAATCGATAGATCTTGACGAGAGCTCACGATTGAAAATCAAACGAACGTCCTAGCTTCTCCGATTCAAAAGTTATACCAAATGGAAACAGCGGTGCTTCCCTCTCCACCCCGCACGACGCGTTACAGTCCTCAATCAACGTAACGAATCCTTTGATCCTTTAGCTATCGAGTGGTGTAATTAAATTTCGGATGTAAATGATAGATATGTAGCTGTTCGAAATTGTCCGTAAAAATATACTCCCTTGACTTTACGATTTAAGTGTTTTTGGGTATTACGAATGAAAACGAAGATTTGAATACAAAATGAAAGTTACTTAACGTTTCTCTGTAGATATCTGATGAATCTATTCATTTTTAAAGTCCAGTTATCTTTGGCTATGTTTTAATTGCAAATTTTTTGAAATCTATAGCCCAAGGAAAAATAAATGCGTGTATCTTTTCATACGTTAAACTTTATAAATTTATGAATTGTATGTATGTATACCAGGCACAAATTCCAATCTTCAAATTGAAATCCCACATGTAACCAACCACAATAAAAGAATTCCATTACAATAAAATACAGAATGAAATGTGAAAAATCATGTAACCAAATAATAATAATTTTGCGTGTGTAATTAAAATGAGATTTATGTATTTGTTCCGTATAAGGTCACTTGCATACCACCCTAACATTCTTAAATAAACAAATGGACACACAACATTTCGTTTTCAATTTGAATCATACAATTGTAATATCATTAACTCGAAAATAGAAAACTAGAAATAAATTCGTTAATTAAAAAATAAAATAACTGTGATTGATTACCTTAGGATCAAATTACGATATTTGCTCATAGTATTTTAATTTATTTTATGTGCTTCATACGCTTATGTATGAAGCAAATAAAATAATAAAGTCGATATGATCGGGAGCATTATGTGTGTGCTTACACTAGTTTTGGACTTCAATAACTAGTCAAGTTACTTTTTGTAATCACCAACAATCTTTGTAATCATAATTAAAGAGATCGGAAAAAATAAAGATATGTTTAAAATCCATACACATAATATTCCTATATTATTGTTAATTATTTTTTACCCCAGATTGAACCTCCTGGGGGAAATCCGGGATAAGAAAATTAGATTCATAGTACCTATGCTTAATTTCGGCAATAATTTGGTTTTTCGTTATTATTAAATTGTTGGCGTACTAGGTTGGCGTACTAAGTTACTCTGGCATACTAGATTTATATTTTTGACTTTAATATCGACTTCATCCGTTGATTCAACACTTCAAGAAGTGTTGAATCATTCAGATTCAAATGAATTAACAAAAATATTAGCTACCTTTTCTAATTTAATCAAAACAGAAAAATTTATCCTTGACCTTAAACATATTACACGTAAGCGCATCGTGACAAACTCTAATCCGATATTTTCTAAATACCACGAACTCTACCTTGATCAGTGATTTGCTGCTCGAAATATTTGGATATATTGGATACCTGACAGATATCCAATTCTACATCAATACGACTCCAATGTGAAATTACATGATACAAAGGTATTTTCCTCATTGTATCATTACATGACATAAAGGTGTTGAACTGTAATAAATTCAAAAATGCTGGTCTTATAATGATAATGGATCTTATAAATATGGCGGCAAATTATTTAACATTCGGTAAACACGTTAGGTTTACTTGAAGATAATGTATCCATATTTGTTAAAATACATTCGACCATAGCAAGAAAACTAAATATAGTTTTATAACCAAAATTTTCAGTACATATGGTTTAACCATAAAAGGGGTTTAAATATCAGGCGATGTTCAAACCCCTAAACATAGTCTGCATAGATACTTTAACGTATAAGAACATATCTTCCAAGTGTTGATTCAATAAATAATTAATAATCAAATACACAAGACTTTTCATTTAACGATCTACGATCACTAAACCTCTAATCCCAAAACCAAGCTTGAATTGAAACCAGCTTATTATCAGATTCCAGTACACGATTGATTGGCCTTTTTGAATTCCTCAGAATGGCCCTTGGGTTCAGAATCTGTCATAAATAGATTTTGATCGCATGTGAAAACGTGCACTACTGTTAAGGCCACTGAAGATCTAAGTTAAGGCAAGTTAAGGCCACTGAAGATCTTAAAATTGTTTTGTACTGGAGCTGTTATTTTGATATATTCTTCAAAATATATTTTTGGCGCAGCGAATTAGATTTTTTCAGATGACACGTAGATCTTCAAAGATAGAATCTATTCCAAGTTTTCCTATTCCAACCAGTCATCAAAACTCACTCACATTTTTTTTCGATAATTGTATGGTCTTAAATTATTGGCCAGTACCTACATTTTTTTTTTTGTAAATGCTAGGTATAGTTTTTTGATTAATTTCGAAAAACTACTAAACTACACCCTTTGGTCATTTTTGACTTTTTTTTGGCACGTGAAGCGGTTGGAGTTATCATCACTAAATCTAACCAAAAAATACTTTCTTATACGGGATGACGAAATATATATAGGGTAGCGCATTTTTAACCAAAATTTTTATTTTCAGTTTCGTATGTTTCGACCATTAATATAATTGGTGTGCAAGCCCTGAAAATATTTATATCAATTTAATTTTCTGGGAGGGTTCTTAAAACGTTGCAGACTAAAATATTTTCATACGAAAAATAAAATTTTCGGGTAAAATTTCGCCAACCTAATACCTACATGTCATATTTGTTTTGTCATTTGTTTACTTTCAATTTGTTTACACAGGTATTATAGGTACTTTTTCAAGGTACTAGTCCAAGTGGCCGAGCGATCTAAGGCGTTATGTTTGCGCAGTATGCCTACTTGGAAACTGGGAGGTTATGGGTTCGAATCCCGACATCGGCAGTTTGTCAATTAATAAAAAAAAAGGGGGCGGTTAAATAACTAAACTGTCGGCGTATGGACAAGAACGAAGTAACCGGCTATGATTTCCTTCACGAACTCCAGATGTATATCGGCATAGTTCCTATTATAGTCGGCTGCACTCGCATATCCAACCAACTCCTAGTCTATACACAAAAATTCCTTCCACTCCACTCACATCCTCACATCCTTAGGCATCACAATGGACCTTATGGTCGAAGTGTAGTTCTACATTCTATCTATCTAAGTACTTTTTCAGTTCCGATATTTTCTTTATCCCAGAAACTCTATCCATGCAAAATTCATCCTTTATGAGAGATCCGTTATACTTCAGTTTTGTATAATTATGTGATACAAAAGAAAGCTCTGACAAATGCTGACACCAATTCGTGTTATGAACTTAAATGTTATGGAATTTCAAAATTTATATGTTGTCATAAATAGAGCGTTTTCGATAACTGCCAATAACATTTGATTAATAAATATTACCCAAAAATAAATAATAAATAATTTTACAAGAATGTTACAAGAAGCATGTAATAATGATTGTGTATAAAATAATGGATAGACATTTTATAATCGGTGTAAGCTATAACAATAATGATAGTATTATTATTTATATTACATAAATATAAACACTCGAGGATTTAACAACGAAATAATAATATTAATAATAGTTAAATAATCCTGGATAATATTTTAAAACAATGTTTATTATTTTATGAGAATAAAATTGTTCACATTATGAAAACCACATCATACACAATATAACAATATTATTATTATTATTATATTGTACAAATGTAACTATTGACGTATAATTTATATCACAAATACTAGAAATAGTCTGGATTGACAATAGCGAGTTTGTATATTACAATTCTTTAGTAATACAAATCTGAATGCTCGATTGTGTACAGCCAAACTTGACAAATGACACATATTCGAATTGCTTTATTTCTATTTCGCTTCCACTATACCACATACCTACGGGTACATAGATAGATAGATAGATTGTAGAGGCTACCCTGGACGGGCTACACTTCGACCATAAGCTCCATTGCGATGCGTAAGGATGTGAGGATGTGAATGGAGTGGAAGAAATTTTTGTGTATGGACTAGGAACTGGTTGGGTATGCGGGTGCAGCCGACTTTGATAGGAACTATGCCGATATTCATCTGGAGTTCGTGAAGGAAACTGCACAAAACCTTCTCAAGCATAGCCGGTTACTTCGTTCTTGTCCAAACGCCGACAGTTTAGTCAATTAACCGCCCCTTTTTATTTTCTTACTAATTGACGAACTGCCGATGTCGAGATTCGAACACATAACCTGCCAGTTTCCAAGTAGTCATACTGCGCAGACATAACGCCTTAGACCTCTCAGCCACTTGGACTGGTTCATCTCAGAATGGATGTAATATTGGAACTGGGCATTTGGTGACAAATTAAACAAGCGCTAACCCTTAAGAGAGATGCAATACCTGAGATTGTGTGTGTGTGTGTTTGTGTGTGTATGTGAATTTTATTGGATTAGAGCATTATGAGACAAAAAACTTTTTATTTAGTTTACGTGTACATACAGGCAGTCTTTTATATAATTTGTATATAATTCGGGTCGATCATGAACTATTCTAAATTGAAATTATCTATCTACAGTGGCAAAGAATATGACCAAACGTTTTCATTAACGCCGCGAGGAGAACAATTTCTTTTTTCAAAATAGTCTTGAATAATAAATAAGTGTTTAAGTTAATTAATTTTTTCATATTATTGTAATTTTTCTGGAAGTGGCGATGGTTCATTTTGGAACAAGTATCGTAAATAGAATTAATTTTTGTTTCAAAGATCTCCAACATTGATATGCATTATTGCAGTCAAATTTTTAACTTTTCCAATAAACCTTCGATCATAAGAATGAAGTACAGATAGATTTTAAAATTCTCAAACCATAAGTTAATGTAATCTTCCATACAGATAAAAATGTTACTCAATGCAAAAACAAAGTATTTCTGATATTCTGTTTTGATGCTCCAGCAAAATAAATTTTAAACATGCACATTTAATTTAAATAAAAACGATTTATCATCACCCAACTTAACAATAAAAGAATGGAAAGTCCAAGGAAATCCTGCAATGGTGTTATGGTAGTTTATCTCTTTCTGTAGATAATGGCAATATTTGATGAATCTTAAGAATCAACGTTCCTTGCCTTCTAATTCAGTTTTCGAGAAATTCTATTTCTGGAAATTATCATATTTTGCCACTTTGATATATTAATGATTTTTATTGATTAGGCTATATCATAACACTATTCTAAATGGTGTGGGGAAATGTATTATAATTTCCTAAAATATAATTTTTCAAGAAATTCACGTTATGTACAGAAAGGGTGATAATGGGCCATAAAATCATTACATTATTTCATTTGACTCTCTGTATATGCCGCACATTCCTAATAACTACATAACGACCATGCCACATAGATATCAACATACCAACAGTCCAATCTAGTATACCCGCGTCTAGTGGCCACTTAAACATATGGTCAACAGACTTGGGTGTATATTTCGATAAATATTTACCTATATTGACTTATTTTATTTGGGTTATGTATAAACATTTTTAGGACTGAGTAATCGACCTATTTCAACTAGTTATGCTGTACGTTCTGCTGTAGTCTAGCGCAAAGGATATATCTATGTCCAGCTCTGCATAGAAACTAACGAAAAGCACAAGAGTAATTGCACTTGTGCTTTTCCCAGATTGCGGAAAATTATCAATTAAATACTATTGAAATGACACTACCGTTTTGTTTATACATAAATGTGTAATCGTTTAAAATTAACGAAAGAGTCTTTTGACAGTAAAAAAAAAAATTTCATATATTAAAGAATTTTTGGTGGTCAAAAAAAGGGTGTAAAAATTAATAATACTGGTCCTTACCGCCATTTCAATTAAGGTTCATAAATAAAAAAGTCATATCACATTCAGTATCATAATGAAAAGCGTTTGATTTATTAAAAAATACACAAAATACATTATATTAGCTCAAAATTGTATTTTTCATTAAAAAACTCTATTTCATTTTAACTCCATTTCATTGAAAAACTAATATTATTTTATCGATTAGCTTTCTCCTTGAAGTTAGTCCTCGTGGGAAATCTGCAATCATGGCTGGTTCTCATATACCCGAAAACGCCTCTCAAATAAATGAGATTTCCACCCTTTTGACCACAGAACAAAAATATATGTATGACTACTCTCAAACAAGTATTACAAACAATAAATTAAACAAACCACTATTTATGTACGTTATGAAATGTAATAACATTAAAAAAAAAAATAAAGCCGACACCTGGCAAATGTGAAACACCGAAACTATTTTGTAAAGAAAATATGCATGAATGGATGGTTCATTAAAGGAAATAAATATGGCATAATGAAAAAATATGGCAAAATCAAAAACAAAATATTCTTTAATTAAATAATTTCTTGAAAATTGAGACGGCTCAATTCTTTCAATCAGTTACTTAAACTATTATTATTATTATTAACTATTGTGTTTAGAAAATATGCATTGCCACCTATGAATGAGTTTTTGTACCCGCATATTTACCGCCATCTTTGAGCATGTTTTTAAAACTGATTTGATTAATGTAATATCACCTATGAACAACTTGTTGATTGCTAACCCGCCGTTTCGTTTCATATCAATAAAACGTTTTCTTTTGCATACTATGTGTACCAAACACGAATCACAGATATTGAGACTAAGTAACCGGAGATAAAATAATCGGTAACAAAAATAACCGGGACCAAATAAGTGAGGCATTATTTTTTACTAGTATATCACACACCTGCGGCTTGGGTGATTCGTATGACTCGGGTGATGATATTCTACGCGTTGGAATATCTAATTTTCTTCCCGTGTTGACGTAACATTAAAAAATTGTAGTTCAATTGTTTACTGTCTATTATAAATAAATAAACTAGATAAGTTCATAAATGGGGTTTTGGTTTTTTGATTCTAGGGATTTTTGTTACCAGCTATTTTGTATCCGGTTATTATGGCACTGGTTATTTTGTCCTGGCTATTTTATCTCCAATTAAATAGTCATGTAATCGAATCACTATTCGATTTATCTTTGAATTCTTTTAGTGTTACTTAAGGTAATTATAGTAGTATTGGAACTCAACGTGTAAACAAAAGCTTAAGAAGATAATGAATATTGAATTAGTGTTTCATCGAGGCTACGAGGTAACTTCGCCTCGAGGAATGTTAATCCTCGTTACTAACCGTGGCGAGGTGAGGTATATTGTCCCAAAAACCTCTTTAAATTTACAAAAAGTAAATTTAAAAAAAAAATATATAGTAACATGTATTTTTACAAAAAAAACATGAAGCAATAGATAGATTATTTTGCAAATATTTTTTCAAATGTCCAACGATCCTACCTAGTAGATGTCGAAAGTCATCGTCTCTAAAATTTATATACATATATATATATATATAAGTTTTTTTACCATATTATGTACATTCATGCAAAATAAGTCAAAGTTAGTAAAAATTTTCCCTGGTTGATAGCTGACCCAACCAAGGCGAGGTTGATATTTAAAAAAACCGCCTTCGCCTCGTGCCTCGTGAAACACTATATTGAATTGAATGTAAGTAGGTAAAACTGAAACCAAATAAAAGCTTGTAAAAACACAAAAAATTGTTACATTTAATAATTCATTTCAATCTAGTTTTAACATATAGAAATTATTGAATAGATTTATAGAGTTTACTATCACACAAAACAAAAGAAAAATCATATAAACTGACAAACCGCTTTATGATTGCATGTTGATTAGCTTATATATTTTCACAATTAAAATATCAACAATGAATAATAAACCTATAGACAATAACTATATAGAGAGATATACCTATATATACGATGATATATATTTATATAAATAAAATATTTGAAAATGAGATATTATCTCTATTAAATATCACCATTAGTTAACTATATATCCCGATAATATATAACTATAATTATATATTTAATCATATGATACAGGTATCACCACCTACGGTAGATAGGTGGTACACAATTGTTACTATCTCAATTAAAACTGTTATCATTTGTTCTGAATTTATATTTCATTGATTTACCTTTTTTATCTCAATTAGCATCAGTTTTTATAGTCAAACAAGTGTTGAAATACACGATAGATAATTTCGAAGAGCGAATAATACATCTCCAGTACATATACTAACTACTATGATGATAGTGATGAATAAAACCTCCTTCAAATGTTTGATGAAGCTCCTTTTTTTTATTCTGAAACTTATTTCACGAGATATACGGGTCAAAATAGTCGATATTATACTGAATGATTTCTTAGCAAGACTACAACTTTGATGTATAATGGATTTTAACAAAATACGTCATGTGAACATAATGTCCGAAATGCCCTTCGAGATATGACCCCAACAAATACATTAATCAAGAATCGTTATTGTATATTAAGGGAGTAAAATTTCAAATTCGCCCCCTTTACATAGATCAGTTTTTTTGTATTATAAATACGTATTTCGACTACAATGTAGTCATCATCAGTATAAATTAGCTAGTCGTACTTTACTCTTGGACAATTTTATTTTTTTTACCCTCAAATTTGCCCCCTTTACCTAGATCAGTTTTTTGTATTATCAATACGTATTTCGACTACAATGTAGTCATCATCAGTATAAATTAGCTAGTCGTACTTTACTCTTTGACAGTTAGACATAGATAGAAAGTCGAGATCAATAGACAAAAATAAAAATAAATAGAAAATTAACTAAATTAAAATATACTGGATTTAAAATATAATAAATTTTAAACTATATTGAAATTACTCTTGTTAAAATTTCCTTTCTTCACATTTATTACTGTTAATTTTACTCTTATTAAAATTACTCTTATATTGTCGCAGGATATGTTACTTGTTACTAATTTGGTGACAATTTCACGTGAAATTGGCACTTGGCATATTTTTGGGGATTTTGTTCATCGGTAACACAAAAAAAACTGTTTTTTAGAATGGATGTTTTTATGGCAGGAGTGTGCAAAATAATGCAAAAAAATTCGAAAAAATTGGCGGATGTTTGCAAAACAATTTATTTATTATAATATACCTCATTTATTTTTATTTTATTTTTTTAAATAGTAAAAATTAAAATGTCGCATTGTCCGTAACCCTTTTCATAGAGACACTTGTTGATTTTGGCATGTACCGAAGGTATATGACCGTGTCATCAATGGCCACATTTTCTTCGAAAATTCGCAAAAAATGATTTTAACTTTAAAATGAAAAAACACAATCACTATTGTTATACCATCGAGATTCTTTTCTTTTGACCTTTTCATAAGGGTATCCAGTTCGGTAATATTTTTTACCCACATAGCTGTGCTGATTGTAAAACACAAACTTTCGCATAATTAATTTTCACATACCCTCTACATTCCCCCTACAAAATGAATACCTACAAAGATATTTTATCTCCACATGAAGAAACCTAATTGAAATGACATTTATATACCTGGAATCTTGTTTTAATTACATGATACGTTGTAACTATACACAGGGCTTTGTCTATCTATAATACCTTTTCCATTGTTTAAATATATAAACCTACTGACACTATTCCATGCACAATACATATATAATAGACAGCTTACTCTAAGTCAGTACTGTTTCCATCACACCCGAGGGTTAAAGTGTTTCACAATGAAAAAATGCCACGACATGTATTATTATCATCATAATATTATAATCATGAAGAATAGATATATTAGGAGATCGAACGTAATGTTAAATAAACGTCCATGAATTGGTGTAACTATCTTTTATCAGTAGTGGTCACTGGTGTCAGTGGTGTACGGAATTTAAATGTTTAAATGTAGGCGCCAAGAAATCACTTTCACATTCAGTTTATAAGAAATCATAGTTTTATAGAAAATAAAAAATTGTTATCGATTATCAAGTAATAATTAAATAAATATTAATAATAGAGAATTCTTAATAATCTGCAATTAATTAAAAGATGAAGAATCATAGTGATAATTTTGCAATTAATAATAATATGCTTACAGTAACTGACATATATTAGATAAAGAAAGAAGATGACAAAACCAGTAATTATAGACCATATTCCTTTTGTAAATGCAGACACGCATTCCTAACCTTAAACAACCTTTCACTCATAGATATATATAAGAGTATATCTATGCTTTCATTGTACAACATCGTCCCATTTTTTCACATTTATAAAATGTATAAAATAAGGTTATGTAAAAAAATACCTTTCGAATAATTATGTTCACTGATGCTACCATATATACACCGTGTAACTGAGCAACCGTGTTTTTAAAAATTTAAATTAATAATTCTAATTTGTTAATAATAGTTAAAAGAGTTTTAAGGTACATTAAAAAAAATATTATAAAATAAAAATCTATTATTTAATTAAAAATCAATTCAAAATTTCTCCGTTGGATGAAGAGCGACAAAAATTTTTTTGTACCACTAATACACGACAAAATAGCCGCAAATTATGCGCCTACTTTCGACTCGATTTAAAAAAGTTGTTGCGTTAAGTTGACACAATGTTACCTTCTATTCCACTAATAACTGCCTCGAGGCTTCTAGGCATACTTTTAATATAGTTCGTTACGGCATCTTGCCTAATTTCTCTCCTACTTCTGCCCTAAAGCTATTCTGAGATCCTGTAATTTATCATGAAGGTTATCTATTCATCTGACAAGGTCATCCATGAGATATTTAGTGGATTCAAAAACTGTTCGACGAAGACTTCCGAAACGTTCTGGGTCGTCGACCCAAAGGCCAGTTGTAGCACCAAAGCTCACTATAATTATATCATGTAATTGATATAAAAGTGTATATTTTCAACGAACTAATATAAATGTTTAATACAGAGATGGGCGTTGAGCTCTAACAGACATCATGAACTATGAGAAGCATTGCATGGGTGCCAATTATTTTAAGAATCTATGTACCATATACAAGAAATAAATACCAACAGTAAATTGCTAAATAGCTCAAACACGGTTTCTATTATAAATTAATTCTTTCTTCGACTGATACACATTCCATGCCAAACACCAATTCTCAAGCACTTAAAGACATTTCTTAACGTACTTCACTCGTAAACTCATTTTTCTTTAGAATTTTATGAAATTGAAATATGACATTAAGCTCAGTGTAGTTTAATTAATTTAAATAAGGTCAAATGGTTAAACTAAATTGTGAAGCGAGTTATTTGCTATCAAAATTGAAATTTTTAACAGACATAGGCAGTTTGCGCATAGATAGATAGATTGTAGAGGCTGCCCTGGACGGGTTACACTTCAGCCATAAGGTCCATTGTGATGCCTCACGATGTGAGGATGTGAGTGGAGTGGAAGGAATTTTTGTGTATAGACTAGGAGTCGGTAGGATATGCGGCAGCCGACTATGATAGGAACTATGCCGATATTCATCTGGAGTTCGTGAAGGAAACTGCAGAAAACCTTCTCAAGCATAGCCGCTTACTTCGTCCTTGTCCATACGCCGATAGTTTAGCCAATTAACGGCCCCTTGTTTTTTCCTAGTAATGGACAAACTGTCGGGATTCGAACCCATAACCTCTCAATTTTCAAGTAGGCATACTGCGCAGACATAACGCTTTGGACCGCTCGGCCACTTGAACAGTTCGCGCATACTCCATACTCCATTTTTTTTTAAAACATAAATTGCGGATTGTTTAAAAATCAATCGATATTTAACTATAATAATTTGCAACTGCAATCACAAAAATATTGAATAATCACTGTCAACACCAGTCTTGTGTAGTACAATATTTAGTACAGTAATTTATCAAAAATGTTAAAACACTATATATGTTAAACTAGTTATATTCAATTGGCATAACCGTAATAATTATGTTTACCGTATTGTGTTTTTAATTTTATGTTTTGAATGTTACTAGTGAATCACCTTAGGTAATGGTTAAGAAATTTGTATCGACAAATTTGGATTGATTGTGTATCAATTTAATAATCTAGGAAATAAAAATAATTTTAATTAATGTGAAAACATCAAAATTAATTATCTAAAAACAGTATTTATTTTATAAAATTACGAATCAAATGTCAGTTACAAACAATTTTAATTTTATCAATTAAAACAAAATTTTAATTAAAATATATTCAATTATCTATATATTTAATATTATTCCAATATATTTGTTATATTGACTCAAAGAACTAATATTGACTTAATTAATTATATATCGAATTGCGGTGGTAAATAAATTTTGTAATTTTAGTTCAAAATATTATATATTGTACACTCGGCACAAAAGTTGATGTCGTTTTTTTAAATTTTAAAGTTGATTTGTACCTTATTTATTCGGTTTTCAAGAAAAATTTCTAATAAAAGTTGTTACTATATTAAGTTTCAAGTATATTGTCCCCTTAAAATCTCATTATGATAAACTTCATTAGATAAATGGCCGTAAATTCTTTTATTGTAAATAATTTTTCGTTTATTTTAATATCTTATATATTTTAATATTTCGTTTATTTTCGTTTATTTATTAGCGAATTTCCTCCAAAGGAAATGCAGCTATTGGTTTTCCAATGTTGGAAATTCGTAAAAATTTCTTCAAATGTCCATCGATCCTACCTATTAGATGTTAAATATCACTATCGCTAAAATTTGTATATATGTATATATATATATCTACATATATATATATATATATATATATATATATATACATATATATATATATATATATATATATATATATATGTATATATATATATATATATGTATATGTACTTTTTGAAAATGTCTGTGGACACTCTAGCGGTCGCAGTTTTATTCCGATTGAAATGAAATTTAGTATTTGAGTCGCTTTTGGTATTTTAAAGGTCAAGTTTGTTAATGGGTAAAATCAGACGAGGGGAAATGGGGGTTTAGAGGGAGGGGAAAACACAAAATTTGACTATTTCCCTTAATATTTGAATAATCGAAAAATTTATCAGGAGTTAAGTTGTAGGTACTACAACTGTAAGTTTTACTGTAATTTTGTTTTTTATTATTTTTCTGTTACATTAATATTTACAGAAATATTTACAAATAAAGATTGAAAGTTAAAATTCTAAATATCTCTGTTCACATTCGAGTTTGAGAAATTGATTTTCTTAACTTGATTTTCTACAACTTTACTCCTTATACATTTTTCGATTATTTTAATATTAAGAGCGATATTTAATGTTTTGTGTTTGTTTTATACGAATACATGAAATATATTTTATTTAAAAAAATTTTGATTGTCGTTTCCATAGTTACTATAAACTATAATCGTTATTTTGGCTATTAATAAATTTAATTTTTTCCAAAACTAAAGTCATATATAGATATTATATTTCATTTTGATCTCTCTAATGTTATAACCGCTAGAGAGTGATTTATGTATTCTAAGGAAACTTGCTAAGTTGACGCAGCTCCTGCGTAACGAATCTTTTCATTTTAATTTTTGAACTCTCCACTAAACAATAAATTAGTTAGTATAATAATATTAAATCAGTCTAAACTAAAAAAAAATTCAATAAAAAAACGAAAACTACAACTAAATGAGTAAATTGCTTAAATTCTCGGCACTGAGTTTATGATAAAAAGGTTAATTTTTAAAAAGGAATAATTTTTACTTAATAATTTTTCCCCATCTCTTACAAAGATAGATAATATCCCAAGGTGGACGCTACGATTTTACCCATCACCGAACTTGCTCCTTTCAGCCCTAGTACACGTACACAAATATGCAGCACGTTGTCTCTTTTCGTTTTTGAGTTGTCTTCAGACAGACAGACGGATATGCGGAAATGGACTAATTAATTATAATTATTAATTAATCATTTTATGAACAATACCAAATGTTTTTGTCTGAAATAAATTTTGTCAACCCTTAAGGATGTACGAACACTGGAGCTTTAAAAAGATTAAGGCTTCATTTTTTTTACATGTAGTTGAAGTGCATATAAAGCAATTATAAAAGTTTAAGGGAGGGGGGGGGGTACGGGATCTTAAATTATTGAAATTAAAGTTCGAGTTTTAATGCATTGTTCTTATGGAGAAGCCCATATTTTCACACATATTTTGACATAGTTGGAAAATTTTCACTTGGAATAAAATAAGACGAATAAAAAAAAAACTACGCAATAGAAAATCGAAATATTAATAAAGAGATTGATCCAATAAAATTGCGGTATGACGGGTCTAAAAAAAATATTTAAGAAACTGAGATTTCGGGTAAATTTTATTTCTGTCGGCAGTAGCTAAATTAGCCGAAATCTCAGGTTTTTTTCTTAAATATCATTTTTTTAGGCTCGGTCTGACGAGCCTAAATTAAATTTTAATTTTAACTTACGACATAAAATAATAAACTTTATTGTGCACTTGAATGTACAATATAAGATTTTGAAAAATTTTATAAATGGACTATACATAGTGCTCGTACATCCTGAAAGAGTTCGTACATCCATAAAGATATAAACTTAATTAATTGTACCATTTATTGCATATACCAGGTATAACAAACAAATGTAAATAATAATAAATAGTAGAAAATTGTTTGAACTAACCTGTACGGGAAATAATTAAAATAAGCATCAGGAGAACAGCATAATAACTTTGTCCACAATGTAAAAAAGAATTTAACATCTTCTTCATATGTATTTGAAAACCATCTTGTAGTAACAATCGTTCACTTTTATATTCTGTTATCCTAGTACAAGTGTCGACATTGTGACACACGTCCTGTGACGTCATCATGTTGAATTTTTTTGTATACAATAAATAATTTCCTTTTTCTTTTTTTGTGATACTTTTGTTGTCCTCTTTTATGTTGATGAAAACAAGCAGCGCAGAAAGATGATGATATATAATCTTTAAAGAATTCTACTACACACGTCACTGTAGTATATAGTCTTTCTAGAAAATTTCTCTATTCTTCTGATGACGAAGAAACCGAATGAAGAACAGTCACATTCACACACTGGTTATTATTCACTTTATATTGTTGAATGTTTGCTATAAAATATTACTATCACCGGAAACAGGAAACTACTACTTTCTTATGCTTTAATGCTTTATTTACGTGTATTTATACCATACTACACAACACTATAAGTTCTGTTTAAGTTTCACAGTCTTTGTATATTCTGTCTCTATTACACGTATACTATAAATATTTATCTTGAACTCCAAAATTTTTGGTATATGAATAATATCCCTCGTTTGTTCTTAATATGCACAATTACTTTGAAATCATTTTCAAAGTTAATGTTTTATGTTGACCTTCCTGATTGAAGAATGTTCAAGAAGTGGTTTTCATATCTAGAAGAAAAAAAATCTAAATTGTAACAAATTTTTTTTAATAGTAAAGAGTACGCCAACAAAATGAATAATAGCAGAATGATTAACATTAATTTTCTATAAATACATTAAATTATTTTATTTTTTATGTCACACTTATGAGTTAAACTTTTCTGTGGTCTGCTTATTGAATTTATTACTTCAGTATTTCAAGTGATAAAGTAAAAAGTTTGATGATAAAGACAATGTATTGTATCATCAATTTGGGATTTTTTGAAAAATATTTTCATTTCTATATGATCTCCCAATTCATATTTTTTATAACAATAAAATATTCTTTAAGGATGTTTCCAGCATGAAACCCACTTTTCGGCAGATTTTGCTCATGTTTAGAACGCGAGATAATTAATAGCTAAGTAATCATTCTCTCTCACTCTCTGTCAATAGAAGCATTTAAACTACATGTCCACCCAACTATTATCTGTTGTATTCAAAAAAATACTCGATATAATTTAAAAAAAAAAAAACAGAATAGTAAAAATATTTACGACATTAAATATTAAATACATTTTTTTTAAATCGCATTTTACCGTTTTGTTTTCGAAATATGAAAGTTTAAAATTATTATTTATTTCAAAATTATATTAATTTGTATATATGAATAGTGAATATAGCTATATGTTGTGTATGCGTGTTTATGTATTTGGTCTATAATAAAAGCAAACCGGTTTTTTGTCCTGATTATATCAGACAGTGGTGGAACTACCTTAATAGAAAGACTTCGGATTATCGCTTATGACTTTGGAGATCGGCTGCGTTCAAGACAATTTTAGGAAAAAAAAATAGTAATTAACGATTTGACAAATAGTGTGCTGAACTTGAACTTTGTGCAGCCCTCTTTTTTTTAATAATTTACAAACTGCCGATGTCGGTCATATTTATACCTACAGTATATAGGAGAAATTCTAAAATGAGAAGTCATTGAACATTTTTGCGCCTGACCCACCGTTAATTAGATATTAACTAAATACAGTAACCAATTAGAGAAGCGCGTTAACGGAATAAGAAACAATGGGAAATTAACGCGTCGGCGGCAGATTTTAAAATTGCAATGTATATAAATAATAAGATTATTAATTATGTATTAAAGGTAAAGCATAGGCTAGGAACTATAGTATTCAGATGTATATTACTACAGTCTATGTTAAATATTGATGATAAAAATATACTTATTCTTTATTCATGAATATTTTCTATACAAAGTTTCGATGTTTCATATTTGCCGGGCGTCACCACGACGCAACGCCTCGCAAAATGAAGCATTTCTATTCGATTCGATTCCGGGTAAATGAAGCATTTCTCTTCGATCGAGTTAATAGTAATCAGATATCTTAGAGAATATAGTCCATATATTCTTGAGAACATAGAATATATACAACTTAGCACAACGGCAGATATCTGCATCAGATGAAGAGGTACGAAATTTTTGTACACAACTAATTCACAACAAAATAGCGGCAAATTATGTGACTAATTTCGACTCGATTTGAAAAAGTTGTTGTGCTAAGTTGACGGACATACAAAACACAGTTATACAAAAATCAATATTACATAAAATTTCCGGAGAATTTGGTAACAGGGAACAAATGTGAACAAAACCAATTGTTTTTACCAAATGAGATAAATGATATCATGGATGTTCATAAAACCACACCCAAAATAATAAAAAAAAACAAAAAAATTATTTTATATGATGTAGCTCATAAAAAATTGTAATTAATAAAAATAATAAAGCTATAGCACAACAGACAGACAATGGATGTGTAGAAAAAAGAAAAAAACCAATAATCAAATAATAAATTTTCATTTTTCGTATCATAGATTTTTAGTTGAAGCAATAGACAGCAAACTATAATATGGCTCCAATTGATAACTATAATACGTATTATCTTACGAAAAACACTTTTTGATTATATATATATATATATATATATATATATATATATATATATATATTCATATATATGTATATATATATATATATATATATATATATATATATATATATATATTTATACATATATTTATACTTTTATTATGTATAAATATATTTTTTGTTAGTAAAAAAAAAGGTGTTCGAGACTCACGTAAACGAACAAAATTGGTATATATTAAAGGCATAAATCATATTTCAAGTATTATTTTAAATAACAAATCTAAAAAAACTTAGTTTGGAAAATAGCATATGATTTAGAATGGCAAGAGCATCTTCTTCCATGTTTTTCTAGTAATATTTAAAAAAATAAATAAAGCAAATGAAATAACTAACTGTGCCAATTATTTAAATATTCTGTATGTACTGTACAAGTATATATATATATATATATATATATATATATATATATAACGCATTATATTCATAGTGATAGTTTATAATTACTATGGAAACGACAACCACAGTTGTTATTTCAAAATTGAAACAAAATTTCAATAAAATAATTTTATAGTTATTTTTAAGAAGTATAGTTTCTGCTGAAATGACAAAATCAACAATAATATAAATATGAATATAAATAAAAATTCAATGTTCGTTTGTTCAAAATCGTAAATCTCCTAAGGTTCTTAAACGATCATTTACGGAAATGTTTACACAACGTTGTATTTGTATAAGGGAAGATTTTTCTAAAAAAGAACACTAGCTTTAAAAGGGGGTGGAGGGGGTGAATTTTGTATAAAACTTATTATGTTGTTCAAACTTTGCAGAAATAATGTTTATAACAAATAATAAATGTTTGCATATTTGATTTTTTTAAACTACACCTAAAAGGGGATGGAATGGCGTTGTAAAGATTATATGGAGAAAATGTCTTCATGACGCTGAAATTTGGGAGGAAGGTAGTTTATGATAGTAAACGTTAGCTAAGAAAGAATTTCTGTAAATTCACATTTAATGGGAGGCTGGGGTGTTTTATTCCTTAAAATTTAGTCACAGCCATGCGTGGCAGGTTAATGCTAGTAATATATATATATAAATAAATAAATATATATATATATATATATATATATATATATATATATATATATATATATATATATAATGTTATGTATGTATATATATATATATATATATATATACATATATTATAAAATTTTCACGCAACAAAAAATTTTCACTGCAAATTCATACAATTACTATATTTTATCGCATGTATGCATGTAGTATACACATATAAATCCGTATGTGTATAGTTTAAAAAATGCGATAACATTTCTATAAAACGGAAGGATATCTAGAAACAGAACAATCTACAATTTGAATTGTAGTGATTTCCTGTTTTTCCGATGTATAACAATGGTCAATTTCAAACTAGAAACTACAACATTTCATATAGAAAGTATTGTGTATAGTCAGTCTATCTGTCCACTAATAATAATAATAATTTTTATAGGAATGTTTTAACTATATTTTGTGAATTGATGATCCGTATAACGAAAAATGAAAGAATATACTGTGGCAAATTTTCTCCGAGAACTAAATCAATGCTGACAGACATTTTTAAAAACAAGCGTTTATTTATATGCTCTAAAAAGAAGAAAATAAACTATAAATTGAATCAAACCCATTAATTTATTACAATAAAAAATTTATATGTTATTAAGGCTTGTCGCGAGATTTACTTGTGCATAAAAAACAAAGGTAAATACATCTACACAAGTAAATCTCGCGACAAGCTTTAATATCATATAAATTTTATTCTGTAATAAATGAATGAATTTGATTCAATTTAAAGTTTATTTTCTTCTTTTAAGAGCATTTAAATTAAAGCTTGTTTTTAAAAATGCTTTTTTACATTACTTTATTTATTCGTATTTCATACATAACATTATAATCGCAAATATTTTCACAAATATGAAACTTACAGATATAGATGGTAAAGCGATATACATTGTAGCATAATTTATTTATTGTTTCATGTCACCAACTGTCAAAATTTATGATATTTCTTGATATCAAGCAGATAATAATAATATGACACTTTAAGTTTTATTTAAATGGCGCTATAATATGTCATGTTTTTTAATGAAAACTCCCATGTTTACCTATATATACGCAGAATATAGAGGTATTGTTTTCGATGCAGAAAATTGATATTAGGATTTTACCGAATCGTTATTTTTTGTGGTCCCCTGATACCAAATGGTGGCTCTAAGTCACGCTTGTATGTACATAATTTGTGTCTGGATGGATCAATGTATGTGAAAAAGATATAACAACAGTACGAAAATAGCGGTTGGATTGAAACTTTAAAGTTTAATATTGTTGTTTCACGTGACTGAAATGTTTTGGCGGAGATAGCTAAATCGGATATGATCTTCTATTCTTAACTTTTTCAGAATTTCTCGAAAATGATTACGACGCATGTTTTTAAAACTTTCACAAAAAAAAATTAGCTAGAGGTACAAAATCTTAAACCAAATATTATAGCATTATAGGATGCAAAAAACATATTTGGATTGCAATCCACACACCGACTGTGGTAGAACTTTTTTGTTGTTTTTTATTGTTATAGACTTTTTATAGTTTTGGAAAAAATTCGGTGATACATCTTAAAGCCATGTTTAAACTCTGTAATAGGACCCTCTGGGTAGCGTTTCACACCAGAGTGGAAAGTTTTAACAGAAACTAGAAAAAAAAAATTTTGTATTTCCTACGATTCTTCCAGATAGTAAAATACAGTTTTTTTGTCCCTAACGATAAATATCATGAATAGTCTATCTTCAAAATATGCGGGGAAGAGAAGCATCATGTAGTGATTTCAGCCGTTCATGAACACACACCAAATATCAGCTCGTTATGTCTTGCCGTTTTTGATATATCGTGTTGCCGGGCACACAGACAGACGATACGAAAATAGACCTATTAGACACTTCATTAATAACTCACATAAAATTTGTGAAGGTATTCTGCAGTTTCCCTTCACGAACTCCAGATGAATATCGGTATAGTTCGTATCAAAGTCGGCTGCAGCCGCACACCTACCAATTCCTAGTAAACATACGAATTCCTGATCCTCCTCTCACATTATAAAAATGTAAACTCAAAATTAATAAAGGTTGAAAAATTATGACATCGGTGGCTTCTGTTATAGACCGTCGTGTCTCAAAAACGGAGGTTAAACCCCATTACTATTATTATTATGTATTGAAAATAATAATAATAATAATCACGCTATATGATATATGTATACAATATACAACGATATATAACGACTTATAGTGTGCTATTTTAGTTTATAGTTACTATGGAAACGACAAAGTTGACATTTCAAAATTGAAACAAAATTTTAATAAAATAATTTTTATTTTATTAAAATAAAACAGTATTGTACAAATAATTGAGTTACTTTTTAAGTATAGTTTCTGTGGAAATGTTAAAATGAAAAAAAATATTTACCGACTCCAAAAAAAGGAGATTCTATGTTCGACTGTATGTATTTTTTTTTTATGGTGACCCCCTTCAAGATTATTTTTTGAGACAATATACAGCCTCTGTCCTTCCCCAGGATATAATCTATCTCCTTGCCAAATTTCATTACCATCCGTTTAGCCGTTTAGTCGAGAAAAGTTAGCAAACAAACACACAGAGTTACTTTCTCATTTATATAGTAGTATGGATTTAGGGTTAAATGAAGTGAAAACAGACATTCATGCATAGACTGAACCGGACAGTAAATTTTACGATTACACATATACCAATATACTATGTCGGAATACGGCACTATGTATTTCTGTAAATATGACATTATAGAATGGAATATGATGATTCCATGTAATATTTTAATACATATTTTTTTATATGATAACAATTATGATAAAATCAATACTTCTGGTTTTTTTTAGACGTATCTCTAAAACAAACTATATCAGGCATTATAATTTTTATAAATTGATTATATATAAAAAATAAAAGAATAATTTCCTTTTCCTATGATTAATGATTATTTTCATAAAATGTCATTATTTGTATAATACTGTTGGTTCGACAGAGTACATCTCAGATACACAGCGGTTGTGTTTTATAGTTTAGTATTTTGATTGATTTTGATTCTATTATAACCAACGCTGGATTTCCACCCAGAATTAAAAGGCCCCGCCCTAGGGGGCCAGCTAGCTTAGGAGCCCCAGTGGCGGAACCTCCATATAAGCTCAAAAGCCTGGCTTGCCTTATCAAAAAGCTTTATCGAAAATTTTAACTTAAAAGTCTTGAAACGATATTATTCGAGTTTATTATACGATATAATACGAAACTATATCGTTTGGAATCGAAAGACATCCGTGAAGGAGCCTGAAACCTTATAGCCGATTTTTATCCGAGGGATTTGTATAGGACTTTGGTCGACGAGTGCCTGCACCTGCGAGCTCATTTGTCGTCGAATGATGAAGTTATAGAGTTATCGTCACTAAAGCTATACAAATACTTATCGGAAAAAGGCTTTTTGAACATTTGATTAAACGTTGGAATTGTGCTCCGAATGCTGTTGTGTACACCAGCATCTAACTGTTCAGCCGAACGGTCATTTTCAGCGCTAAAGAGAGTAAAGAATTATTTAAGATCTACCATAGAAGAGACAGGCTAAATTCATCCTCTGTAGTGTACATAGAGTCAGAAATAATGCAGTCAATTGACTATAATGACGTCATTCGTGCTTTTGCACATAAGAAAGTTCGCCGTATGATTCTATAAACTTTATAGAATAACGTAACTATCGTGACATAGACTGCATTTTTCTGATGTTTATTAAAGTAATTAAAGTTGATTAAAAATTATATCATCTGTACGTAATGCATTTAATTCGCTAAATTTTTAAAATAGCTTCCAGATGGGGGCCCCAAATGCCAAGTGCCTAGGGGCCCTGCGTCTCTAAGTCCGGACCTGATTATAACAGACAATATTATTACAATCGGAGGTTAGCTATTTTTATATTCGTTCCATAATATCATAAAATGTACCTACTTTGAACACTAGGTAATAGCAAGAAATATAATAATAAATTTATGTTTAATCTACCTTATATATACTGAGTACTCGTTGAGTGCGTGTACAGTTCTATACAAGCATGCATGTATAACAATGATTTGTGTTTAACATAAAAAAGTACAGTATACAATGTACGGACCGATTTTGCTCATTCACAAACCCAATATCACTTTTCAGTTATATTACACATTGATCTTCTCGTCTTTTGGTTGTGTTGTTGACGAACAGCAGACGGGCAGATATGTGGAGATACGGACATACAGAAACATCTAAAAAATAAGTACAAGCATACATTTAATACATAATATTGAGTTCAGTCATCAGAACTACACACAAATCTTTAGCTCGATCGGATTTTAGAATAGATGGGAGTGTGTTAAAATTTGAGTACCTATTTTAAACGGGAAACACAAACGTACAATGTATACATGCGGACTACTCAAGCTAAGCATAAGTTTGTAAATAAGCTTCTGCTTAATTATGCATATATAAATTACTCTCACTTTTATACCCGATTTATGATATATACCAGAGTATATTAAGTTTAGTTCCAACTTTGTTCTAACGGTTGAAAATGTTTATCTCAGAAAAAAAAAATTGGTATAGGTGTTCATAAAATGGCCTAATTCGTCCATTTCCGCAAAGTACGTAAACACGATAACATTTGAAAACAAAAACTGTTCCTTTTTTAAAAATAAATAACTTTAATTTGAAACTTTTGTTCATAAATTCAGTATATACCGGGTATTTAGGCAATTAACTCAGTTTTACACTTGTCAAGGATGTACGAGCACTGAAGTTTCAAAAATATTAAGGCTTGATTTTTTGTTAACATGTAGTTAAGGTGCATATAAATCAATTATAAAACTTTCACGGGGGATGGGGGGATAGAAACACATATTTTTACACATATTTTGATAGTTTTCACTTTGAAAAAATAAGACGAATATAAAAAAAAACACTTGGCAATAGAAAATAGAAATATTAATAAAGAGATTGGGCGAATAAATTTCGGTATGACGGGCCTAAAAAAAACATTTAAGAAAAGAGATTTCAGGTAAAATTTATTTCTGTCGGCGGTATCTTAATTACCCGAAATCTCAGGTTGTTTTCTTAAATATATTTTTTGTTAGATCGGGAATGATGGGCCTAAATTAAAGTTTAATTTTAACTTAAGACAAAAAATAATAAACATTCTTGTGAACTTTTATGAATGTATTATAATAAAATTTTGAAGAATTTAATAAATGGACTATACATCAGCGCTCGTACATCCTTAAATCTTTATTTGAATAATAGTATCAAAATTGAAATTGAAAAAACTATTGTTTTGTCTACATTTTTAGTTTATTCTATTTGTTATGTATGTGACCAATGTATGTCACGAAGATCCGTGGAAACGTTGGTAAAAATTTTAAAAATTCTATAAAATTCAATTGCTGGCCAACCATTGTGAATAGTTTACCAATTATGATTACTTTTTGACCTAAATCTTTAAAGCCCAGAAATCGATTTGTTTTCCATTCTCATGAAAAATATACATGTTTTTTGAGTCAATGATTAAATGTTGATCCCGTCTATCGTTGCTTTGGGTGACCTGTAAATTATGGAAATGAGAACCAAGTTTTGATTCCACACAAACCAGAGCTTTTAATTAATTTTATTATTTCAAAATTTTTCACAAAGTAAATCTCCAAACCATATACAGAAATTTAATGTTATTCCGAATCAAAATTTATGGATTCATTGCTCTTGAATTAGAAACATGCGCTTATGCGCTGTTTCGCACGTTTGAAGCTCTATTGAGGACCTAGTTAATTTATTTTGACTCAGGATTTTTACACATTTATACGTCAAAGATATATTTGTCAGAAATGATCATTGAACGTAGTTTGATGATCGGTGTTGGACTGGTAGAGCAACCATATTGAAATCTTTAGACACAACGGGTTTTCTTGCTTCTCTTACAGAAGAGCTCTCCAGCTCTCTAATTTAACCTAAATTATTCAGTTTATTATTCCTATTTTCGCCCATAAAAAGCATTACAATAATACTGCAACATATTTTGTCGAACGAGTATTTTAACGTATTACAGTTCACAGGTGTGATCCAACATTTAAATCGTTCATGAAAACAACATTTTATTTACATATAAAATAAAAATAAAACATGTTAAATAGTCATTAATTATCATAAAACTCAACATATATGTATCACCCATACAATCTAAAATTAACGTTGTACATAAACATTAGAGAATAAAATTTGATATTCAAGAAATAGTTTACATACAGTAGTTTTGTGCAACAGTACAAAAAGCAAGAAGCAACTATACAATTTTACTAAAATGTGTGTAAAGGAAAATGTATTTGTTTCAACAATTTTCCTTTATAAACACAAACATAACACTTTTACTATCTTTGTCTTTCTCACATTAAAATCCTTATTATGTACAACATTACCCACAATAAACCAACAGACGCAGCAAATATATAAACAGCTGTCATAAATCGTATTCTAACTCCGGTTGCAATAACTACACATATACACAACAAATTCATATGTATGTTTGTAGTATACACGATGAACGTGTAGAGACCATTTATAAATAACCTTTTGTTTAGACATTCGACAATCGAGGTGTTGAACACAATACACACCTACTAAAGTTGTTTGTTTGTTGTATTTACAAAATGGTTCAAAAAACTAGGCCTTTTATTTCCAAATATGTTAAATGATTGTAAAGTTGAGCTTTCGATGAGGACTTAAAGGTTTGCATGTAAAATCGGCAGCAAATGTTTGTTGTAGAATGATGAAAGCTTGTTTCGAAACTTTGTAAGAATGAGTATAAAATCAGCCTTTAAAATAGTTTCGATTTTTTAATATATATTTTTACTATTCCAAATGATATTTTCATCAATTGCACTGCACCAATTTTTAGCGATGTACGTATGCTTTATCTTTTGTTGTCGAAACAAAAGAACAGGGTAAAAATTGACCCACTGAATAAAACTATTACAAACATGTCTTTCAAAAAAAAAAATCTTATAAAGTTGAATTATATAAGAACAAACTGGCTGTCCGAGGCAGCCTTCGTCCTTGGCTCCGCGTCACAGAAAATAACATTGCATGAAAAGTTTTTTTTTTGGGAGGGGGTGTTTTTTTGATTTTCCGGGAGGTTGTAATGAAAAAAATTAAGTTTTCCAATTTTTCCCGTTGGTTTCAAGCAATTTTGCGTTGAATGGAATATACAGCGTCTTTCTAGCATGTCTAGAAGTGCCTTAGAATTTGTATACATGAGTGTGTCAGTTAGTCAGTCAGTTAGCTTCACTTAGGGATATATATTACATGCAGATTCATTTAAAAAAACTTCGTTATGCATAAATTACGAATTTCCTTAGAAGAAATGAATCACTTCTCGGTAAAAGATCTATAATTGACTTTTATCTTATTAATTAATGTTCCCGGCGAATTTTTTTCAATATCTTTCTACAACCTCTACCGATCACAATTTTAGTCGGATCAGAATGAAAATCCATCCCTAATACGATTTTGGTATTTGCAAGGCCAAGTTTGATAATGAATGGAATTGGTCAAGGGGGAAGGGAGAATAAAAAAAGAAGAACAAAATATAAAATATCTGTCTTAATATTCGAAATATTGAAAAATGTTTAAGGTGAAGTATCAGAAAATCAAATTTTATACTTGACCATTCTTTTCAAAACTCTCGATTGTGTATAGAAATATTTAGAATTTTAATATGACATTTCGTTTGATCAGATGTAAATATACTAGACATGTTCAATTGCCACAGCTGTATTCAGATTACTATACTGTATTTTATACTTCTTGCTTTATTGAACTACCGATTGCACTACCTTAATAGACTCATTTTAAAATTTATAGATAACATATTTCATTATTTACACTACCGTTACGCTTTCCTTTGTGAATAAAATATATCATTGTTGTATTTAAATTTTATTTAATTATTCTAGTCCGAATTTTATATATATATATATATATATATATATATATATATATATATATATATATATATATATTAAAATGAATTATTCAAAAACAAAGTATTTAAAAAAAACATTTATGATAACTTAACAAACATTTTTATAAATATACTTTGACATAAAACCACATTTATGTCCTATATAGAATACACATTAATTTAATGTATAAAATATTCCCTTTATAATATATATCATCATAACATAGCCGACCAAACACAAGAGTGTTATACTGAACAGTCCCAACGGAAATAGTCAAGTTAGTATTAATATTCTATATAACTTTTATTATAAGGAAATCTTGTTTTGTTAGTTGGACCTACTAACATTAACGATGTATCTACAAGACCGTATTGTATTTTTACCTCTGTGCATACACAGCTACAATGTTAAACATAATATCACCTCTGTGTGAAATCAGTCAAAATGTGAAACGTAAAACTAAGTGTTTACAGCTATTTAAAAAATTCGTTTACCTATTTCACATAGCAAGACCTATTTCACATATCTAGTGCGACTGGACAAGTTTAAGCATAGACGCCTTCTTAGTAATGTTTACTGGAAATTAAAGACGATTTTGAAGCCCCTTTACCGCAGGAACCAAAAAAGCTGTGAAGCTCGAATTTAAAACGTATCGTAAGACCTACCATCTGACGAAAGTGCAAGTTTCAATGTCCATTACCTTGGCCCCGACATTTAGGAATTTTTCGTATATAGGGATTGTGCTGAAATGTGCTCAAAATGTGCAATTATGTGCCGCATTCAATGAAAAGAAAATTCAGAAAATTTCATTTTTTGGAGGAGGTCCTTTTTGCTACGAGAGTTAGCCCCCCTACTTTTCTTTATCGAAACCACAGCATTTTTACCGTAATCTGCACAAGATGTGCTGCCATGTGCCCAAGAAAAATAATAAATAAAAATAAGTTTTTCGATTTTCCAAGTGAAAAATATTTTTTTGGAAAATGAAAAATTATTTTCTATATATAATCAGAGGTTTTGGTTGAAATCGATACAAGCTATCATGTGCCATATTGAAAAAAAAAGTTGTATCGCGAAAAATATAACTGTTATGAGGAGGTCCTTTCTTGCCACTAAACATCCTTGCTTTACTTTATCGAAACCATCTTGAGTTTGCGGTACAAATGCTGTGGTTTCGATAAAGTAAAGTAAAAATGAAATTTTCTGAATTTTCTTTTCATTGAATACGGC
Source organism: Nineta flava (assembly GCA_963920215.1). Taxonomy (NCBI): domain Eukaryota; kingdom Metazoa; phylum Arthropoda; class Insecta; order Neuroptera; family Chrysopidae; genus Nineta; species Nineta flava. The sequence goes on from OY986045.1 coordinate 25,575,854, forward strand.
ACATAATAGCACATTTTGAGCACATTTCAGCACAATCCCTATATATCAAAAATTCCAAAATGTCGGGATCAAGGTAATGGACATCAAGTTTCAACATTACAGCTTTAATAGTAAAAAACTTATTTAACCCAAAAAGTTGACATTTTTGGACTCACTCAGCATCTATATTCTAAGGTACTTCGTGCTTTCCTAGAAAGTTAATATTTGGTAGGAAGATGGATCTTAGGCTAAAATTACCCATTCGGAAATTTCTCTCCCCTCGCAAGAGAAAGTAGAAAAGTTTGGAATTAAAAATTTTCTTGTCTAAGAAGAAACTTTTGAAACATTTTTTCATAAAATTGATAGATTTACCTTAATTTCTGTTCAAACATTGCAATTATCATTAGCGATGTGTCTGTAGGCACCTATTACGTGATAATCTGATATCGATTTTTAATAGATTTACCGTAATTTCTGGAGTTCTTTTCTAGAGCACGGAAGTGCGTAAGCCGAGTTTAAGGGGCTTACGTGTTCATCAGCTCCACTGCGCGTAACTTAAAACTTAGAAATAATTTATTGTTTTAATGGTTATTCGAATTTCCGAATTTCACGACTTTAATATGATATTATCCGTAAGTACAACAAACAACTTGTTGTTTTAGGAAATACTTCCGTTTCATATTCCAACCAAAATATGAATTACATAAGGGCACTACGACATGGTACAATTTGATTGATTTTAAGACTTATATATAAAAATTGGTGCTTTTCCTATGAATTATAAAAAAATAAATACATGTATTAGCGTTTTTTGAGGAAATCAGTCTTTGACGATGAAAACTTTCGAACCTGTACGAAAAAACGGTACCTGTACACAGAAATAGAAATTTTACATAATAAATTCACCCATATAATAAATTCACTTATTTCCACATTTTTATTTGCAAATTCTTGTATTAAAAAAAAAGGAAGATTTTGTCTGGTGTATTTAATATCTTAAGGTAATTTTGTTTAAAAAAAAATCTAACCCGAATGCCGCCTTGGGGTCACGGGAGTGGAACCTATTAGCGAGCAGAGCGAGTTAACGTTATATAACTCGAAGCGGTTTTATTAACCTTTCAAATACAAGAAGCACGCTCATATCAAATTTAATTCCGATAAACCAAAAATTACGGTCTCTAACATGTATATAGACTTCATTTGAGGGCTTCAAACCATTCGTTTTAACACATAAAAAATTGAATGCTTATGTCTTGTTGTTGGTTGTTTTGAAGATAATATACAAAACGCATTACGTTACACAACACCTCTCCACTCAAAACGCCAGCAACTCACTTCTTATGTCTTAAATATTATTCTCCTGACATTTCTACGATATCGTTTTAACAAATGTTTCACAAACCCATTATTATCGATGAAGAAATAAATATCATATTTATTGTTTCCGTTTTTTCCCTTCTTTTTTTTTTTGTTTCAAATGCCACCATTCATTCACACAATACCGCCGTCACGGTGCTGTTTTGTTTGTTTCTGTGGTATTCGTTATACAAATGTATAAGCAAAAAAAAAAGAAAAAAGAAGCGATCGCTTTATCGTTTATTTTTGTGATAAATAAAGTGAATTTATTGTCTGATAATACTTCTCATACACAAGTTCAAGTAGGTAGTTGTTGTATGTGAATTGTAGAAAAGTATTGAGAACGATTGAGAGAAGATATTCTTTTCTCTTTTGTTAAACGATTGAATTTTATTGTATATGCGACAATGAGATGATACTTTATAGTGCTTGATGGTTGGAATACGATCATTGAATATTTTCCAAGTAAAATGATCATTATTATCCATGAATGTAAGATTGGGTTATCATATTTCGACAGTAAAGTACAACATAAAAGTGCCCATGGATGTATTTAATATAACGTAGAGTTAAACATACTCTTTTTTGAATTATTTGTTTGAAAGGTATAAAGCTGTTTCGCTAAGTTTAGATAAGTTATCCAAATGTGGCTCTGTGATTGCGGTTATAGTTTAGCGGTTATAATTTTAGTGTGTTCAAAATGAAATATAATATCTGATATGACTTTAGTTTTGGCAAAAATTAAATTTATTAATAGCCAAAATAGAACGGTATAACGGTTATAGTTTATAGTTACTATGGAAACGACAATCAAAATTTTTTACAATAAAATATATTTTTGTATTCGTGTCAAACAAATACAAAATATTAATTATCTCTCTTAATATTAGAATAATCGAAAAATGTTTAAGGCGTAATGTTGTAGAAAATCAAGTTTGCTACAATTCATTACTTAATCATTTTTCTCAAACTCTAATGTGAACAGAGATATTTAGAATTTTAACTTTCAATCTTTAATTGTAAATATTTCTGTAAATATTCGTGTAACAGAAAAATGATAAGAAACATAATTACAGTAAAACTTAGTACCTACAACTTAACTCCTGATAAATTTTGTGTTTCCCCCTTTCTCTACTTTTCCCTCGTCCGATTTTACCCATTAACGAATTGACCTTTAGAATACCAAAAGCGACTCAAATACTTAATTTCATTCCAATCGGAATAAAACTGTGACCGCTAAAGAGTCCAGAGACATTTAAAAAAAGTTAGTGTAGGACTTAATTAAACTAAAAAGGTTCTGTTTTGTTTTTTGCTTTTTTTAAATTTCGCAAAGATATTGTGTGTATTCAAATAGTGTTTACACAATCGATTATAATCTTTGTTCTTTAGCGGAAGCGCAGGGAAGTCAGGTAACATATTCAGTTATATGCTGTTGTAATGAAAATTATTAAGAATAATTTTTTTGATTCAACACACATTTTAATTATGAAAGTAAAATATTAAGAAAAATATTTAACAAAATAATATTTTTCTCCTTAGAAAAAAAAAAGGAGTTTTTTTTAATTGAAAGTACAAAAAGAAAATAATATAGCTCGATTTATTTTTTTTCTTAAACTAAGTTTTTTTTTTAAGTCGAAAAATGATAATAAGATTAATAGATACTTTTGATTTAAAGTTTTTCTATTTAGAAAGAAAAAAATCAAAAATTGAAAAAAATTATTGCATATAATTTAATTTAAGAGAATCAAAAGTTATACAAATTGAATGTTTTACAAAATAACATAAACAGATCACCAATAACATACAGATCATAAATAATTTTGTAAAAACAAGACAATTTTTGTAAACAGACGTAAGCTAGCTTACAGTTATGAATGTATCATACAATTTGTGTATAGATTTTAAAATTGACACTGGCCCGGTGCATTAAGTCTCTGCTTAAATATCAACCAAGCGGGGTATGACTATGGGTCAAACCCAAGGAGAGGTATAATTTTTAATTAATTTTATAAATAATCTGAACACTCCGACTACGTCCATGGGTGTTGATATACTAAAATATTCTAGAAGCCTCCATGCAAAAATATATTGTCAAAAACAAAATATTTATTCAAAAAAGCAATCATATTCTAGAACGACCCATGGTGGGTATATAAACCGTGACCAGTGTCGATTCAAGTCAGTTTTTAAAATCGACCATTGTGCGATTAGTATCAGAGTTTAAAATCGACCATTGTCCGAAGAGTTTTAAATCGTGTCTGATGAGTTTTAAATCGATCATTGTGCGATTAGTATAAAAGTTGAAATCAAGTATTGTCTGTTAGTTCAAAGTATAAAATTCGTGTTCAATCCAGATCAAGTTAAAGTTGGAATTTGTACAAGTAATTTGATCAAGTAATTCGAAATTTAACATTGTGTGAAAAAGAATTAAAATAATTGTTGAAAAAGAAATTGGATAATCATTTTTTTTTTAAAGCAATAAAATCAGGTTTTTTTTTTGTTTCGTAAAAACTTGTGTTTAATTTAATTTTTTTTTTTCTTTTCTTTAAACAAAAACGTGCGTGTTGTTCCAATTACAAAATATTTAGTAATATCGTTTACTAATATATTTTTTTTTGTTTTGTCGAGTATCGGAATCATTGCAGGTTCGGGCAGCGCTCCTTTGAGGATAAAGAGAGCCAGGATACCGCGACAAGTGGCGACCGTGACAGGACCAAGAGACGTACGGAAGAAGAAAAGAATTACAATGGCAAGCCGCAGCATTCCCATGCCACGTCTGCGTGAGATGATGGAGGCCGAAGGGCTGGACAGCACTGGCACTAGAGAGGTCTTACAGGCAAGATGGGAGGAGCACCAATCTAGGCAACAAGGAACACCAACTTCAAGGACTCAAGGACCAGCCAACCCTACATCGGAACGACAAAGAAGTTTGGTATCAGAACCGGAGGAGCCAATTGCATCAACAATGGAAAAGATGTTCGCGGCTATGATGTCAAACTTCAAAAATTTGGATGAAAGAATGGGTGATCGACTCAAAGGATCTGAAGAACGGATGGATGAGCGACTTGGAAGTCGACTTCAAGAGTCCGAAGAGAGGATGGGCAACAGACTTCAAGAGTCCGAAGAGAGGATGGGCAACAGACTTCAAGGATCGAATGAGCAAATGGGCAACCAATTAGAAGAAAGAATACAAACCATACAATACGAATTGGGGGAGCGAATGGTGGATCTGAGGGACGCGTGCATACAGCGGATCGACCAAATAACCACGGATGTCGAAACTGTGAAAACCGACATCGTTAACATTAAAGCCGATGTCATTGAGAATCGCACGCAAATCAAAGGCTTGGAGGAGAAGATGCACGATCAATACAACAAAGTCGTGGATGACATTATACGGATCGAGCAGAATCAAACACAGCAACTGCGAGACATGCGTATTGATCCACAAGAAGTTAATACAGTCATTCGCTCCGCCGCATTGGACACAACGACGCTTCTGTCCATCATGCCGGAGTTCAGTGGTAGACCGGCCGAAGATCCAGTAGTTTTTTTGAACAGAGCAACGGCATTACTACGACAAACACATCTGCCCGTAGATTGTTGGATTGAGATGGTCACAAAAAAATTAACAGGACCAGCCAGAGATTGGGCATTGATGAATCGTGGGTTGGGCTACACCTTCGATGAGTGGAAATGGCAACTGGAGAGTTTCTTCAACAGTATAGGAAGGAAAGCCAAAGCCGAACTGGAATTGATGACCGTTTCCCAACCCACAGGATTGAAGACAGAAGCGTTCGTCAACATGAAGGTGCAGCTGTTCAGAAGAGTGCACGCCGACAGGAACATTGATGACGTGGTGCCCATAATATTGAATTTACTACGCGACAATGTACGACCGCTGGTGAAGATTTCGAATCCAAAGTCATTAGATGAGCTACGTATAACCGTTAGAACATTGGATGAAGAGCCAGCGAGGAATCGGCAAGAACCACCAGCGAGAGCACCACCACCACCACGTCTTAGCAGTCCAGGCACGTGCTTCGTATGCCACCAAATGGGGCACATAAGTCGAAACTGTCCCAGAAGGGGACAACAAAATAGACCTGGGCCGTCGGGAAACTAATTCCAGGATCAATGAAGGAGGAAATTGGTTCTGGGGTACACATTAACCTCCACAAAGACGCACAACATCGTCGTGAACACAAACAATTACCGATTCAATTAACAACAATGGAGACCAAGAACTCACACCAGAATGGGCCAATTGTGGAAGTTGATGTGCGTGGAAGATCAATATTGGCACTGATCGATAGTCAAGCATCACACAATTTTATCAGCGAAGAATTGGCAAGAAGTATTGGAAAATGGCACCCTGTCAGAGATAGTACAGGAAGTGGAGCCACATGTAATAATACTTTCAAGATTCTTGGGAAAATGTGCATGGATGTGATGATATCAAGAATGAAGTTCAATGTTGAAGTAATGGTTGTACCTGGCCTACGGAATCATTTAATACTTGGTCATGAATTTTTAACAAAAAATGGTGTGAGCATTGATTACCGGAGTGGTATAATTTACTTGGGGTGTGATAAGAGAGTCCGCATTGCATGGAGAAAGCCAGATGGAGCCCATAGAGAAGTGGCAACAATTAACAACGCATTGGGCGAGTTACAAATACAACTCCTTGAGAACCAAGAGCAGTTAAAAGATGTCATTCGGCGACATCCCAGCGTTTTCGGCAAAGTTGGAAGGACAAAAACGATCACACACAAGATTGAGATTACGAAGAATTCCCCCATTAAATTACGACCATACCCGTACAACAATGAGAAGCAACGGGTATTAGAAGAGATGATTGAAGAGATGGAAGGCGATGGCATTATAGAACCATCCACATCGCCTTGGGCCGCACCCGTCGTATTGCCGAAGAAGAAAGATGGAACTTTTCGATTGTGCGTCGACTATAGAAAGTTGAACGATATTACAAAGAGCAATGCGTTTCCGATTCCAGATCTGCAAGAGATGTTGAGAAAAGTCAATGGAGCAAAAATATTTTCTACATTGGATCTTCAGACTGGTTACTGGCAAATTGAGATGGAGCCACAATCGAAAGAGTACACAGCATTTACCACCCCAAGAGGTCTCTATCAATTTCGCGTCATGCCGTTTGGATTGAAGAATGCGCCAGCTACGTTCCAGAGTTTAACAAAGTACTATCTGGATACATCGAAGATTTCTGTCAAGTTTACCTGGATGACATATTAATCTACAGTCGATCAGTCAAGGAACATTTACATCACATGGATCTTGTACTTGAAAGACTAGAACAACATGGATTAACTTGTAAACCAAGCAAATGTGTCATTGGCAGCAACAAAGTCAAATACTTGGGACATATTTTGAGCGAAGACGGCATTGACAGAGAGGAAGAGAAGAATGAAGCTATCAGTAATCACCCTGTACCAAGAACACGAAGACAACTACGACAATTTTTGGGATTATGTGGTTGGTACAGGAGCTTCGTGAAGAACTACGAAGATATAGCTGCACCTCTAAGCGAAATGCTCAAGAAGAACATAAAGTGGCGCTGGCTAACATTGCATCAGAAGGCGTTCGAAAATTTGAAATCATCGATTGTGAATGCACCGAAACTAGCTCATCCAGATTTTAAGAAGACGTTTTGTTTAAACACGGATGCTAGTGACGTCGGATTGGGTGCAATATTATTTCAAATGGAAGACGATGGCAAGACAAGACGAATAATAAACTACGCCAGCAAGAAACTTGGACCCACAGAAAGAAAGTACGCTACGACAGAAAAGGAATGTCTCTCGATAATCTGGGCATTGAGGAAGTTTCGAGGATATCTGGAAGGAAGACACTTCAAATTATATACAGATCATGCAGCGCTCCAATGGCTGAACAAAACTAAAGATAGTCGAGCAAAATTGACAAGATGGGCATTGACATTGGGAGCCTATGATTTTGAGATAATTCACGTCCCCGGAAAAGATAATCAAGCCGCCGACTCCTTGTCCAGACAACCACAGGGCAAGGCAGAAGATGAAGAAGTGGAGGACATTCCAGAGTGGGTGATTGAAAAGAGGGCAAAAACACCGATAACCCTCAATGTCATTGAAGTGGAAACACCCACACTCGACGATATTAGACGATGGCAGGATGAAGATCGTGATGTGACTGCCATCAGAAGATACATCGTAGATAACAATAGTCCACTGAGAAGCAATCTACGTCGACGAGTGGACAGAACACGAGCTAACTACACCGTAGCTGACGGGATCCTCTGGTACCATAGTCAACAGATGGTACAAGAAGTGTCAGTGGTTCCCGAAGAACGCCGACTTGGTTTTCTGAGAAAATATCACGACAGTGATGAAGCAGCACACCCAGGATGGAGAGAAACGTATCGTCAAATCCGTAACCGCGTCTACTGGTATGGGATGCAAGATGACATACGCAGATATGTGAAAGGGTGTGATACGTGTGCTCGAGTGAAGCCACTGAACAAGAAACCAAGTTCAGCAATGAGAAGTCGAAGACCTACTTCACCATGGGAGGTAGTCAGCATCGACTTTATGGGTCCATACCCACGCACATCACGTGGAAAAACAAAAATATTGGTTGTGACTGATCTTTTCACTAGATGGATCGAAGCATTTCCATTGGGGGCCACGTCGACCTCGAAGATAGCCCAAGTACTGAAAGACGAAGTATTTAGCCGTTATGGATATCCTAGAGCAGTACTAAGTGATAATGGTCCCCAGTTCAGATCAAAAGAATGGAGAGCAGTGAACAAAGATTGGAACACAGAGATATGGACAACACCAATATATCATCCAAGAGCCAACCCCACGGAAAGACAGAACCAGGAGTTGAAGAAGTTGTTACGATTACATTTGTTGGATCAAGAACATAAAAACTGGGATCAACAACTGCACAAATCATTATTTGCGATACGTAACAGAGCGAATAGAACAACTGGATTTTCGCCTGCCCAATTGTTACTGGGGGCTGAAATGAAGAAGCCTGGGGATTGGCAAATGCAAGTCGAAGAAGAGCCTCAAGAAATTGAAGATTGGGCCAACGAGAGAAGCCAAGGACGTCAACAGAATGTTGAGATAGCTCGGCAAACAATATTGGCCAATGGCCGAGTAAATGACCAAGTGGAAACAGGACTCAGTTATCAACCAGGAGAGTCCGTCTGGATGCGCAATCAAGTGCTCAGCAGTAAGGTGGAGGGTGTCCATAGTGGATTGGCACCGAAGCGGAAAGGGCCTTACAGAGTGCTGAGGAGCTTACCAGCTGGGATATATGTTGTGGATACAGTGCCTCCCACGAAAATACATGGAGGTCTCTTGAAGCCGGCCAGTGCAAGGACCGCCGCCAATGGGAATCTGGGAAGATTGAGTGTGGGGAACGAGGTGTTCGGCCAACTACTTCCAGATCGATTGGGGGGTCAAAGGCATGGAGGTGATGGAAGACGACGGGATGTACCAAGTGTGGACGAGCCAGAGGCCAGAGCATTAGAGCCAGGGTACAACTTGCGGCCCAGACGACCGGCAATCAACAACAGGCGCCGTTGAAGAGTGAAGAACTAATGTGTACGTACACTTTTAAGTTATGCTAGCTAGCTAAATGTACTAATACCATTGAAATAATTCAAATAGTTCTTAAGTCAAAAATTGGTCGACCAAATATAATAAGCAAATTAGAAAATGTGTGTTGGAATCTAGAGGGGGAGATTTTGTTGTAATGAAAATTATTAAGAATAATTTTTTTGATTCAACACACATTTTAATTATGAAAATAAAATATTAAGAAAAATATTTAACAAAATAATATTTTTCTCCTTAGAAAAAAAAAAGGAGTTTTTTTTAATTGAAAGTACAAAAAGAAAATAATATAGCTCGATTTATTTTTTTTCTTAAACTAAGTTTTTTTTTTAAGTCGAAAAATGATAATAAGATTAATAGATACTTTTGATTTAAAGTTTTTCTATTTAGAAAGAAAAAAATCAAAAATTGAAAAAAATTATTGCATATAATTTAATTTAAGAGAATCAAAAGTTATACAAATTGAATGTTTTACAAAATAACATAAACAGATCACCAATAACATACAGATCATAAATAATTTTGTAAAAACAAGACAATTTTTGTAAACAGACGTAAGCTAGCTTACAGTTATGAATGTATCATACAATTTGTGTATAGATTTTAAAATTGACACTGGCCCGGTGCATTAAGTCTCTGCTTAAATATCAACCAAGCGGGGTATGACTATGGGTCAAACCCAAGGAGAGGTATAATTTTTAATTAATTTTATAAATAATCTGAACACTCCGACTACGTCCATGGGTGTTGATATACTAAAATATTCTAGAAGCCTCCATGCAAAAATATATTGTCAAAAACAAAATATTTATTCAAAAAAGCAATCATATTCTAGAACGACCCATGGTGGGTATATAAACCGTGACCAGTGTCGATTCAAGTCAGTTTTTAAAATCGACCATTGTGCGATTAGTATCAGAGTTTAAAATCGACCATTGTCCGAAGAGTTTTAAATCGTGTCTGATGAGTTTTAAATCGATCATTGTGCGATTAGTATAAAAGTTGAAATCAAGTATTGTCTGTTAGTTCAAAGTATAAAATTCGTGTTCAATCCAGATCAAGTTAAAGTTGGAATTTGTACAAGTAATTTGATCAAGTAATTCGAAATTTAACATTGTGTGAAAAAGAATTAAAATAATTGTTGAAAAAGAAATTGGATAATCATTTTTTTTTAAAGCAATAAAATCAGGTTTTTTTTTTGTTTCGTAAAAACTTGTGTTTAATTTAATTTTTTTTTTTCTTTTCTTTAAACAAAAACGTGCGTGTTGTTCCAATTACAAAATATTTAGTAATATCGTTTACTAATATATTTTTTTTTGTTTTGTCGAGTATCGGAATCATTGCAGGTTCGGGCAGCGCTCCTTTGAGGATAAAGAGAGCCAGGATACCGCGACAATGCTTTTAAGTATATATTAAAACATTAACCAGCGACTCCGCTCATAAAATACAAGTTTATTAAAAAGTTTCTATTTTTGACTTTTTTGTGGCTAAAATTTGGAATGTTTTTCGAATTATTGTGGGGCCAACTCTGAAATATACCCTATTCAACAAAAAAATAATTTTCTAAATCGGACCACTCTGTAAAAAGTAATGCGTGATCATACATTTAAAAAAATATATACAGGTTGAATTGAGTATATCCTTTTTTCGTCGGTAAAAATAGTTTGTGTTATGAGGTTTGGTTTAATAAGATCCCCTTGTTTAGGTAAATATTGAACCCCTTATTGTATCCAATTTGTTATGATTTATAAAACCCGAATTGGATCTGTATTTAATTAGTTAAAAGCTTTTTGTTAAAAGAAAAATATTTTTAAATGGACCTCATTCGACATTGTATACCGAATAAGGTTATAATCGAAAACATATATATTATCTAATTTAAAGATAACAACTATCGAACTGTAAAATCTGGGATTACTTTCCATTAAGTTACATCTGCATTAAGAAATATATACACACACAACTTATAACGAGAAGTTAGTATGTCTATATGTACGACACATGATCTAACCTAATGGTAGCAACCTCATTAAATAATTCAATAATGCTTTTCAAATGAAAAATAAAATCGAATTTAGTTTCATTTCCTTTTAAGTGAAAAATTATCAAAAGATATTGGAATTTCATGCTTAAATTCCGATTTCGTTCTTCAATTAGTCACAGTAATTTTCAAGTTGTGAACTGAAATTATACCTCTGTCTCATTTTATAATATATAATATACATCGGAATATTTCTAAAAGGTAACATTTTTGGATAAAATTGCCCGAATAAAATTTTTTTGTTTGTAACGCCCCCGCCGGATTATCGAGATTTTTGGACAGAATCAGTTAGCTGAGGGAAAAAAATATTTCTGGGTAGTAACAGGGTAAGTCTATTTTGGTAAATAATTAAACGATTTATAGGAATTTAAAAAGAATTGATTTTAAAAAAAATGATTTTGAGAAAAATTAATTATTAACATTATTATTATTTTCGAGAAAATTTAATTATTAACCTATATAGACTTTTTTACCCAGTTTAAATGTTTTTTTTTCCTCAGCTATCCGATTCTGTCCAAAAATATGCGTTACCATTTGAAAAACGTCGATTTTCCAATAATCTTGAATGTCACGGTCAAGGTTAAAATCAACCATTACCATAGATAGAGAGATAGATTGTAGAGGCTGCCCTGGACGGGCTACACTTTGACCATAAGGTTCATTGTGATGCATAGAATTTTTGTGTAAAGACTAGGAATTGGTAGGATATGCGGCTGCAGCCGATTATGATTGTTACTATGCCGATATGCATCTCTGGAGTTCGTGAAGGAAACTGCAGAAAAGCAGAATAAATGATTAAAAAATAATATTATGATCGCAATCGTTAGACTGAAAAAAGCGGACTTCAAATCCTTCAAAATTTTTTTTAAAGTTTGGCTCCTTGTATGGAAAACACTGGTTTGATCTCAAGCAGAGCAAAGGTGTGATCTCAAGTAAATATCTCATCTAAGAAAATTGATCAGATACTGTAAATAAAATCATAGGTATAATTTTCCTAACTGTTCTCTATCCTATGCCTAGTTAAAATTTTTTTTTAAACTACAAAACCTTGGAGGTTTTATAGTATGTTGGCTTTAATTTACTTCTATAAAGAACATATGTTTTTTTGTGTGTTTATTCAATCTATACATACAATACAATACAAATAAATAAAATTGAAGTGGCTATTTGCAATGTCAAAATAACAGTTTTTTACTAAATGCATATACGGTACTAATAACAAAAAAACAATTTTTAAAAGTTGTGTCTGGATGCCTGTCTGTCTGTTTGTTCCGGTTAATCTCCGATACGGCTGGACCGTATCGATGTTATGAGGAGTAGCCTAGTATACAGAATTAGGGTTCCAAAAAAATTAAAACCCATGAAATTGTGAACAAAATCCGAACCCCCGAATCTTTAGCATCAGCGAAGCGGGCGGGGTCTGGCTTATAAATAAAGTTATAAAAGAATTAAGTTCAAGAAAAGGTTACCGTTGATTTTTCATCATAATTCATTTTAAGTAACCCAAAGGGGTAGTATTTATTTATTTATTTGATGTGCTAGGGTAGTAAATACATGCTGGATTTAACCTGGTCAAAATAAAAGTAAAATAAAATTCATGCGGATCGTATTTAGAACGCTCCTCTCTTTTATTGTTGGTAATAGAAACACGCATATAATATATGCAAAAAAGAATAAAATATAATTTTAATTCTTTGACAGAAAAACTAAGAAGTAAACGGTTGTGAACGCCACACGATTTCCATATACATATTGTCTAGAATATTACACTTATATGGGACAGACAGTTTGGACTATTATTAAAAATAAGACGTAACTGTTATGTAGAACAAAACAATCTTGAAAATAGATCAAAAGAATAAGCTTCTGGTATTTTATTCATAAAATAAACGTAATAACATTTTACTACAGTAAAAAATTGGTTTGAATTACATAAAAACTAGTACGTTCATTATATTTCAAATTTTGCCCCTATTCCTAAAACATTTGTTTGTATTTTATAAATACGTATTTCGACTACAATGTAGTCATCATCAGTATGAATTAGCTGATCGTAACTATCTCTGGGATATGGATTCAGAGATATGTGGGAATTCACTAGAGAATTAAAGGACCACAACTTAAAAACAGCGCTTGTTAGTAAAAATAAAATCAAACAGTTACTGGGCAACCCTAATGATAAAATTAGTAATGAAAAACAATCGGGCATATATGGTGTTAATTGTCAAAACTGTTCGAAAATTTATGTTGGTCAAAGTCGTCGCCAAATCAATATTCGAATCAAAGAACATCTGGCTCATGTGAAATTTGGGAGAACCGAAAAATCGTGTATAGCGGCGCACGTTATTGAGAACAACCATAAAATTGATAAATCGAATCTAAAACTACTTAAAACGGTACAAAACCCCACAGAATTAGATGCATACGAAAGCATCTACCTATACAAATTGAGAAAACAGATAATGAATTTAGACAATGACCCAATTCCAAATTCTGATTTAATAAAATTAAACCATTTTCAAAAATAAAAATCCAATACCTGAATGTTAAGGTTAACGTAGGTACACTCACTTTAGTGACAAAACAAACGCCGCAGAGTCACCAAAGAATACCGCCAATAAGTAGGTGGGGCTTTCCACACACCTAATCCAGTAGTCAGGCAACTTAAATAATCCTCAAGTCAGATTATACCCTCAGCCAAATCGTATAAAAGGACATAATTTTTTAATATCATTGTGACACAGGCACCAAATTAGCAACAAGCAACATATCTCTGAATCCATATCCCAGAGATAGTTACGATTAGTTAGTTTATACTGATGATGACTACATTGTAGTCGAAATACGTATTTATAAAATACAAACAAATGATCTAGGAATAGGGGCAAAATTTGATAAATAATTTCAAAAAAACCTAGAGTTCTCTTAGATTATTTTAATAATCTTTAATAGTACGTTAATGAAATTTTGGTTATAGCTCCTATTTATATAGAGTCCCTAACGAATGCGGAGCGGGGGTATACAATGATTTTTGAGGGTAAATGGATAGCGAAACACAGAGAACTCCAAAATCCTTGATAATAAAAGCGTCAAATATTAATTTCTATGTTCTTTTGCATGTAGAATTGAATAAAAATCAAGGAAATAAAAGTGACCGTTGGAAAAATAACAATGTTTCATCCTGGAAATATAAGAAAAATATATAAATATTATCGTAAATAGTATATTATCAAATGATAATTAATGAGGTTTTTGAAATAAAATTTCAAATTCGCCCCCTTTACTTAGATCAGTTTTTTTGTATTATGAATACGTATTTCGACTACAAAGTAGTCATCATCAGTATAAATTAGCTAGTCGTAATTTACTCTTTGACAATTAGAAATAGATAGAAAGTCGAGATCAATAGACAAAAATAAAAATAAATAGAAAATTAATAAAATTAGTACTATAACTATATCAGGAGTTTGTATCGTTTGTTCTTTTAAAGAAATTATAAATAAATACAACTACCCCGGCATGTCGGCATTTCCGACGATTGATGTATAATCTCTTTTGCCAATGTAAATTTTTGGATTTATAATACATATTATTAACATTGCAGTCAAAGAGTAATAGATTTATAAATCCAAGCAAGAAAATGGTACTATTTTTAAATTTTGTAATTGATTGGTGCCTTAATAATTCGGTTTTCGAAAAAATGATTCGGTTAAAAGTTGTTCATTATACATATAGTAACAACTTTTATAAGAAATTTTTTTCGAAAACTAAATGATAAACGCACAATTGAACTATAAAAGTTTAAAATAAATGACATAAACTTTTGTGGCCAAGTGTACATATACACCGAAAAACATTATCAATTTACGTACCTTATATTGGTACAGATAAAAATCTTATTAATTTTAACAAAAAACTATTTATCTAAATCCGTGAAACATACCGGTTGTTTAGTTTACATCTTCGCATAGTAGATCTCCCACGAGTATGAGAGAGTACATATGCATACATTAAGCAATGTGTATGAGAAGGAGGTCTTATAGGTTTGTTTTCTTACTTAAAGTTAAACTGTTGTGTGATGTATGGGGTTTTTTTAAGTGAACAGATCAGTTGTTATGAATTGTTCTGTTGTTCAGACTTCAGTATGCTATAACATGTAATAATAATAACAAAACAAACCTATAAGACCTCCTTCTCATACACATTGCTTAATGTATACATATGAACTCTCTCATACTCGTGGAAGATCTACTATGCGAAGATGTAAACAAAACAACCGGTATCTTTATAACATACTAAGTCTGCCTGGACGGTGAACCAGTTCGAAGTAAGTGCAAAGAATTTTATATATTAATATATATAGTCATACAAGTTGCATATTAAGCATTTTTTACTTTTATTTACAGACTACAGCATAATATTAATATTAATAAGAGGTTATTTGTTTGATGTCCAAAACTCATGTTATAGCTCAGTAAATATAAACAGTAAGTATAATAAAACGGGCTTGCATAGAGCCAAGTATTAAAATAAATATACTTTAATTTGAATTCCAAACGACCCCTTTTCGAACTACTACGTTGACGAGTTAGAGTTCTTGAAACATTGAGTATTTTCCAGAAAATGGAAAATTGTTGTTGTGCATCATCATATTTTCATTTATTTCGATGGCTCAGTCTTCAAGAAATGTTCCTCTGAAAATTCAGGTGAACACCATGCTTAGTACCTACTTAATGAAGTGAATATAATTTATTTCATGGGTATAGATCCTAGAGGTGATGTTTGATGCGCCAAAACTTATTTTCATTAACTTTTCCCAAATTATATTTATTATGGTTTTAAGTTATATGCTAGTTTTGAGAGAAACAGTTGGCCTAAAGGTGCCCTTCTGAGCTCAAATTAATGCTGAATAAATGAACTTCACTACCTATATTTTTGATGTGAAACATTTATTGCGGCGTGTTAGACCGACTGTTGGCCCGGCGACGTTTTCTCTCCACGCGATCAATAAGTTGTTCATAGATGATATTACATATAACAAATCAGTTTTAAAAAGATACTCATAGACGGCAGTACATATACAGGTTCAAAAACTAATTCATAGATATTTTCTATACAAAGCAGTTAATAATAATCATAATAGTAATTAAGTAACTTATTGAAAGAATTTAGCCATCTCAATTTTTAAGAAATTATTTAATTTTGATTTTGTTAATATTAAATCAATATGTATTTTTTAAATAAAGAATAATTTTCTGAATATTTTGTTTTTGGTTATGCCATATTTATTTCCTTTAATAAACCATACTTTCATGCATATTTTTTATACAAAATTGTTTCGATCTTTCACATGGGATGTGTCTTTGACGATAGTTGGGACCAAAACAAAAACTTTTCACTATTTAAAATAATACTCCATTGTGAAGAACTATACTCAACGTACAGAGTTTGAAAATGAATAAATATAACTTTTTCTGCCAGCTGCATACTTTTGGAGACATTGGTCAAAAACTTAAAATTCCGTTGGTTCTTGGCTACAACGTAGTAAGCCCAAGTTTTTCGAAGTCGCCATTTGGGTGTTTTACTACCTACTTAGGTCCAAACACCATGTTAAAATAAGACTACTTCACCCTTTGCAAGGTCGAATTTTTATTACTGGACTATTGAATTTTCACCGGATCTTAACGATGCCAGAAAAACCCGTCTATAAACACAATATTTAAAAATAATTGTTGGCAAAAACTATTTTACTACATGTTAAGATAATCGGAAGTTTGTCCCGTTTTATGAAGACCGCTACAATGAAACATATGGGAAACAATTTTTTTTTTTAAATATATTTATAAGCTGAAATTCTTGCCATAAACTTTTCGCATCGTAAAGATCCGGTGATAACTCTAAATTTTGGATATCGAACTCATAAACTCTATATTAATATTGTTGTTATATGGAGGTAAAATACGCTTAATAGTAGGTATGCAAGTTGTATGACTTTTGCAATACAATTATATATCTTTTTCAAAACAGAAAAACAAAGAAGATTTTCATACCATGAACTGTATATATTATGTAAATATACGATTATTATATTGTACCACCATATCAAACAGTTCAACATTCTTATTAAATTTATTATTTAAAATGTTATGAATATATTATTAAATTTCATTGTGAAATTCCATTTAAAAGATATAATATACAATCTGGATGTATGTTGGCAGTCCAGTTGGAAATCCGTGCATCTATTTAATGTCTTAGTGTTATTAAAATATTACAATACGGGAGAGACATCATTCCTATCAAAGTTGAAATATGGTTAAATTGTCGTATAACAGCACATACTTCTAATTCGTGGTCTGATCTAATTCTAATCTCTGATTTCATCGCTATGATTATTAACTATTAGATACAATTTTTCCATATATGTAGCAATATAAAAAAAAGTTTACCCAAGTCGAGCAACCAGAGCAACCGACAGACAACATAAACTTCAGCTATGACTAGTTTTGCGTATAAAAATCAAGAAATTAAAATCAGTACAAAGTACGAATCAATGATTCAGTAGCGTGTATTTCTCTTTTGTTGCAACATTTTAATAATTTTTGAAACAAACAGATAATTTACCAGCTTCTACTATTACTCATAATATATAATAAATCAGTAGTAATAAAGCTCAATACCTATTATAATAATTGCTCGATTTTAATTCCTTTCTTCCTTGTTCTCGTTAATGATGAACAAATCATCTGAATAACAATAATATCGCATTATCATATTTAAATAGCTGTTGATAAATTCATTTTATTTAATTTTCTTCTTATTATTTTACTAGATACATTTACGTTACTTTCGAATTCGGCTCCCAGTGTTATTGGGACAATCATCTTGTATTTCAAAAATTTCGGTCGTACGATTTTCATTCCTAATCGTATCGCAAGCCTTTAAATTATTAAATTCGAGAAATGCCTGATCATAAATTTATTCTGCTAGTTTGGATATGGTTATATAAACGACCAATCTCATTCATAATCGAGCCTTTAAATTATTAAATTCGAGAAATACCGGATCTTCAATTTATTCTTTTAGTTTGGATATGGTTATATAAACGACCAATATCCTTTTACTTCAGGTATTACGGTGCTTACTGTGCCGTATTCCTGCCGTATCCACATTTAGTTGGATTCAACTATATTAACAATTTAAATTAAATCATGATCAACTAGGTACTCCCTAATTTCAATCATAATGTTGCCTCCTTTTAAACTAGACTATATTCATGCAAATGTACAATATCTGTTAAACAATGCCTAGAATAGAAGATATAAATATTTCATTTTGTAATTAATAATTGAATATTTCAAACATTTTGGGCATTTAGCCAAAAATTATGTATTGTAATACCGCCCAACGTATGTACATAAATCGAATTTCTATATTTGTAATTTTCATAACCGTTTGTTTTCGATTTTAGAATTTGCTACAACTAATAGATAATTTATAGAATGCTGGTCGGAACTGAACAATTTTAGTTAATTGATTAAACACAAAAAGTTTTATTCACAAAATGAAATATTTGGAAATAATTTTGACATTCGCTAAACTTAAAAATTGTTTTTCTTTAGAAACCAAAATTACCATAAAAAGCATAATTATTCTAGAGAAACTTCAGGAATATTCTAATACTAGAAACCAAATAACTACGGTTTCATATACGATAAGAGAAATGAGGAGGAAATATAAGGTAATGTAACTGAATCAATTGTAGATTCATTACATGATACAAAGACGACAAGTGTCTAGCTAATTGTTGCTTAGAATTAATTAAAATTTTATCGTTTACAATCATTCTCTAATATATAAGAGTGCGGCATTTAGACTATTTTAAATACCCTCCAACAGCTTGATGGAAAATTCAATTTTCTACAAAAATTAATCGTGTAAAATTATCCAATTCTGCTTAGTTTTCGATTTATATTTACAATATCAAAAAGGGACTTTATACTTTGCCATCTTGTACCTTTGCTACCCGTACCGCTATATTGGGAAAATGGTTCCCCAAAAGAGTTTTTTGACTGGTAAGCCCCTTTTGGACCACCAAATGATTGTGTTAATAATATTGTATTTGGATCACATTCTTAAATTACCTGTAATAGCTTTTCTTCCTTTTCGATTGAGATTTCAGATTCTAGCTATGTTAGAGGTTGAAGGTATTCGCAGAATAATCGAATTGGAATCGATTTCTGAGGTTCAAAACACTATTAATCTTTAAGCACACAATCAATTTGCTTTCTTGAACGCTTACCGGATATTGCATGTTCTCTGTTGGCCAAAAAAATTTTAAACATCAGGTAAATTTCAAGATCAATCCAGTTCATTTTAAAAAAGAGTGACTTTTTTGAATGAAGAATTTTGTGATACTGTGGACACTACGATTTCTAACCTTAAAATTCAAATACGGAGATTAAAAAAATCAATCTGAATATAAGCAATGAATTTTAATTTGATATGACTATTATTATTATTTCAATACTAGCAATCGAAATGTTTAGAAAGAAATTTAATGACATGACAATAATTTAAATTGTTTTAGTACTTCTCTCAAACATTCAACATAATGACACTAAACACAATTCATTTGATAACATAATCACTCTTCAGTTTATTGTTGAGAAATATTCTCAAACTCGAATGGTAATGAGGTAACTGTTATCGTAATGTTTATACTGTAACTATAATGTATAATGTATATAGTGGCCTAGGACCACTTCAATATAGGCAAGCGAACCATATTATACAAACAAGTAAAAGCAGTCATATAAACTAAACGTGATTGTTATATATTATGTTCGACAAATAAAGCGGAAGAGTTACCCTAGTTTGAAGTGCTATCAATTAAGCACCAATTATGAAACTATTCGCGCGATGAGTTTATATGCCTGAGGGTTCAGTCAAATATATAATGAAAAGTTTTGTATATTATTCAGTTATCTTTCTCGAATGATGTCGAAATACACATATTCAGGTAGTAAAGAAAACGCGCTTATAAAATACTACCGTGATTCATCTAAGATAGTGAGAGAAAATTAAGTCTATTATACTAAGAGCAAGTAACTCATTATCTGAAAACTATTTTATGTTCGTATGACTTCATGTTGATGTTTGTTTAGTTTATAAAACTTGTTTAGTAAGTTAAAAATTTTTTTTAAATACGTTTAATTTATCTTAGTATTGTTTTTATGTTAAAAACATTTTTTTTTTCAAACGATGTGTTATAAATAATATATTAGCTTACGCTTAGAAGGAGGATCATAATTGTAAAGTAAAGTAATTGCAAACTAAAAATAAAGATTGTTTTTTGATCAAATATTATCATCTTGAAAAATTATGTTTTAGATTTCAGGTTTGATATCTTGTGTGTAATCTAACAGCGATTAGTATCAGTATTATCATCAATATGGTTTAACCAGACACTTAACTAAAATCTTTGGACGTGGGAGGAGATCAATTTTTACCAGGCTTGTTGACTAAATCAAAAAGCCTGGCCCATTTGAAACAAAAATATTTGTTTATATCCTTATTTTAGGTTAAATCAACACACAGAATTTAGTAAAAAACAATTATTAATGTAACATAGATATTATTATTATTTGCAGACATTTCAAAAAAATTGTGCGTGTCAATTCCGACGCGCGTCTCGAGTTTACTCATATAAGTTATTTAATTATGAAATATTTTACTCAGATGGCGCTAACATTAATTCATTTATATAAAATTTAAATTTAAATTTATTAATAGTGTGCTAGTATAGTTTATAGTTTCTATGGCAAAGGCAATCAACAAAATTTTTTACAGAATAATTTATAGTTGAGTGAATGAGGGTGAATTTTATCAAAACCGGATGACATTGATGCGCACAATTCCTAGCACTTATTAGAGCTTAAATTTCTAATGCCATCCGATTTAATCATATTTAACAATTTTTTTTCGACTATTGTTTAAAAAATTCGAAAAAAGGGTTTTTTGGCGACTTTGAAGGGTTATTTCTCAGAAACTGCCCGTCAGGATCGGATGGCAATTTTTTTGGCAAACATATAGTGGTACCAATAAATAAGCTTACCAATTTTGGGGCGGTTGACTCATAACTTTTTTATATGTTATTAAAAATGTTATTATAAAAATAGGGTATAACCTTCAAAGCAACTGCATTTTTATCCAGTTGCCTCGTCAAAAAAGTTTACGTTTTGACCCCTCCCTACGTATCTCCGCCCTCGTCCATTTGGAGTTCATTCGGATGGTATGCGTTCATTATCACTTCAAGACCCAGATTACCACTCGCCATCCGGTTGCCTCTCCGTCCAAATTTGACGCGCCATTGCCTTGAATAAAAGACTTCGACTGCTTAAAACTACACAATTACTTACATCACATACTGCACATTCCGACCAGTGTAGCCTACAAAATCCATGACTACATTTTTTGAACAAATGATTTCCTGAAAGCGTTTGCGCCCCATACAACATAATAATTTATATTGTTCCTGGAATATTTTGAGTTGTTCAAATCTATAATTCTGAAAATAGGACCAAATTCTTTACTCCTGGGTGCTGTGAAAAATTTTACAGGTTATAATTCATTATTGATGGATTTGCTGATACAGTCATATATTTATCCTCGATGTCATATCCTCTATACACGTTTTATTACTCCCTACGTCATATTTTTGTTATTTAGGACGAAATCATTAACATTAACTACAATTACATATTTTCGTAGTCATTTTCTTTATATAATTCTTTTGTAGTATATTTCATATCATTATATTAATTTTATTTATAAAAATTAGTTATATTAATGAACAACCGAGCCATACCCGTGTACCCTGCACCATAAATAAGTACTAAATGACTTTTGAAAAACTTTTTATCAAGTATTAATCAGGAGCGGAAGTACAATATCATTCTTGAATTAAAGTGTTAAGAAATAAAAATATTTATCGTTTGTTCAATTCAGTAAGTGTACGCTACTGCTAAAAATGTATTAAAGAAAATTGTATTTATGAAGGGAAAAAAGTTTTTGTTCTATATAATTGTGATACATTTATTTCGATATAATGGATACTATAAGGTTGATATGCTTAGTTATAATGAGAAAGTGATTTAATCAAAATAAAGAAGGTTCGTAAAATATTTAACATAAAAATCACCATCAAAGATATTAATAATTTATGACAATTTAACTAAATCTCACTTGTCAATAAATGTCATCAAAATCGAAAGTAATTTAACAATTTTATTTTGCTTATTAGTCCCGAGGCTAGGCGACAAATTCTAATGAATATTCGCATTTTTCTATTAAGAAATTAAAATTGGTACAATCTTATACTCTTTGAATTACGATATGTTGCCAAAGCTGTGGGAATCATTAGGAAGTCAATTTAGAGGAAAACAAGGAGGGCATGGTGCTTTCAAAATATCTCAAAACTAAAATGTATATCGCAAACATTGCCATAACAATTTTTTAGTTTCAAAAATTGTTTCAACAAACTTCTTCGCCGAAACGCATCGCCGTGGATTTTGTTGTAACGGAGAGGGTGGATGCTTAAATTTTATGTTAACTATTATTTTTACGTATAACTAAATTATTATAAAACGTCGCGAACCAACCCATTATCTTAGATTTATTTGATAAAACTTAGTAGAATACTCTATTACCTATTACTTGATTGATTACAGGTTATAAATTCTCTCTTCTTTTATGAGGTAATATAAAACTAAACAGCGGACAAGAAATTATATAATGTAAGTTGTCAAAATTGTTCGAAAATTTATGTCGGTCGAAGTCGTCGCCAAATCGGAATTTGAATCAAATTACATTTTGGCTCATGTAAAATTCGGGAGAACCAAAAAATCTTCTATAGCCTCACGTTATTGAAAACAACCACAAAATTGACAAATCTAATTTAAAACTACTGAAATCGGTACAAAACCCACATTTTCAAAATAATACCTGAATGTGGAGGTTGGCTGATATTACACTATTTGGATTACTACCAATCGACACAGTTGATGGGTTCATCTCACACTTAATCCATTAATTTGTCAGTTAACTCAATTAATCCCTTAGTGAATACTTCAGTCCGATCATATAAAGGACAAAATATTTTTTAAATAACGCACCAAATCAGCAACGAGCAACATATCATGGATTCCATATCCCGGAGATTTTAACGATTAGCTAATTCATAATTGTTCTAAGAATTGGGGCAAATCTGAAATTTAATTTCAAAAAACCTAGAGTTCTCTTTGATTATCTGAATAATATTTATAATAATAGAGTTTGTACTGTTAATATTGAAAAATCGTAATATCAAAACATACCGCATTACCTAATTCAGAAATATACTTGAAGACAATATAAAGATTATTAAAATAATCAAAAAGAACTCTACGTTTTTTCAAATTAAATATCAAATTTTAAATTTTAGACAATGGCCCAATTCAAAATTCTGATTTCATAAAATTAAACCATTTTCAAACAAATTTAATACTTGAATATCAAGGTTAGCTTCGATCAACACCCTCACTTTATTGACAAAAACAACACCACATGATCAGAAAAGATTACCGCTAATAAATGGGTTGGTCTCTTCACACACTTAATCCCTTAATTGGTCAATCAAATCAAATAATCCTTCAGGTACTACTTCAGTCAGATCATATAAAAGACAAAACTTTTTTAATGTTATTATGAGACACGCACCAAATTATCAACAAGCAACATATCTCTGACTCCATATCCCAGAGATAGTTACGATTAGCTAATTCATACTGATGATAACTACCTTGTAGTCGAAATACGTATTTATAAAATACAAATAATTGTTCTAGGAATTGGGGCAAAATTTGAAATTTAATTTCAAAAAACCTAGAGCTCTCTTTGATTATTTTAATAATTTTTATATTGAAGACAATAGTTTACATGTTCCCTGTATATTCATATATTGAGAACAACACATGTTATTGTACAGGTGGTAATAATCAGGTGGTAGGTATTTATTTTACGGATGTAATAATTTATAATATTATTTCTTTTGAGTTCTTTTTTTCTTTTTTTCATAAAGATAAATGAGTTTTCTTTATTTACAATGAATTAATTTTCTTTTCTTTCTTTGGTTCTTTGAATTGTTTATATATCATTATTTTCTTTTACTTGTATTCATTAATTATAAAATTTCATTTTGGTATTCATCTAACAAGTGAGATAAGGAATGAAATACAGGAATAATGAAATTCTTATAACGTCTTGATGTGGTTTTATCAATCAATTAAATTAAATTTAGATAAAGTTTATAACCGACTACACAAACAATAATAAAATAGGGAGCTTATCAATTCGATGTTTATTCGTTTTAGGTATATCCCCTCTAGAATCTAATAAAATATACATGGAACAGTAAATTCTTTCTAAGTGTACGCATTACTAGTGATGAGCAAAGCAAGACCGCGACCAAGACCAAGACAATCTTGGTATCGGTCTCATTCTTGCTTGTCCGGTCTTGGACTTGGTCTTGCTCAAATACTTGTAATCTTGGTCTTGCACTTGGTCATGCTCAAATGCTTGTAGTCTTGGTCTTGGTCTTGCGTATTCACTCTTTGTCTTGGTCTTGGTCTTGCTCATATACTTGTAGTCTTGGTCTTGCTCATTTGGTCTGTTACTTACTACTTACGTCGTCTTGGAAATTTTTCAAGGCCTTTTATCGGTATAAATTCTAAATGATCAACAATTAATATCTATAATTAATTAACCTTTATTTTACAATATTCACAAACTGCACTATTGTAATCACTTAAAATTCTCAAATTTTCTTAGTAGCTTACGATCTTATCATATCGTCTCAAGAAAATGGTATTTGACTTTGCAATGACTATGGGTGAAATATCTTAACTTTTGAGATATTTAGTAAAAAACGAAAACTGCGTAATTGTTTTCCAAAATCACATGTCTTGAGTGAAATCACATGTCTCTTCATATGTTACGCCCATATTATTTGTAAGTAATATTGGTTTGTGGTAATCTTATGCCGCCGTATACGATCAATAAATATTAAGTTCTAACAGTTATCTTGACGTTAAAGATGAAAAAAATTATTTCCATTAAGCTTAATCGACCAACTTTTTATTATTGAAGAAATATGTTATAATTTAATGTTTTTTGGTATTCAAATACAAAACAACAAGGTTTCGATTATTTTCATATACATAATCACAAAAATCATTTTTCATTTTCAATTGAATTATTAAAATAATAAAATTCGTTTTACACTAAAATAGGATAATAACATGTCAATCATCATAAAATTTGAATGAAAATCATTATTCGCAATTAGATATAATTGATATTATTCACATGACACGCAAAAAATATTTAATTTATTTCCATCGAAAATTTTATTTCAATTAATTTAATAATTTGATGTACAATTCATTCACGTTATTATAATATATAAAACCTATTTTGACAAAATGGAAACCCGACTTCAAAAATCAAATATTCTATAACAAAAAATCCACTAAAAAATAAAAAAATAATTTCATATTCTTGTGACAATTTTAGTTCACCTAAGCAAAAATTTTTAAATATATATGTACAATTATTGTTATTTTTTGAGTCGGTGTCAGCATAGAGAAATTCACATAAAATTTGGACACCGCCTCCAAAAATAACCATAATTGTATATATATATTTTAAAATTTTTGCTTAGTTGAACTAAAATTGGCACAAGAATATGCAATATTTTTTTACTTTTTAGTGCATTTTTTGTTATAGAATATTTGATTTTTGAAGTCAGGTTTCCATTTTGTCAAAACAGGTTTTATTTCTCGCTTTTTAGTGACTTTGAAGTTCTAAAACTTATTTTATTTGTCTAAATATGGGTAGACCAACTAATCGACCTACTAACTTTTAGTGCATTTCTTTATAACACATTTTTTTTATCCGTTTTTTTTTTTTTAATTTTAAGTGCATTTTTTTATAACAGATTTTCAATTTATTTTACATGCATTTTGTTTTTTTTTTGTAAAAATTATTTTTTTTTGGGTCGGTTTTTTTTTGTAAAAAATTTTTTTTAAGTGGGTTTTTAAAAAAATTTTCTTATTTTCCCATTATGAATGAGTATACCCGTTCCAAAAAAAAAACAAATTTCGCAGAAATCGGTTATCACTAATAAAATAAGGGTTTTCCTCGATTTCCAGGGGATCCCTTCATCAGAATGCGATTTGGTGACAATGGGACCAATCGGAAATCAAACTCCTTAAAACAAAAAAACAAAAACTCGAAATCGGTTAATAAATGACGGAGTTCTGATGTTCTGAACATTAAAAAAAAATAAAATAAAAATACAGACGAATTGAGAACCATCCTCCTTTTTGAAGTCGGGTTAACAAAAGCGATTTTTGTTGTGTGTACTGCCAAAATAATCTATTGTCGAATTGTCACCCTATTTTTACACTTTTGATATAGAAACTTTTTGGGTCTGTGTGTATGTCTACATGGCTCTGTGTGCATTATACGAATGAATATTCAAAATTGATAATTTATATCATAGGAGCGAGCAATTTTTTTTATTGTCCCAGATTTGAAGATTATTTTGGAATATATGCATTATTTCTGTTTATCTTTTGCCATTGTTTCTTAATTTCGCTTCAATTTGGATATATAAAACTTCTAATTTGTATGGTAAGCTCGGATATTTTATTGCATTTTTTTTAAGTAAGAAGTTCTCTTTAGCCCATGACGTACCAATATGAAAACCCCCCATAACATAACCCCCCGTCCCTGTGAGTATGACTCACATATTTTCTTTGTTGGTATTGTCATGTAGTTGTTGGTATTGTTATCTTAAACTACATGGCAACACCAACAAAAAATATGAGAGTCATAAATTCCCACGGAGGGGCATGGTCTGTATACACTAGCATTTGCTCTTTACGTAAAGTCATGATGAGGAATAGCTGGGTGGCTACCATACCTTATGGCCACAAAGTGAGAAATTTTTCCCTTTGTCTTTTCTTAACCCAATTAAAACTTGATACGACTCTTGGGACCTCCATCACGCTTATTTTTTATACTACTTTTATACTAATTATATTTATACTACATTGTTTCTGTTCACAGGGATGAAAAATGTTTCAACCTTCAACATATGTGCTTATTATTTTTACAACAATTAGAAAACCGACCGTGAACGATATATGACATCTATATGCAGAATGCAGTGTTTATATGCATTATATAAAGTCATTGTATACGCGCGCGCACGCATGTGTGTGTACACAAACCACCAAAGAATGAATTTCCTCGAGTTAGTAAGATGATAAATGTTTATATTTGAATCATTAATAATTATAATACATTTAATAAATGAGATAACAAGTTGAAAAATATGAAATATCTATTGAAAATATTAAATGATGGTCAAATTATATTTGTTGATAGTTACCAAGGTAATTTACAATAACAATTACCGTGTTAGCTTGAGGAGGATATAGTTGAGGAGCCATGGTTTCTAAAAGACCTTCATACCTTCCATCTTCTGTGTAGTGTATATTAAGAACCAATCGATCGATTTAATTTTTTTTTATCATGGTTGAATAGAAAATTTTATCCTCTTTCAAGGGATGTATCACAAAATAGGGGGTGCCATTTGAAATTTCCAAGTGGGAGTGGCTGGGGCGAATGGATGAAAGCTAAAATTCTCTAGGTACCATTTTTGAACTTCCCCTTCGATATCTGAATCGACGTGTTTTCACTCAAAACAATAATCACATCAGGTCCAGAGTTATTTAGGGTGGATACTTTTGAAATTAACACACTTTATATATATATATATATATATATATATATATATATATATATGTATATATATATATTGTATATATAAATATATATATATATATATATATATATATATATATATATATATATATATATATATACGTATATAGGTACATATATTTATTGCGCAATTTATTCAATACGATATATGGTGTGATATATTGATAAAATGCTGCAACAAACATTTATTCCTTTGTATTACTACTAAACTTTAACTTTCTGAAAATTCTCCATGAACTCTAAGAATAGAATAATAATAATAATAATAATGTTCTTTTAACAATAGTTCTCTATTGTTACACATTAAATAGACCTATAATGTACTCTATATTCAAGACAATATATAACATATTCATGGATATACATATTATTTGAATTAGTTGATCATAATGCCATCTGTTAATATTGAAAACTATTACCTTCACTTTTAACTTGTACGAATATTAAAAACGCTTATCATTACTTTTGAATTGTATGCATTTGTATGCATATTCTAATATAATTTTATCAATTATTATATATTATACTTAAATGGAAAGGAAGGATATTATCTTTAAAATCAATTAGATAAAATATAATTGTATTTATAGAATTTAAATCATTCTATTTCAAAATGGCCTGTTTGATTTGCGCATTATATAATAAATTGAAACAATCATTCCTGCCTCGAATATTTATCGAAAACCATGGTTCTAATTTTCGTATCGTCCCGTGCAGATTTATTCTTCTCGCGTCTCATTTCCCTCGCGGCATCACTAACCATGAGTCATCAACCTATGAACTAAGGGTCAACAAGTGACCCATTTTGAGTTAGAAAGAATTTTCAGGTATGAAAATTATTTGACGGAAGGCCAGAACCATCGAAAACTCGGATGCTTGTATTCGTCTAAAGACGACTAACTATAAGCCAGACTTGACTAAATTGACGTCACCAGTTCACTCAGAGTTATAATTTTGAATTTTCATGTTTAATGTTTTAATTACATGTTTTAATTAAACATGTTTTTTTTATTCACCAAAAAAGACTCTCAAAATGAAAATATTACTGACCTAAAACGTTTTCTTAATATTCATATTTAGGTTAATTTTGAGCCACAACCAAAAATGATTTCCCGAAGCCTGGTAAACACAGATCTCGCGATCGAAGCCACGAATACCAGTACAAGTACAACATAAAGCATAAATGTATTATGTATATTGTGAACATACATTTCACTATTTTTTTTTTTTACCTAATACAATATAAACTACAACCAATCAATTTGAAATAAAACAGAATAATTAAATTTGAGATATTGTAATACAATAAGTTTCTTGTTTGATTTTAATTATGTAGAATGTTCCACACATATAATTAATTTCATTTCAATAGTTAGTTTGAAGTTGGTTGTGTTTACATTTGAATATTGTAAAATCATGAATATAAATTGATTGTAATTATTTATGATTAATTTGAAAATTGGTACCTCTCTATATGCTTTAAATTATAAGTTTAAAACAAACCGATTTTCTATTATGATATGTTCCTAAAAATATTTTTAAAAATGATAAATAATTACATCCTCTCCATTGACAAAAATTGTTGCATGTCAGAGGGTTAAATGTTTTCTTTCAAAACTCTAGAGCATATATTCTTTGATACATATATTTAGATTATATGGTTGTTTTTTTTTTTCATTTGTACTTTATTTATTTTATGTTATATATTTTTTATAAATAATATAAAACCATAGTCTGATGTAAATGTCACAAAAACCTTCCACCACGTAGACCTGTGTATACCTTCACATATACACTACACAATTTTTACTTAGAACTTTTTCTTTCAATATTTCTCATCATAGGATAAAAATATAAAAATAGAGCATTTTTCTTAGGCCAACGATATGAGTCCGACAATTCTTTTTATGGATATATAATTACTTAAATAATTACTATGGGTGGGTACATTTTAATTTAAGTTCTTTAAAAACTGTTGCAAGATCAACGGGACATTCACCATTCATTTCCTTGACAAAAGAAAATAAATATTTATAAATTTGGATTAATGCAAATTTTCGGTCCCAAGTGTCCCTAACCGCTGAAGATTCGATTTACTTCTGGTTAAGATATTGTTGTAACATAATTAATTTAAACATCTCTAGGAATGCTCACCAATTACCATCAACTTTTTCTGAATGGATTAGGCAATTTTTTTTGGCAATTTAATGTAATATATATATATATATATTTATATATATATATATATATATATATATATATATATATATATATCCTATTTTCTGTAAAATTAATAGGACTATTTGCTATAAACCCACAATAAAGAATTTATCAACTACAGGTACTTCAGTTGATAGGTTGTCATTATTATTCCTTCCTCTAAGAAAATTCGTTTAGTCAACGTAACTCTTACGCGAATTTTACTTTTTCGTAGCGCCTACGTGAATTTTTCTATTTCTAGATGGCTTTCTACTAGTCAGTCACTCGCTTACAATACTTAATATGAACTATTCTTTAGAAATGTATGCTCATAATAGATGTGTATAAATTTCTGTTACTGACAGTTTTATAAATATTGCCCAAAGGTAATAATAAACTCTTAATTATAATAATAGTATTGCTTCATAGTAATCATATTTAATAATTATAATTTCAGCCGCATGTATGTTTAAAGTTAGCAGTATCTTATGAGTGGGTGATATCATTAAAGATTTGGAAATTAAAAGCAAACTTCTCTTGTGAACTTATAAATTATTCTTGATATTTTCACCTACAAGTGGTCTTCCTCAAAATAGCTATTTTTTGGCTATTTATTTCTACCTTAAGCTTTGTATCGCTTAGTCTCGCGTTCATAATTATACAAACAATTTTGTATTTGGGTAAAATGTGCAAAGCTACCCATCTTCGAAATCGTAAGAGATAGAACATCAAAAATTTAAAGCCCGTTTTAAAAATAAACAAGTTTGTTTGAAAAGTTTTTTTATAAAATCTATATATACCAGGAATTTAAGCAATTAACTCAGTGAGTTGTTATTTTCTCTTGTTTAATCCAAAATTATTTTAATCGCCCAAATATTATTTATTCAAAAATAATAAAAAAAGAACATTTCGACAAAAATGTTAATTTGTTAACAAGTAAAGGGTAGCACATAAGTAACGTTATTATTTATTATTGGTTAACGTTACGTTGTTGGTTTTAACTCGTGAACTAATTGAATCTTACATGGGAAAAGGTGTAACGCATGTAAAATTCTTTGCAAAGACCTCCTAGACATCACCAACTGCTGAAAACGTCGCCTGGTGGAAGTTTCGGGGTTTTTCCTCAACACTTGCTTGCACCCGAGCAATGTTCACATCGTTTCAAACTGCACGAGGTCTTCCAGCTCGCGAAAGATCAGACAGCCCCATGTTGCCGAAAACACTGAACCAATCGGTAAATTGTCGGAACATGAATCTTTGAATAATCGAATACAGACTTTCAAAATAAAAATGAACAACTTTGGTTCTTTATTCTGTGCTGAGTCTTTCCATCATAAATTTCCCAAGTTTTTCAAAGTTAATCCTGAAAAAAAAAACACGTAAACCAAAAATTTATTCACTAATTAAATCATAACGTTACTTATGCGCCAGTCTATACATATCACGACAAATGTAGTTTATTTTTTTACAACGAACCATTTTTTAATACCTTTTACAGGTTTCACATTAAAATGTTGAAGTGAGGAAAGGGATGGCTAAATTATTAGTCGTCCCTGTTACTTTAAAATCGTTCAATCCGTTCGGGTTCTCTAATGTCACAAAAGCATCTGACGAATACATAAGACCCTTCGAATACGTTAATTTTGCTAACTTTATACACCTCTACATGTCTACCGTTTAATTACGAAATTAACATTTCCAGATAAATTATTCTTTTGAATATTGTTTTATTTTATTTTATTGTAATATTTTATTCCTCCAGGAAATACACAGAACATTTCAAAAGGTTTTAGATAGTTTTGTTTGTAAATTTATACAGGATACCTTCAAGTTGACGTCGCATTTTATCACGAATGTTAAACACTTAAAAAGCTCAATGAAAATTAGTAAGCAATATCCGAAATAACTACACTTTTATAAAGTGGCCTATACGCATGCGCATGTTTGGATTACATATTATTTTAAATGAAATTTTAAGTAAAAATCAAACTTTGAACACAGCGTCTTATGGAGAACAGAATTTTTTTGTACTTAAAATTAGAATAACTATATTATTAAAGTAGACACCATCATGAATAATGTTTATAAATATTCTTTGATGTATGCAGTTTATATAATTGCATTAAAAAAATGGTGTTGACGAACATTTGAATTAATTATTTAATAAAATTAAAACATTTTTGTTAGGTTTGTTTTTGCCACCATATTTTGAAAACTGGCGACCACACACACTAAAAAGTATACACATACACACAAATATAAAACATAGTTTACTGTCAGATCTGTCACATTAAGTCAAATTAATTTCTAATTTACAATTTCCTGGTATTTTCCAATAAATACTTTTAAAATATTTAGGACAAATAAAAAAAGGTTATAAATCGTTGTAAGATTATTGACATACTTTACAACTTTTTTAAAATCCTAAATAAATTTTATTAAAGATAGTACTCATTTGACTTCAGCGTAGCAACTGAACGTCCTTAAGCTATTTTTTATATAGCTTATACATACTTTAAAAATGAACTTAATTCAGCAATACTGTCGCCTCAATTGACTTTCCGACTCACTAGACTTTGTAGATTAAGAAATATTGTATTAGTCAGCGTCTAATACAATATAGTATCATAGTACTATCGTATGTCGTAGATACTTTAAAGTTTGCTTCCATAATTCCGTTGTAAATAAATGTATATTTAAGAGGTTCGACGGCTTCGGAATCTTGAGTGAGAATTGCCTAATAAACCATCGGACTATTTACGCGAAACGACATCCAAAATCAAAGGTGTAACATTACTGGAAATCTAACCGCAGTCTGACGGAAAAGAAGGGACGGGGAGTTATAAAAAAAGGCGGGCTCATCATCAAAAGTATATTCTCAAAAGAATACGACATAAAAGACAAAATATGTCAAACAAGTTATTTGTTTTTAATACGTTAACAGTTTTCGTATTTAAAGCTCTACTCTATCTGATGTCAGTTATGCCAACAGCGCAGGTAGTATATTTTAAGTAACTAACCACTCTGATATAGACGACCAATCAAATGACCCATCAATAAATTGGGTATTAAATATCAATCTCATTACGTTTTATGAACACTGTTTAGTATAATAAAAAATTCACTGAAATCCCAAAATTTACATTCTTGTTTTATTCAATTTGAGTTTAAATGGATAAAGACAAATATAAAATAAATATTTCACGGAAAGAGATAAATTCAATTCAATTTCGTTTGCAATAAAAATACTTTGCCATCAACCGTACTTTGATGTTCTTACAGAATCATTCTTTGTTATGAACTTAAAACATTTAATTTTGGTGGTGAAATAAAAATCGATACATGTTTTTAGTATGGACGCATTTCTCAGAAAATTTTTCAAATGGAATCAAAATTTAAAAAAAAAATTCAAGAGCACCAAAAGCTTATGTAATCACGAATGTATTGTTTGTATTTATTTGTAGATTTTTTTTTGGAATATTCGGTTAAAAATTGCTCTCTGTCACCTTTAGATCCTTAAAGTATAGCTAAAAAAATTTGAATAATACCATGAAAAAGATCAGAATTGCGAAATTTTTAGTTATAGGGTTAAATCCCTTAAATGTTGATGCCGTGAAGCGGATCTTCAAAAGTACCGCAAAATTTTTTTACTTTAGTTGTTAGTTTTGGGTGGTCGATATGTATATATGCTTGTTGGGTGTTATGTGTTATAAACACCTTAATTGGAAAAGGTTCAAATATCATGCTGTACTGAACATTAGTAATTATTTTTACGGAACAGTTTTTTTTTCTGAGAGCTTAAATTTTATGCCGAGTTATTGAAATCGTGAGAAAAATGCTGGTAATCTATTAATCGATTTATTTCAATCAACTTCCAGTACTACAGGTAAGAAGTTATTAAAAACATTGTTAGCCAAATAGTATTGTTCAAGAGTGATTATATTTATCTCCATATAGATTTTGAAAAAGATGAAAACAAGTTTGTATCATAAACTTTCAGAAAAATATTTACATATTGAATTTAAACTGAAACATACCTGGTACAATTTATTATATAGTGTTTGTTATACAAAGTTTAATGAGAAATTGTTTATAAAATATATTTGTATTATATTTTAGATGTCAGTTCCTAGATAAAATATATACAAATAATTTAGAATAACAATACTTTTGAAAAATAACACCGCCGGGAAGAAGTATATTCAAAGTTTGCATGAACTTGAAAATACAGTTCCTGAGTAAACTATATTTGTATGCTACAAAATGTAATTAGAGGCCAAATATCGACTATTAGCTAAATTGTTGGTACGTTTATGTGAGTGTTCATATATGTAACTCTTTTTTGTTTTAAGATATGGAAAAAATAATAACATTTTTTGCACTTTCACTTGCACAACAAAAACTTACCTATTAGTTTCTATAAAACAACCAGTATTATTGTAGTCTCTTACAAAAAGTGTCTGAATATCTCTCGGAATAGTTTCTCTGGATCAAAATATTTAAAGCTAGCTACTTTAAAAATTAAGTTGAGCTCAATGGATTGAACTTGCTTTTTCCAACCGTGCGTTGAGACAAATGCCCCCTTCAGGCGACCTTTCTCTTTCTTTCTCTC